>CM033983.1:27830733-28233233 GCA_019706035.1 Raphanus raphanistrum subsp. raphanistrum
ACGATCAGATCATTAACTTGCTAGTTTCAACATTGTAATATCTAAATCACAAATCACAAAAGCTAAAGGTCGAGTCCAAAATCTAGTAAATACTAAATGCTAATCCTAAATGCTAATCATAAATGCTAAACCATGGTTCCATATAAGGCTAAACTAAAAACGTAAGTGGCAATCCTAAATACTAATCTCAAGCTGAGCTTCACATCAAAAATAAAAACCTAGTTCCTTATATTTTCCAACAGAAGTTCAGAATCATATCATGTTGAACAAAATCTATGTCATGTACGTTAAGTTACCTGTTTTCTAAAAATCGCAACGCTTTCTTGCTGCTAACGTCCTGCAAAGCTGCATCCCACTTAAGGATCCGGTCGTCTCGATTACAGTGATTTCTTTTCTCCACAGCACCCATAGCTGAAGACCAAAACTGCCCTCCAGATTCTTCACAATTGATGTAGGTAACTTATAGAATATTGGAATAACCCAGAGCCTGCGTCGATCCACACACTCCTTTATCTTCACCAGCTCGTCCAAACACCAATCTGACTCCGTATACTTGCTCGATATGATCGCCACCGCCACCGTGGACTCCCCAATTCTTTCAAAAAGATTCGTAAGGTCCTCACCTGGTCGCAAGTCATCGTCTATAAAAGCATTGATCCCATTTCTGCGCAAGACTCCATGGAGATAGGGGGCAAAGGTGCTACGCAGGTTGCTCCTCGGAAATTGATGAATACTTGTGGTTTGACGTTGAGAGATGAGGATGCGACCATCTCTTTTTTCTTCTTTTTTTTTTTTGACTTTTTGGTCTGCAATTAATTGATTGGAGAAGCAATGACGTCCTCTTAAATATAGCTTAGCTGACCGCGTTAATCGTCGAGGTTTCAAAATATAAGAATAAAAGTCCTCCTAAAACTTTTTCAAAACAAAAAAAAAGTCCTCCTAAAACTAAGTCCTCTTAAAAAAAAGTCCTCCTAAAACTAATTTTAATGACCAATCCAATATGATAAAAAAAATAGTTTAAATTTGAATCAACGATCACCTAGACAATATAACATAGATTGTTTTTTTTTATAACATAAATGGTTCACTTCCGAAAATTTCTTTATTTTTACTTTGGAAGGTCTTCTTAATTGTTTACGAACTTAGAGAACTTGAATTAACAATTTTCAATCAGCATGTTTAAGGGAAGTTCTTTTTGTTTGTTCTCAATGGAGTTTGCTTGTGTTTTGAGAACCTATCCTAAGCATCTCTCGTGCTCCTGGATTAAAAAAAAAGAACTATCCTCTAAATATTAGATAAGATCTCCTCATTCGAGACATTCTTAGCCCTGAACAATTAACATGGTAAATTAGTAAAAAAAAAAAATTAACATGGTAGAGGCGTATAAATGTATCAGTAAATGCAAAGTGAACATACAGAAGTTTAATCTTATTTCATTTTCGTTGAATTTTTCAAAATTATAAATATAACATCATTTGCATTATATTAATATGTTAGTTGACCCAGAAAAGTGTTGTCTGACTTTTCACTTCCCTATACTCCTTTTGTTTTATAATAATTGGTATTTAACATTTTTTTTTGTTACCAAAAATATTACTTTACAATTTCAATACAAATAATACTTATTTTTACTTAAAATTAATTGTAAACTGCATTAATTTATAAATAATTTTATTTATCTCAAATACTATTGGTCAGAGAGGTATAATTAATAATAAGTTACATATATGTCTGTCATTTTTTTAATCTATATGATGTCAAAAAGATATTTATTTAGAAACATAAGAAGTATATAAGAAACCTAGCTGCCATAATTTATTTTTCTCCTTTAATAAGGTTATTTGAATATCTCAATATAATTTAGAGGAACGGATGGAAGTTGATTCATTTAGAAACAAGTTCCACCCTAAATTGTGTGGAACCGGAAATGAATACGCAGAAAGGAGAAATTTCGTAAGGGTAACGTGATTTTCTTAAAAGAAATGGGAACGTTTTATTAACGTCTATTTATGCATGTGAATTCACATACTTTTCAATAGAAAACCCTAACAAAATAGTATGTTTTTCTTTGTAGATTTTATACCTTTTATCAAAGATTATAATGTTACCTTTTTGATAAAATTTATCAAAATAACTTAGACTATCTCTATCCCATCCTTATTTTCATCTCTATATTTTCTTCTAAAATAAAGAATTTCTATTATCGAAATAAAATTGCTCCAATATATGCTTCTATAATAGAGTTCATATATTTATAGAGGAAAATATATAGATATGTTATTTTCATCTCTAAATATTAAAAAAAGAAATAACATTTCTCTATATTTTTTTCAAAAATAAAAGAACTCTAATATAAAGTTATACATTAGATCAAATCCACATTTATAATAGAGATATTTATTTTTGAGAAAAATATAGAAGTATATATATGTATGTGTATATATATATATATATATATATATATTAATTATATTCACAAGCTACTTTTTAAATAAAGATAAGTTTTTCACATTCTAAAACAGAATCACAAGTCTATAAAAAACAGAAACACAAGCAGACAAGCTTCCATTGCATTATTAGAACGAGACTTTTAAGAAAGCTTTTCTAATGCGTTTTCATGCGCTTTTAAGATATTTCGATCGGAAATTTTTTCGAAACACAAAATGTACCGTCAACTATTTTTCTCCATGCAAATAGGTCTCGCTCAATTGGGCTGGGACAGATCGGATATACAGGTATTTTAAGGTATTCGGATCTGGATTCTTATCTGGTGAATCCGTGTTTTTATTATTCTTATTCGGATCTTGGGTTTTTGGATATCCGGGTATCGAATATTCTTCTAAAAATTGTAATATCCAGCGGATATCCAGATCCAGATTTGGATCCTTAAAATAAAAAAAATAATATTAAAATATATTAAATATTAACAATGAATTTAAAAATAAAAGTATATATAATATTTTTAATTATATCTATGTTTACTATTACAAAAATTAATTTATATATTAGTATAGAAATAAAAATATAACAAGTATAGAAATAAAAATATAATAAATAAAATTAGTTTTTTTTAATATATATTCTTATTTTAAAATAGTTATCAATAAAAATTACGGATCCGGATATCCAGACTAAAAAATTAAGATATCCGGATTCAGATTTGATCTGGACGGATCCAACATTTTACTATCCGGATTCGGATCCGGCTCCTCTGGATATCCGGATTTTTGGAGCGGATAAGACTTGAATCTGACACAGGAGCTTCTGAATGATTATGTAGGCTCATGTCTGAATGTAGCAATTTTGCTCCTCAAATCTTCAGCTTTTGATTCATCAAAGAAGTTTCGCAGGAAAACATTCTTGATGTCACTCCAGGAAGTAAGAGATCCTGGTGATAGCTGCTTAAGCCAATGCGAAGCATCTCCAACAAGTGATACTTGAAGAGCTTGCAAAGTAGATAGTCCTCAGGGACTTCATTTGATTTTATAGCAGAGAAAAAAATCCTCACACCTCTCCAGATGGTCCATAGGATGCTCATGTGGTAGACCACAATAAGGTGTCTATCCCACAAGTGTAAAGTTTGGGGCTTCAGCTCGAAATCGTGCCTCTGGATAGCTGGAGGACGGATAGCAGATCTTTTAGCGTATTATTGGTCTGAACGGTTGTAGTCAGCCAATGTTCTTGGTCGAGCAACCTCATTTACAACATTAGCGAGAGCTGTAGCTAAATCAATGGGATCAGGAATTGCAGCCCCCTGATCATCTATCCTCTGACCTGCTGCATTACGCAGATGACCTTCCTGGTCATGCAAGTCTCCATTCTCGTCCCGTGTGAGAATAACTGTCGCAACCATGTCTCGCGGCTGAGTATCGATCATGCAGCTGATGTGGTATCGATCGATATTGGGTGGGTGGTGTCGGGCGACGGAGGAGTAGTCTCAGTCGACGGTGAAGATCGAGTGTCGATCGATGAACGGATGTGTGTGTCAGTCGATGTGGTGTTTCGAGAATCGGTCGATGGTAGAATGTTACTATCGATCGATGCAGAACGTTACTCCTTGTGGATCGTGCGTTCCAAGAGGGCAGGATCTGGGAAAATTAGTGGTGATTTCATGTTGCTTCTGGTACTACTAGGCATACACGTGAAAATACAAGAATTTTTTTTAATCAGTTTTTGCAAGAGTAAAGAAAATCTAGAAGAAATCAGAATAAACATGATCTAAGGGCGAACAAAGCTCTCCGGCAACCTCGTCAAATTTTATCTCACTCAAATTACCCTAAGGAGTGAATTATTCTCTGAAATAAGAGGATCAGTTGTAATACTTATGGATCAAATCCACAGAGCTCGGGCAGATAATAAATCCTAAAAGAAGTGATTTAGCTAGGCTGAATATCATAAATCAAAATATGCAGTGGTGAACAAGTAATTGTTCAGATGAGTTGATTGGGGTTTTAGACAATAATAATAAAAAAGTTAAGCTTAGGGTTTCTATTCAGGATTTCAGGATTACATAGGCATGGAAACTAACATGCATGCAGGATATATAAGAACTCAACAAAAGCAATAGTTTGTCAACTTCCGTATTTTTAGACTATATATTGTCTAGATCCTCAAACTCAGGTTCCGCTTGCTAGTATGAAGAAAGTGTCGATCGATTACTCTACAAGAGTATCGATCGATACACCTTTCGTCACGTCGACTGATTACTCTATAGGACTATCGATCGATGGGCTTCTAGAGAAGTTTTAAGATCGGGTTGAACTATGTTCACTAGTCTTCTTAGACCAACTTCCGCATGTATCTAGCAACCTAGCTCAAAGAATCAATTCAGGGAGAAAACCAGGCTTTCGCTTGCGCTTCCTATCCTAATATCAAGGTTCTAGTTATCTACTCTAGAAACAAGCATTAAACACAACTCTCATGATGAATATTTCTAGCAACTTAGTAATTCCATATTTTGGGCTAATCCCTCATGTCCTGTTTGAACCCTAAACCTAATAAGGTGATTTACTCAGACATAGCAGAGTAAAGCCTATCAATAGAATAAGAAAACTTCATAGATAGATAGATAGAAATCAATGGAGTTCTAAGACAAATATCTGAAGGAGTTATACTCTTCTCTGCAATCTAAAACTAAAAACCTTTTACTGTGAAGAATAGAAAATAAGAAAGTGTGTGTTGCTGAATACAATGACAGTGTACGTAAATATTAGGTTAAAACTCGCCATGGGTATTCTTATAATTTGGTATGATCTTGGGCTTCAAGTCGGCTGTGACCAAAGTGGGTTTCTGCGTACTCGCTGTCAATCGATATCACATGGTGTGTATCGATCGATTGTGGTGTCTCTCTGTCGACCACTTGTGCTGGTCGACTGTCAGCTCGGGTGAAATCTCTAAAGTACTCAAATGCTTCAAAATCTCTACTTTACTCCAAATGACTCCTAAATCTATAAGCATACTAAATAGACTCCAAAACATTATAATTATATCTTAAAACACTTATATACTATGGTTAAAAGTGGTTAAATTCCATGGTATATCAAGGTCCACTCACACGGCGGTCGGGGCTCTGATCAAGATAGCTAACCGGCTCTAATACCACTTGCAACACTCTTATCCGTCCCTTCCATTTGCCCACAATGATCTCTCTCTAGGATCGAGAACCCACCCTTTATGATGGTTCAAAGCGTTTATCTTTCTGAGGCATGAAAATTTTCTTTGACCATGCAATCACTACGTGATCTCTCCTCATGTTTTGGTTTTACTCACATGATTTCGAAAATATATTTCTAATAAGACACCATTCTTCCACTATTTCAGTTTAAACATTTAACGATAAAGTTTTTTTCACAAGTTAACAAAAGGACAAATTCTCTTTAGTGACATAGTTAGCCAATTTTTTTTCTTTAACTCTCTCCACGTGCACCATCATATACCATAAATTATAATGTTACAATTGCCCTTCCATACTTTTGACATCATTTAGTGTAAACGATGGGTATGAGTGTCTCTTGTGACCCCATTTTTAGCCATGGTATATGAGTATTTGAAGTATTATATGGGTTTGGAGTATGTTTTAGAGTATTTTCAGGTTCAGGTATATCCTCGAGAACTTTAGTGATTTTGGAGCTTTTTGAGATGCAGAACTACACAGATGCGTTAGATGTTTAGCTATTGATGGAGATTTTACCACCGTGTGATTGAGCTGATATTTTGACACAACATATATATTTTAGTTAGTTTTCCAATACCACCGTTTTAAGGTCAATCTAACGGTTAGATCTGAAGTTATGCCCGTATTACTGAAGAGTGGTACGTCTGCCTCGCAAGATGAAGCTGTCGAGAAGATGAAGCAACATCGATCGATGGAGCACCCCTTAAATCGATCGACGGTGATCCCAGAAGATGGACCTTGTCTGTTTATGACCAAATTAATCCCAGAAGTTATCACAAATTACCAAAATGCCTCTGCACGACTAAAAGTCTTATTTTACTGTTTTCTAAGCCATTGTTGACAGCCATGCTTATTCTATTGTGGAGAGAGAGCTTATGATTGGAGAGAGATATCTGTACACCTTGAGAGAGGGAATATCTTATACTTCCTTTGTTACTTTACTCTTTTCTGTTATTTATTATTCTATTGCAGTATTTTTCAGACCATCATAATGTTTCTTATGAATATGTCTCAATAGTTCTCTTGTTACATTTAGGGTTTTCAAACGATGATTTATGGTTTGTTGAATTTAACATGTTGCTAGGATGATTTAGTTAGTTCTTCATTTAGTTGATCTTAACATCTGGATGCATACGAGAGTTGGTCTAGGTAGTAGAGAACATATCAAACCTGTTCGTAAAGCTTGCTGGAAAGAATATCGATCTACACAACGATAGTTGTATCGATCGACATTTCGAAAGGTGTATCGATTGATTTTCATATAGAAAAATCGATCGACAATTTCTCATGATCAATAAACGAGAGTTGAGATCCGAGATCCAGTCATTAGATAATCTACACAACGAAAGTTGAATAGATTATACTTTAAAGTTTGAGTCGAAAACAATTAATATTTTTGAATCCCTGATAACCTGATTAGTTTGCATACTTATCATACCTCAGAATTTACCTGAATCTAGTTGTTTTCTTAAATTGTTTAAAACCTCAAATCAATCAACTGAATAACTAGTTTGTTCGCCATACTATTTATTGTTTTAAATCATTACTGTCTAGCATTACTTCGGAAACAACAAATTTGTTGTGTAAAGAGTCTCTGTGGATTCGATCTCTAAGTACTCCAACTGAACATCTTATTTGAAATAGTGGCTTGAAGGTTAGTTCGAGCATATCACCTTCATCCTCTGAACGTCACTCTCACAACTCATAATAACACTAGAAACTTATTTTTCATTATAATGGTAATCACATTTATATCGAAGATCTTTATATGTTAGGCAAATTGAGAATTCTGATTAACGGGATAAGACTGTTTATGTGGAATCAATAGTCGAGTGAGGGTGTTCGGGAATGGATGCGATGGAGGTTATTACAGCCAAAGACTTTGAAGCCTGAAACAGAACTATAGAGTATACTTTCACTTTTCTAAGACTCACTTGACAATTTTACTAACTAAATCCCCCTTACGTTTTTGCAGGACATGAAGAGTGTTTGTGCCACCACTAGAATCTTCACAGAACCAATTCATATTTATTCATATGGTTTTTGTTTTGTGTCTTTCAAAATTAGGTTCACCCATTACTAAGAACAAAATTTTGCACTTTACATATTTTCTTAAGATTTTGCAGGGGAGGTATATTTTCCAAGTAAACGAAGGACACAATGCTATCTCCATCTTAAACGTTTGCTTTTTTGTTTCAAATGGCACTGAATTATAGTTATTTTGATCCTCATGATTTGTGACTTACCAATTAGGCTTACCCATTATAAGAACACAGTGTTTGCTTTTTACATTTTTCTAAAAGATTTTGCTGGAAATGATTCTTAAAGGAAAGACATGAGACCGTGTTAACATTTAAAGGTTTGCTTTGTTCTTTAAAGTCAGACTATGTTATATTTACTTCAGTTTCGTGCTTAAGAAATCTGCGAAGGGTTTAGGATGATCGTTTACGGTCTCTGTCAGTCTTCAGGTCAAAGCAAACCTTTACTCTCCCATTTTTTTATTTGATTTGTTGTTTCATTGTCTCTGACTTGGCTTCACAAGCAGAACACTTAGCTTTATATAGCTACACGGATGTTGGTGATGGCCTTGAGTTCCACCACTTCGATCATTGCTCCCTCGACATCCTTGAAGAGTAAGTTTCTTTCATTTATCCAAATATGTATTTTGCTTTGTGTGGGTGTATGTTTCTCCAAATGAGTCGCAGAATTTTTTTTTTCCGTTTTGGTTTTTATCTCTCTTGCTTTCTCTAAGTGAAATGTCCTCTTTCTCTTTGGAAATGTGTCAATTTGTATTTCAAAAATGGCTACTACGAAACTGAAGAGTCATTCCTTGGGCCTGCATGAACAACAAAGTGTAAGGACTAATTAATTTCAACAGTACATTCGTTTTCTCTGTTACTGATGCTACTCTTTTCATGTGATATTCACCTAAAGGTACAGTTACTTGGCTAATACGTAAGTAATATTTATATTGGTCACATCAAACTAAGATACTAATTAATTTCACATTAAACTAAGCTCTTGTGACACACCATTTCATACTCTCTCTCTCTCTATGTTTATGAAGAAGGCTAAGGTTCTTAAAGCTCTATCTAAGAACTTGCACTGTTTTCAAGCATATGGTTTGGTTGCTGAGATTAACTACAAAACAATCTCGGTGAGTGCGACTCAACACTAAAATCAAATGAGCGTGTATGTAATTTGACTTTTAGTGCTGGATTTTGATTGAATTTAGAATCAAGCAGGAAGCAGCATAAATTCTGTTAAGAAACTGGGTCAGTTGAAAGAAAAGGAGGAACTATTGAAGAAACAGAAGAAAGATGAAAAGCCAAAAACTAAAGCCATGAAGATGATGACTGAAATGAAATCTGAATCAAATTGCAATGACTGTAACATAACATAAGTTGTTGGCGTGAGCTATTTTAGAAATAAGGCTAAACTAATTCGTGAGCGTCACAGCCGTAATCTGAAGAAGCAACCATTCCTACAATCAAAGCGACTAATTCCTATAAGCCCCAAGAATATGAAAATTCTTCCAAAGAACACCGGTGAAGCATTGAAGCAAGCTCTGCTACAATCAGGTTCTGTATCGACAGCCTTTCCCTCTGTTGTTAGTCATGGACATAGATCATGAATATGATAGAAATAGTTTAATTTGGTGGATTTCCGTTGAAGAGAGTAGAAGTTTGTATGGGAGGAAAGTGCAAGAAGTAGGAGCTGTGTTTGGATGAGTTTCAGAAGGCATTGACGGGCATAGAAGGATCCAGTGTGGTTTGCGAATGCATGTAGGAATGTTGAGATGCAAAACGTTTAGAGTCTTGAACGAGACTAACGATGTGAATCATGTGATGGTCCATTGTTCCATATCTATAACTTGAATAAACTATAGTTTATAGCTACAAAATGCATACATTTACACTAAATGATGTCTAAATTATAAACTTAGAAATATTAATGGGGTGAAATTAGTAACAAGTACAAAATATAGATGTTAGAAGCATACTAGCTATTTGTACAACTTAAAGGTGGCTTCATGGATGCTTATTTCAAAGTAAAGTGATATACTATTTGGCGGTACATAGTTTCACTTGTAAGGATAGGATAGTAAGCATTATATTATTTTTGTCTCTGTTCTGAGGTCTATGTTTCATTGATAATGAAGTATATTAGATCATGTTTTCTAGAACTATGTTTTGTCAATTAGAATAAGAAAAATATACTTGATATCTTATGGTCTCGATTATAAGGCGTCTCTCTTGAAAATATATTAGATCTACACGATAATATTTTCGTTGGTCTCTACTAGAAATTTTGTCTAACAAAACAAATCCACATTTAAATTTTCAAAAGATAATAAATGAAGCTATACAATATCTATTCGTGTCTCTTTCCAAAATATAAAACATGATATTCTATTATTGCAATATATTTCTAAAGAATAAATAATAATAATACAAGGTTATACAATACTTCTATATAAAAATTTAATATAGTTATAATTCCATTCTTCAAAAAATGTCATTAGAAAATATCCTAAATTTATAAAACTTGCTTAAGAAAATGGATTTGCGGCAAAACCTTGTATTTGAATTACCATTTCATGAGAATATTCGAAAAACCGATGCGTAGCACCAGAAAATCCATACCCAGCAATATTCTGTCACGTAATTAATAAGTATTTTGAAAACTTGAAAAAAAAAAACACGATAATGCTTTAAAAAGAAAATAATATAATTATCGAAATCCCACAGCATTATCCATGTTCCTTTTCTTAATACACGATTGTTTGCTTTCTCATGCTCTTATTATATATATATATATATATATATATATATATATATATATATATATATATATATATATATATATATATAATTGTTAACAAATAGCAGAGAAACTCTCAATTGAAAAATAGAATATAAAACGCCTATGTTCCTGCTTTATCTGTAGAGAAAGAAAAAGAGATCATAACTCAACCTTTCGCTCCATAATATCCGAGATAAAGCAGATCATAACTCAATCTCGGGTATGCTCTTAGATACCCGAGATCGCTCTATCACGATCCATGGTTAGACAAGGTTTTCTATTATGTTCTTTTTGGTCGATTTTGTTTGATTTAACTCATAATGCTCAAAGTTCAAATTTAGAGAAGTATTTTGAGTATTATAACACTATGAAATCTTGCAACTCCAAAATCAAATTAGCGACAAGACTGATTATGCTCAGATGTCTTTTTAGTTATATAATTGACATTTGGTGTAAACAACATTAATCTAAATTAACATAATCACACTCACAATCAAATAAAGAAAAATTTACGCAAAATTATATTTTTAACAAAAATCAATACATCACATCATGCACGTAGCAAGAACAGACCCTATTTTATGTATAAAACTAGATTTTGACTCGCCCTTGAAAGGGCGGGTATTATTTTCAATATTATTTGTTTGTAATTATTGAATGCATTTATCTTAGTAAAATCTTCTTTATAATAAGTTCGACATATAGAGTCTCTCTGGTAAACTGTGTTTTTTGGCTTTGTTTTATTCTCTCGCTAATAAATATATTTATTTGGCTTGTTGTTAAAATAAATAATTTTAGAACGCAAATGTATAATACTTTTATATTGATATTTTAAACAATGTGACATATTTCTATATTAATTAAATATTTACATTGTAATTTAATTTTTTATACAAATAAACATATATGTTTAGTTTGTTGTTAAAAAATGATTTTGAATGCAAATGTACAGTACTTTTATATTGATTTTTTTTATGTGCAACCATTATTTTTTGTTCAAATATAAATCATTTTCAAATACTTTCATTATTTAAATATTTTTAGTTTCCTATACATCAGAACAAAATTCATACAGACCCGGCGGATTCAATTTGAAACTCACACATAAATTTATATCCAAATATGGCCTAATATCAAAACCAAAAATCTATACCCGAAAAAATTGACCAGTACCTAAATGGTACCCAAATATTTATTTCTAACGGATTCCGTAAACAAATAAAAAATATTTTATGTGTTTGGCTAAATTAAGTGAAATATAAAATTTTATTCAGCAATATTTGTAAAATATTAATAATGATCAATATATGAATATCGATTTGTTTCAATAAGTTTTGGAAATTGTACTTAATGAATTTAAATTGATTTGAAATGTAGTGGTAGAATATGTAAATAAAAAAAATACAAAAAGGAAGTACCTAAAAAGAAATATCAAACCCAAAAAATATATACCCGAAAGAAACGATCCGTACCTAAATGGATATATGAATGTATATGCCTAACTGATTTTGTAAACAAATAGAAAATATTTTTATGTGTTTGAATAAATGAAGTTAAATTGAATTTTTTTATTTAATAATATTTTTACAATATTAGTAATGATCAATATATGAATATCGATTTATTTAGATAATTTTTGAAATTTAATTAATTAATTTAAATTGATTTTAAATGCAATGGTAGAATCTATAAAAAAACACAAAAGGAAGTACTAAAAAGAAATTTCAAAACCCAAAAAAATCTATACCCGAAAGAAACGGCTCGTACCTAAATGGGTATCCGAATGTTTATGCCTAAATGATTTTTAAAAAAAATAAAAATATCTATATTTTTATGTGTTTGGCTAAAATAAGTGAAATATTTTTTAATAGTAATTTTACATATTAATAATGATCAATATATGGAGACATCAATTTGTTTAGATAAGTTTGGAATTATAATTAATTAATTTAAATTGATTTTAAATGTAGTGGTAAAATCTGTAATTAAAAAAATTATAAAAAGGAAATACCTATTTTTTTATAAATGTAATGACTAAATGTGTAAATAAAAGGAAGTAAATATTCTGCTATTTATGTTTCCAAACAATTCTCATTTAATATTGTTATTCATGTTTTCAAACAAATTTCTTTTTTAAACTGCAATCCATGTTTCCAAACAAACTGAATATTTAAAATGCTATCCAAGTAACCAAACAAAATGATTTTGTACTTGAGTTTTAATAAAACTAGATTAGGACCCGCCCTAAAGGGCGGAAATTGATTTGTCAAATTTCAATTAATAATATATGGTATATATAATATGTGTATATAATATTATATATATTTTGTGTAACATTTATATATATATATACATATTAGACATATATATAATATTTTATAAAATATATATAGAATTTAATAGTGTTATAATTTGTGTTGTACTTGTTATTAGTTTGTATTTAATCTTCTTTCATTTTTAGTATAATAATTTGGCTTGTCACACCTTTTAACTTTTAACTTATACACATTGTTATGCCTTTTTAAAAAAAAAAACTTATACACATAGTTTCGTAAAATGTAATATATAAAAAACATATTTAAAAAATCTACTGACCATATGCCACCATTATTTGGTTGTTTGAACAAAAAAAAAATCATATTCTTGCATAACTGTGTATATTGTGATATGATGTAGATGAAGAGTAAATATATGGAAGTAAAGTTAGTGATACGAACATGAGCCTATGTTGGTCTATGCCACATTATTTGGTTTTTGGAAGATCAATGAGCATAAGTATACACGGTCTTTGTATGTTTACGTTGTAAATGAGTCGAATATTTTTTCTCTTATGTCTGAAATGATATGAAACTCGTTGATTTAAGAGTGGTTCAGTTTTATATGATCTAATTATATTAAGAGATTAACCAAAATATTATAAAAGTGTTACTGGTTAGGTTTAACTAATCTATGTTGGTTAAAATTTGGTTTAATTTAAGTTGGTATGGTTGCATTGTATAGGAGGCATGATATATTCTAGCAACAACTATGAAAGAGTCCAAAATTTAAATGAGAACTTCAAATAGTAGATAATCCCTAAATTAATAGATTAGATGTTGTAATTTCTTTATTCCCACAATAAATAAATAAAACCATATCAATCGAATTCTGCCCACTAGTTATTTGAGTATATTAATCTACAGAGTTTCTCAAAATTCATATATTTGTCTTTACCAATGGTTTAACCAATTTTTTTGTGAGTATATTAATCTACAGAGTTTCTCCGAAGGTATCATAAAAATCGCCAACTCAGACTTTCTTCGTCTGGACCAGCTGAAAATGTACAATAATGGACCAGTTCAAAATGGACGAGTCGAAGATGTACAAATAACCAGCTGGATTCAACTGAGTTGAATCAGTTGAAAAAAAGGGGCACCATCAAACACGTGGATGTAGGGTAGTTGGCCAGAATTTTCAAAATGATTTATAACTTATATTGTGTAGGGTAATTGGTCTGAATTCCGTCAATCAAATAAGACGGATCGTTTATTAGTTTCTAGGTGGTTGCCCATGATTTCGGAGATGTAAATATTGTAGAAAATATATATTATGTATAAAATATAACTTTTGGATAATAACTAAAATATTAAGAAAATAAAATTTCAACTTAAAATAGTTTAAAAATAAAAAATCTATGTCTTATATTTTTAGAAAGTTTGTGAGATTTAATGACAACTTAATAACAATCTAAGTCACAAAACATATTTATTTGGGAAATTTGGAAATAAGGAACAAAACAACTACGACTTTGTCCCCTTAGAATTAAAACCAAAATCATTGTCCCTATAGAATAAATAATAATGCAAATCCCGTTTAGCCCTTTATATTAATTTCTAAAACATTAAAAAGTAATATAATCATATGTGTCCAATAAAAGTCCATTATCAGTCATCACCACATAACGAACTTCTCTCTGATTGACGAACATCTTCTTCTCCGACAAAGACCACCGTCCCTCCGTCATGCTGGAGATCGACACGTTATTAGAATCGATCAATATCCACGACCTTCTCGCCGGACACTAACTCAACGATTCAACGACTCCACTATCATAAACCGTCTAGACTCTCACTCCCTCCGTATCAAGTCCAGTCCTACCTCGTCGGCCACCACTCCGAATTCTCCAACCTTATCTTGACCTGCCAAGAAGCCGTCTCCAGGATCCGTCTGATCTCCGACGACGTCTCCGATGCCGTGGAGCTGATTTCCGACCGTTTGGTTGATGTCGAGATTTGGAAATTGATCGATGAGATAATGGAGAAGACCAAGGAGGTGAAGCTGAAGAGGGAGTCGCTCGATCTGGTGAGTGTGATCGTGGGGATATGCGAGGCGTTGCGGGAAGCGAAGGTGGCTTTGAAAGGAGGGGGGTTTAGAGTCGCTGCTGAGAGAGCTGAAGGGAGTGTTGAGGGTTGGTGAAGAGGAAGAAGGAGAGCCTGTGGCTTACGTTTTGCTTAGGAAAGAATGATCTCATTGCTTTGACGAGATGAGCCATTTGGGTATCATAAAAATCTAATCTTTCTTGTGAAACGAGAAGCAATGTGTTTAAAGTTGTAAGCTTTGTTTTCTTAGGAGGAAGTTTTGTTGTTGTTAGTCTTTCATCTTTTCTTTTGTTTGTCTATGTTTGTAGATGCAAGAGATGCTTGTGAAATTCATGGAAAGTGCAGTGCTTTTTGAGATGGAGTCGTGTAAGCTAAGGATTAGTTATCAGCTAAGTGTTGTGAAATTACTGGAATTGCTCTTACCACTGTTCTCGAGGCAAAAGTCATAGCAAATTCAAATACTTATATTTATGTATGAATCATTTAAATTTTCACTGCTTTTGTTTTTTTCTAGGTCATTCGAATGTTAGACTATGGGCTTGTGAAAGCAGCTGACTCAATCTTCAAGCATGTTATTACTCCAGCTGAACTCATGCATCTACCTTTAACGCTGTAGAAGATTCTTGTAAACCTCATAGGATATAGCCAAAGCGACACTAAAGCTAGAACAGTCCTCAGATCATAAGGTAGCTATTTCTATGGTACAAATGAGATCTGCTCATTATCCCTCTCATGAATTCTGAACCTCTATTTCTTGAAAGCAGACTGAAGATGTGGATGGAGATGCAATATATTAAGGAATTCTTAAGGTTGTTAAATTCATTTGCAGTTGACATTCTTGCTTTAAATTTTAATGGACAATTTTAACAAAGTACCTTGTTTGGCCATGAGAAAATAGCCTTTGTTGATTCTGACCATGGATGTGGAATGTTTCATGAATATTCATCTTGTCATCTTTGCATCTTCTCCATATAGTTTTGTAGACGAACATAATATGAACAGAAAAAAATTCAAGACTCCTCAACTGATATCAACCCTCATGGATCTGATCAGTTGAACTAGTTTGTAATATTAATTTTCATTGTAAAAAAACTAATAAATGGTTTCGTGGTGTAGTTGGTTATCACGTCTGTCTAACACACTGAAGGTCTCCGGTTCGAACTCGGGCGAAGCCAATTTTTTTTCTCTAATTTGTGAAATAATTTAATATAAAAAATATGTCTCTGCTAGAGATCGAACCCAGATCACTAGCGTGACAGGGGTGAATAATTACCACTCTGCTACAACGACCCTTTGTTGGCAATGAAAAAGACTAAAATTTAGGGAACACAATTTAAAAAAGGAAATAAAAAGATTTAATAGATTTAGAGAATATTTCGTGACAGATATTTTCTAGATTTTCGGATTTTGTTTATAAATCCGGTAGAACTTACATTCTAAAATGGTAGAATAAAGATGAACAGGTAGATAGGGAATACCGATATTGTAGATACAAGAGACATAAGACGAAAGTATATTCTGCCAAAGAAGATATAAGAACATTTGCTATCTCTTATGATCTACCAAAAATGCAGAACATAGAGGAAAATGTAGATTATGTATTCTGCTTTGGTAGGTTGTAATGTTTTTGGTGTAGTGCGCAATCTACTTTTGGTAGGTTATTGTGTTTTAGTTAGATTGTGTATTCTGAAACGTCGTAGATGGTAGATCTGATATACTAACACATTGAGCCTATTTTTGAATTTACCATTCCAAATATTTTTGAATCAAAAAATATTTTTCATATGTGCACATGCTTTACTACTCCATGTTTTATATTTTTCTTAATTTTTTTGCATTGTAAATTAATTGATATGAATTTTATAACCTTAAAGGGTAGTGAAAGTCAAAAAGCGACAAAATTGATTTTATTCTAAGGGGACAATAGCATAGTTGTTTTGTTCCTTATTTCCAAATTTCCCTTTATTTTACGTAGTTTGATCAAATGATTAACAAACTCAAGATAAGTGAACCAAAAGTTATATTTAAGAATATTTATAATCATCACATTATCTTATCTACCAGCTCGTTTAACTCTGATGTAAAGTAATTTGTTTTTTTTTTGACAAAGTGTAAAGTAATTTTCAGTTGCAGAATTTCATTAACTTCTTATCATATCCAAAACACACTCTTTCACATAGTTTTTTTTTAACAGAAAAAAATTAAACCCGGATCTATTAAAGACACATACCTAACTTCCGGTGGAGGTACATAGCCAACGGATATACCCTCTCCTCGGCATTCAAATGAGCCGCTCTTTCACATAGTTTTGATTCAATGTTTAATATAAATATCATGACCACTCTCTAAATAGTAACAACCATGCCATAAATGAACCCAAAAAGAACTATATTCGAACTCATTTTCAATCATTACAGCCTTTATTTACCACGCTATGGCCTCTTTGACGTAGATGCAAAATGTTTTTTAATGTCAAAGTCTTCACATGTTTTATTGAAAATAATCCGTCAAATCCTTAAAACTTGCATATATTATTTGATGTAAATAGTACTATATTACTTTCAATAGTTTTTGAATTAAATACATAATACTTTTCTATTAAAATTTTCTCATTGTAGTTGATTAATATTATTGAATTATTAATAAATCTCTTATTTAAGTTTTATTTTGGTCTTTTTCAAAACTATGTTTGACGATTCTCTCTTTCATTATTTTTTGGATAATTTTTCTAATTACCAATATAAAATCAATAGTATCCAATTCAACTCAGTATTCTTCTTGTAAAATAAAACAGCATTATTTTGTATTCTTCTCCATCATAAAATAGGAATTAAACAATGGAGAATTCTATTTTTATTTCTTAATGTATTTCAATTTGTATATTTGATTGTTATGCATCCAATTGACATCTTTTATAAGATATATATAGTTTGTAAATATAAAACATGCTATGAGTTTAAGTAAATTAGTTGGCTGGATATATATATATTATTAAAGTAATTATTTATATAAATACATTTAAGTTTTTTTCTATGATTGGTTCTATGATTGTAACTTCAGCGGATTATCTATATTTGAATTTGTTTGAAAGTTTAAATTTTTAGCTTATCTATGCTTAGTTTTTTTATTTATTTTAATATATAAACTAGAGTTTCACCCGCACGGATAATTTATAAATATATAACTAAAACTTTTATTTAATATATTATAGATTATTATTATAAATTTTATAGAATACAAAGTATAATTTTTAGTTAAAATTAATTTATAATAATGTTTAATCACGAAATTAAGAAATACTTATTTTATAAAAAAATATTTAAACTTTTTGGTAAGATCTTGTTAGATTTTTATAAAAAATTTATTTAAAAGTTGTACTTCTCTTTTAATAGAGAAGATATAAATAAAACTACTCGCAACCAATCAAATCAAGAGAATTAATTTTAACTTTTGCCTATAATCTGTTATATATAAATATAGCAGATGTGTAATACAATTTTATATGATTCACAAATCCTTTTATACAATTATAAATAGATTTCTAAGCCCTTGCAATTGATGTTATAATCTTTATAATTTTATAATATTTATAACTTACAATTTAATTTATAAACTTTTATAAATCATTGAAAAAATTGTGATAAAATAATTTGTATGTCATGATAAATAATTACAAATGTTTTCAAAATCCTGATAAATGATTTATAAAGAATGTATTAACTTCATAAGACATTAATATTTATTGTAATACTTTATATATAAAAATCATGTTTTATATAAGAATATGAAATCATTATCTTGATTTCTATAAAATTGTTTTTCAGTCGTTACTTTATACAGTTTATATGTATAGAAACAATTGATCAAACATTATTAGTCTTTCTATAATTTCAAAAATTAGTTACTATAAATCATCATTTATAATATCATTTTCATTATTTGTTAAGTGATACAAATTGATTTTAGACTTTTATTTTGTTTTTAGATCTAGTTAGAATAAATAAAACTTAAAAGTCATCAACCAATCAAATTAGAATATGAAATCATTATCTCAATTTCTATAAATTATTGTTCGTTCATTATTTTATGCAGTTTATATATAAAAACTTATCAAACATTAATACTCTTTCTATAATTTTGAAAATGATTTACCATAAATCATCATTTTCATTAGTTTGCATATGATATTAATTGGTTCTAGATTTTTTTTGTTTTCAGATCTAGTTAAAATAAATAAAATTAAAAGTCATCAACCAATCAAATTAGAATAATTTTTTTATGGAGATCTCACCAATGCTTGACACGTAAGCAAAAAAAAATTATTTTGACAAAACACATAAGCAAAAGTTATGTAAGTGACTTCTCTTTTAATATATATGATGATTATCAACGAAAATTTAACAAAAATTATGTATAGCTATGAGAAATGTTTTTGTGTTTATAATAAATCAATTTTACAATAAATATATATTGATCAAACAACTTTCATTGAAACTTAAATGAGTTCAACTCCATTGATGAAGAATACAATAAGGCCACAAGGAACCAAACAAACCAAATCATAGACCAATACACTGGACAAGCAATTGGAAAGCTTAATTGATTTATTAAGCTTTCTCAATTGATTTATTATCATATATATATATATATATATATATATATATAAATGATAATATATATTCAAATTTCTTTAATCCACATCATCAAGTGTTTCACCAAAAACGATATCTTAGCATAATTTTAATTTTTTGTAAGCTCTCACACAATTATTATCCTCTCATTATTGAAACAAATATATTATTAAATACAATATTTAATAGTCAATAACTATATTTTTATAATCAATTTTTTTGATGAAATGTGAAATTTATTTATCAGAGTAAAAAGAATAAACATATATAAAGAATAGGATTCTAAATGCAGAAGCTATACAACGGTTGCAACAGTATAAAAAATGAACGATGATCCTTTTAGAACACTTCAAACCAGCGTTGCATTAGGCCTGCTAGCTTATGATCCGCCTTGTATCGAAGAGAGCTGATTCCGTTTCGTATGGCCTTGTCAATGACTCGAACAGCTTGGTCCACAGTGCGAAAACCTCGCTGATGACGTCGCTCATTCCTATCCTTCCACATATAATAGATGCAGGTCTGAAAAACCATTTTGATGAGGATCTTGTCGATGCTCCCAAGGTCATTGTTAGTAATAAACTGCAAGGTAGTATCCCAATCTGGATCACTTCTACCACCACTTAACCGACCAGCAAGTCTATCCCAAACAGTGAAGGTGTACGGACAAGCAAAGAAGATATGATCCCTAGTCTCATCCGGTTCTCCACACATCACACAACTCTGTTGAATACCCCAAGCCCTCATACGATCTCCTGTAGATAATATATTTTTCACTGCCAGCAATACTATGAATGAGTATCTAGGAACTTCTTGGGAAAACCACACACTTTTGCTCCAGCCCACTTTACTTCTCCTTATCCGAATCTGATCATAGGTTCTGCTCGATGAGAAATGTGGTTTATAGTTGTCCTCCGAGTGCTTCCAAAGTACCAGGTCGCTTCCATATTCATCATGCGGAATTCGCTCGTTCCTTATGCGGGCATACAAATCATGGAAATGTCGGTTTCGCTGTCCTTGTATACTCCAGTGGGCCTGTGTTACTGCATCACTCACTCTAGCATTACGGGAAACCCCAAGGTAGTAAGTTCCTACAGCACCAGTGATATCCAATAGCTTCCCTACCTGCAGCCAGTCATCAACCCAGAAAAAAAGCAGTGTGACCGTCATTTACCTCAAACCTGATAAATTGGTAACCAACTGATCTCAATTTTAACAGCTTCTTCCAAATCCAAATCCAGATCCAATATTTTTATAATCATTAGTACATTTTAGACTCAAATCTCTATTTAAAAGTTATAAAAAAAATCTACACAATTTTGTAAAAGTAGTTGAATTAATAATTTTTGTTATATTAATATATGTATATTTTAATATTTCCAAGATTAGTTTTCTTTTTTTGTTTTTCTCAAGAAAAGATAAACTCGGTAATAAATATTGCCATCATTTACATGTATTGTATATCATATATATATTGGTCTAAACTGAATCTAAAATGTTATTTATGATTTCGTAATTTGTATATGTGTATAGATATATATATATGATAAATTTGAAAAGAATAAGAAAGATCATTTGTATACTTTTATCATAAACCAGAAAATTTAACATAATTTACTAAAAATAACATAATTAATTAAAAAAATTAAGTAGAATTAATAAATTTAGTATACTAATACATTTTTAAAAAAATTAAATTTTCTATTTAAGGCAAATAATTTTTATGATTAAATGTAACTTAGGAAACAATCAATTGACCCTAAATATATGAAACTTCAACGAAATTTTAACCCCTTAGAAATGGTCACCTTCCAAACATGAAACTTCGACGAAACTTTAACACTTAGAAACGGTTACCTTTCAAATATGACTTCGACGAAATTTCCCCGCCTTATTATATCTCCTTGATTTTCCGGTGCTACGCGCCGGGTTCGTTATACTTTTACATAAATTTATAAATTATTATATGGTCTTAATAAATAAAATATGTTAAATATAAAAATAAAAATATATTAAAAATGATATTTTCTGATCTTTTTTATAGTAGTTAGTGACTGTATTGCATTACTTTGTTTGAAGTTGTTTAGTTTAAAGTGTAATAGCATAAATGGTTGTTACTAATCGATTTAATAAAAATAGAATAAAAAGCTGATAGTCATAACAAAATTAATTTATTTGGAATTTAAACATAAAACAAAATTGATGTTTTATATAGAGAACATACTTATATTATTAATTATTAAAATAACTATATATGAACTATAAAACTTTTACTAATATATTTAGTTCAAATAATAGAAAGATGGAATACGTTTCAAATTTTATAAAAAAATAAGGGTGAAGTGTCAATTTTTGGTAAAATAATTAGTGAGTATCTAATATATATTTTTAAAATTACCATGTTGACTTTTAAAATATAGAGGTGCAAGTTGTATGTGTTATTTTAGTTTCAAGTTCTCTTAAAAAGATGTATCTTAAAATAAGAAACATAAAATTATTTTCTATATTAGTTTTGTTATAATGGAAGATTTTGTCTGTATTCATAACGAAATTCTTGTTTGTCTACCCTTATTTAGAAATATCAACGAATCTTAATATGAATCTAAATATGTTTTTTATCTAAAAACTATAAATGGTTCGTAAACTCCTCTATTTAATGGACAACTTCTATTTTAACCGGAATGGAACAATTTCACCAAATCTTCCTAGTAAAAAATCAATTTGTTAATTAGTAAATGAGATGTTAGCATCTATAACGATCATGAGAAAGACAATTTCTAACTATCTGTGACATTCGGGCTTGCTGAATTGTTGCATTTAGTAATGGTTTTGATATAAATGGTTAGTGTGGTGCAAAGGATTAATGGTGAGGGTGGTGTGTGGTTTACATCAATTTTAAATAACTTTAGCAACCAGACAACGTTTTTAAATTTCTCTCAAATTGGAAGTAATGATTCTTTTTTTTTAGTTAAGTTTTAAGAGTATATTAATCATGTTCACTATTTTTAAAATGTAAACACGGATACCATGCATCAGGGAAGTTATTGGTTTCCTTGCACGCGGTAACATATGAAGATACCATAGAGTTTATGTGCCAATACCAATAGACCAAATGTTAGTCTTTTGGACTTGAATCACCATCAATTACTAAACATTATTAGAGTGGGATGAGTGGAATTTCTAAATTGATTATATGACGGTTACGTCGATTGCGTTAAAGAAGGAGAGTCGTAGAGGCTCAATTCTCCATCGTCAACATCAAATACAAAGAAACCCTATAAACCAGTGTTTTGACATCCGACCCAGACATTGAACCGGACGATTTGCCGGGTCTCTGGATCATTGGATTAACCGTGGGTGAACCGCTGTTTAGTAAATGAATTAGTTTTATTATATAATAATATATTACCTATGAAAATAAATATATAAAAACTAAAGTTAATATTTTAAATGTTTTCAAACATAAAGCAATAGTTTGGATATGTATCTATTTTATGTTTAAAAGTTTATGAAAATACTTAATTTTAGTTTCCATTTTCGTATTTTTATTTGACATACAAAATATTAAGAAATAGTTTAAAGTATTTTTAAAAAAATATGTAACATAAGAGTTATGAAATCTAAAAAAAACAAGACATAAAATTCATAATAAATTAAACTTCAATTGAAAATTAAAATATCATTGTAATAAATTGTCAATAACAAAAATAAACTAACAACTAATCACAATTAACACCAAAACATATTAAATAAAGTTGAGAAAATATTTTAATTATTAAAAAATATGTAACATAAGAGTTATGAAATCTAAAAAAAACAAGACATAAAACTCATAATAAATTAAACTTCAATTGAAAATTAAAATATCATTGTAATAAATTGTCAATAACAAAAATAAACTAACAACTAATCACAATTAACACCAAAACATATTAAATAAAGTTGAGAAAAGATTTTAATTATTAAAAGGAGAATGCCACATGACATTTCTCCCCCTCTTAATAAATTGTCAATAACAAAAATAAACTAACAACTAATCACAATTAATACCAAAACATATTAAATAAAGTTGAGAAAATATTTTAATTATTAAAAGGAGAATGCCACATGGCATCCCCCCTCTCCCTCCTAAAGAGATAAAAAACTTAATTTTATTAGTATAGATTTGAGAAGCTTCCAGACGCTTACAAGAAATTGACACTAAATATATTATTGTTGTTTATTTGTCCAAAAAAAAAATATTATTGCTGTTTGAGAAAAAGCTATATAATATGCAATTGATCCATTCCATTTCCAACCAAAAACGGGTTGCAAAACCGAAACGTTTTCAAGTACACAAACAGATAAAATATTTTTGCATTTGATATCCCTAACAAATATATGGACACCGAAGTCAAAAACAACAACGACAAAGCAAATCACTGCGTTTATATCAGTTTTGACAACAGCGACCAATCAATCTTCTCCTTCATCAACTACCTCAAAGCTACTTTCAACCACCATGGGATTTATCAGCTCGATGATCAAAGCGATCGGTTCGCCCAGCAAATTAAGGTTCTTGTGGTTGTTTTCTCCAAGGAGGACACGTTCTCTCCCCCTGACAATCTTGTGAATCATCTCTCTAAGAAAGACCTTGTGGTGGTTCCAGTGCTCTATGGAGTAACGATATTATCGGCAAGGCAGATTGCAGTGCTCGATCAGGTTTTACTAGACTCATCAGCAGTATTACCAGGTCACATATATAATGACGAACGAAGGTATCTGTTTAAAGGAACTACAATAATTTTTTCCTTAACTAATGTCTATATATTAAAAATTTATTAAATAGAAATATTTTTTTATTAATAACAAATTATAGTAAAATTTTATATATATATATATATATATATATATTAATTATATGTAAGAAATTCAATACAAAGAAATATATTAAATTTAATCAGTAACATTTATTATAAAATTTAAATCAGTTATTTGGGTAAGATGATTTACTTGGTCTTCAAACATAGAAACGCATAAAAACTTCAATCATGTATATTTTAAAATAATAAGGATTAGTATTACGTTTTCACTATATCTCTATCTAATTTAAGATAAATTTACTATTACTGTAAATCATGTAATCTCTTTTCGCAAAGTTTAAATCAACAATTCATAGAAGTATAAAAGAAACGAAAGTACCAAAAAAATCATTACACAAACAACATACAAAGGGTGTGATTGTATAGACATTTTAGAGTAAATATTCTAGAGTAAAACTGTTTTACTCCAGCTTCTGCTAAATATTAACCAATCAGGCTAAAATATATATTAGCTGAATACAGCTGAAAATGGTGGAAATTATCTCACATGTTTCGAGTGGAGTAAATATTTACTCTCTTTTTCGCTTCTTTCTCTTCACTCTCTTTCCTCTATTCAATGTTACTCTTAATTACGCTGGAAATATACCAATCACACCCAAAGAGAGAGAAAATATCTGTCTTGCATGTTAAACCTAATCAATTAGCAAAGGTCATGATCTCAACTGAAAACAACCTTGACTATTATGTCAGAGTTCTCTAGTTCGAATGACCAATAGAACGAAACTAATATTCCATGCAATAGTTTTAGGTCTAGGGAGATTTAAACTTTGGCCCGAGGCTCTTGTAATTTAAAAAAAAAGATTTAAACCTAATCAATGCAGTTGTAAAGGATATTTTTAACAACACTCTATTTTCACTCTAAAATATAATTTATAGTAAAATTATTCCAATGGTATTCGAAAAATAGGTTTGTTCCAATTATAGAATAATTTATTTACTTTATGTTCATTGCTCTATCTTTTACTCTAAAATAGAGGGTGTGATTGGTTGAGTTGTAACTAGTGACTTTAGATTTAATTTTTATCTACAACAACTTAAGTTATCAATCATGTTTTAAGTAGTTTTTAAATTTAAAGTCAATAAAATAAAAAATGATCGTAAAAACCTTATTTTATAAAGCAAAAAAATATGGATACAGAAATTTTTTTTAAAAAAAAAATATTGCTGTAGGAATATATTTCCTTTTTTATCGTTTCTCTTATTTAATTTCTACAGCTATTTTATATACAGATACATCAAAAAATTCTACAGTAAATTTTCTACAGGTATAATCCAACCAATCGACCCTAGAGTACCACTGGAGCAAACTTCAATTATGTTATATAATTACTCTATTTTAAATAAAAAATAAAATAAACCGTTGAAGATGATCTAAGGACAACATTATCGGAAGGGGAATCACATTTCTTAAGGAGGGGGGACCACTAACTTTTGCAAAACCGATGACATACGTTCGTTAAATAAGAGGCGTTTGTGCTGGATTTATTAAACGGTTTACGGACCTCACTGACACATGGAGTCCGCGATTGACTCAATTAATATTTTAAAAAAAATCAGAAAAAGTTAAAAACCTAACAAACGTATCTACCGATAATCGCCCTAAGAAACTTCATTTTACTTGCTATTATAATTATCCAAAGTACTATAGTCGAAACACGATATCGGAAGAACGCTGACATGCAATTGACCCTAAATATATTATTTTATGGACTTTACATGTTGTTTAGTTTTTAGAATAAAAATAAGTTTATATAACTGCTTGAGGAAAGCTATATACAACGCTCAATTAATCCATTCCATTTCCAACCTTTTTCAAAAATAATATTGCAAGAAAAATATAAAACCGTTATATTTTCATGAAAAGGTGAAACAAGCTTATGATCGGTAAGAATGAAAAAAAATTGAAAATTAACATTCCTTTGAACTGAGATAACATAAGTTTTCAAATATTCATTCCAAAGTTAGATGTCTATATATTAGTAGCTCATTTACTTATTCGCCCTAACCCAAGTTATAAATGAATACTAGACTTTAATCCGTACGTCTACGCGGATATTTTTTTCAAAAATGTTACTATTTTTTTTTCATGTCAATATTAGGTCTGAACGAAAAATCCAAATTCAAAGAATCAAACCGAATTCGATCCAAAAAGTAGTACCGAACTCAAACCGGAATTGATTAAATATCTGAATTATTCAAATTTTGGTACTTAGATAACCTGACTCCGATCCGAAAGAAGTGTTTTGGGTATCCGAATGTATTCGAAATATATATTTAATATATATAAAATATCTAGAATATATATGATACTTTTAAGTTGGTTTAAATACTTGAAAATATATACAAATAGTTAAAAGTAAATATCTAAAATAGTTAAAGTTTACTCAAAATATCAAAAATACTTAAAATAATTATTGATTCTCTATCCAAATATTTAAATCAAACCAATTTATATGTTAAGTTTAGGTATTCTGACATATGTATATAATGAATTTTAAAATTCTAAAAATAATTTAAATGGGTTATCCGAACTCAAACTGAACCCGTAAAGATCTGAATCGAACCCAAACCAAAATTTAGAAATATCCGAATGGAGCGGAAATCTTTGACCCCAGAAATTCAAAACCCAAACAGATCTGAACCAAACCTGAATGGGTACCTAAACGCCCAACCCTAATCACTATTACATATCATATATGTCATCATATAACTAATCATATTTTATATGTAACATCATATAACTAATCATATAATTAATAATATTTTATATGTACCATCATATATATTATACTTTTAAAATTTAATGTGAAATATAAAAACCATAATTTAAGTGGGTATATGAAACTAGGCGATTTTCTTATATATATTAAAACCAACTTTAAAGTTTAAATTTTGTTTTATGATTATTTTAGATAAAAGATGTTTTTGGAGAATTAGATTGACTCATTTTCTTATATTTTAAAGCTAGTCCAAGTAGATAGTATTCATAATATAATTGTTTTCAATTTTTTTAATAAGATGAACTCATTATTTTTTTTCTAATATACTGCTATCTATATTTCCAAAAAAAACTTTTTTAACTAATATCTATGTTTTCAAATAAATTTCTCTTTTGAAAACTACTATCCATATTTCCAAACAAACTTCAAATGTATTTTGCCTTTTTTTTCTTTTTACACAAATTGAGATTCATATTCATTAAGGCCCAATGCCAAATATTACAGCTTATACCCAATACAACCAGGCCCATAAGCACAAAACCTGATCACAGCCCACAAACCGACCAAAACCCACTAAGAGGCCTAAAGCCCATACGACCGAGACCCAAAAACCCACACGACCGACACCACTCCACGTATTTTGCCTTTAATAATATAGATGTAGAGATAGTACGTCTTTACTTTTTAATGAATAATTTTCGTTTTGCAGTGAATACGAATTTATGAAAGAGATCGCCGGGGATGTGTGTGAGAAGCTCTATCCAACGGAAGAGATTGGGATCCACAGGCGGCAAGAGGAGATAGAAAACTTGCTATGCGAGCAACCATGGGGCGTCCGCACTCTAGGCATTTTTGGTAAGCCTGGTATTGGCAAGACGACTTTGGCTATAGCCCTCTTTCGGCATATGTCTGGTGGTTATGATGCTTCTTGCATCATCAAAGATTTTGACACAAAATATAATGAGAAGAGACTTGAGACTTTACATTCTGACTACTTGAGTGAGATTCTTATGGAGGAGTTTGACCTAAATATTGATTCAAAGCCGATCCCCCGCAAGAAAAGGGTTCTTATTGCTCTGGACGATGTGCGAAATGCTCAGGACGCAAAGTCGTTTCTTGGTGAATTTGACAAGTTTGGTCCAGGAAGCTTGATCATCATAACCTCCCAAAATAAACAAGTTCTAGAGGAGTGCAAAATGAGTGAGTTCTATGAGCTTAAAGGTTTAAATTATGAAGAAGCTCTGGAGCTGTTCACAAGGTGTGCCTTTGGAAATATTGTCATAGAAGAAAATCTTATGGACCTTTCAAAGAAAGACATTAAGAGCAAGACAATGGTAGAAATGGTATCGACATTGCCTGATGCTTGTGAAGTACTCATTGCAGAGAACAATTATATACGGTTAATTCCATATGAAGAATACAACGAGGCCCAAGAAAATAAGGAGTTCCAATCTGATAACGATGGTGTATTGGTATGTCAAATTCTAAAACATTTATATTATTCATTTTTAACACATTTTAACATCTATATATGAAGTTTCAACTTCAGTTTGAAAATAATTAACCGAATAGCATATTTGTTTCAACTTGTATATGAATATGACTGAAAACACAAGATTCTAACTTAGGTTTTTAAATCATTGATTGAAAACTCAAGTATCCAAAATAACACATTGCGATGTCAATGTAATAATGTATCTTTAAATTTTGAGATTTGGTAGCCTGTCTTGATCATCTCTTATCTTTTCTCTTTTGTTTCTTTCTCAGGCCACTAGAGATACAGATGTCATAACTTTGACCACATCAGACTTGTGCTCCAAGTCTTATCCTCAGAAGAACCTAAGATCCAGACTTTACAACCGCTTCTCCAAGTCTATACCTCGTAATCTAAGGCTTTACCGGTTGGATTATAACTCTATGATCAGCTATCTGTCTGAACACTTACAAAAGCACCATGTTCTACTACAAGGAGCTAGTCAACTTCAGAAACTTAGTCAAAGCTTTTTAAACTCACACGACCACGATTTGCTAGAGCAAAATCTCCAATATCTCCTTACTCTCTCTGGTGGTTGCGATAGGATCAAACGTTTTCTAGATCTTCTAATAAAAAATAGAGAATTGAATCGTAAGGGGAGAAGAGAACTGAAGATTAAACTTGAACGAGATTAAGCTAATGGCTTGGTTCAGTAGTAGCGGTGGGCACTTCGGTTATTTTATCGATCTGGTTTGGGTAATTCGGTTCGGTTTGGGTAATTCGGTTCTAAAATTTTTCAACTGAATTAAACCATAATCAGTTTTGTTTGGATCGTTTCGGTTCGGTTTGTATTCAGTTTGGTTTATATTCGGTATAGTTTGTGTTTCGGTTCAGTTCAAATGAGTTTTCACGAGTTCAGTTGTTTTAACAGAAATAATATTTTAAAACATAAATATAATATTTTAAGCAAAAAAACCTTATTGTAGTTCCGGATTAACTCTGAAGCAAGCAGAACGTTTTCTCCCAGGCTCCTTCCCTTCAAGAAGGCTAACAATTAGGACTCACAAACTTCTGAAGAATTGGCTTCAATCGGTTTTCCATGATCTTTGATATAATCTTGTATACCACATTACAACAACTTATAGGTTTGTAGTCCGAGAGAGAAGCAGCTTCAGGTTTCTTAGGAATCAGGCATATTGCTGTGGTGTTGAGATCCTTGAGCAATCTCCCATTTCTAATAAACTCTGCAACAGCAGCGACGACATCATCCCCACAATATTCCAAGAAGACCTGATGAATTCCACAAAGTAACCATCTGAACCCAGACTCTTATTAAGTGGTAGCAAAAAGATTGTTGTTTTTATTTCAGCTGCCAAGACGGGTCTCCTGAGATAAGCTTGCTGCAGCTCTGAGCAACATAATGGGAGAAGAGCATGGATGTCCTCGAGAGAATCCATCGAAACAGGCTGGTCTGCGGTTCCTAGAATATTCTGAAAATAGTTCGCAGAGTGCTCCTTTAGCCCTTCTGCTGAGACAATTAACTGATCATCTTGGTCTTTCAAGAAGGGAATGTGATTCCTTGTCGCATGCTGAGAAACTGTGTTGTGGTAGAAGGTTGTATTGCGATCTCCAACATCAGCCCATCTTACCCTCGATCTCTACCTATATAATTTATGCTCAGCATTTAGAAGTGTATCAAGGTGAGCCCTTTGAGAATGCTCTTCCCTTGCCGTGTCAGAGTTAGGTGCGGTATGCAACGAGCGTTGTAGAGTATCAACAACAGCTGCCTGATCCTTCACACGCTGAGAAATTCCACTGTAATGCCGCCTATTTAAACCTTTCAACACAATCTTCATTAACTTCATAGAGCGGACCAGTTTGAACGGATTGGTTCCTACAATATGTGCATACTGCCAACCATCACTAACCAATTCTGAATATTGAGGGTGATCACTAACATGGTGGAAGAAGTTCGGCTTACACACTCGACGAATGTGAAAAGATAGCCAAAATAGACAAGGTGTATGGTCAGACTGACTAGGATCCAGAAAATCGGCATAGGAGTCCATAAACGCAGTGGCCCATGGGTGATTAATAAAAACATGATTAATCTTGGTTGATATGGGATTATCATCTTGACTATTTCTCCAGGTAAAAGGAAGGCCCTTTGCTTGAGCCTCAAATAACTCAGCCTCTTGCAGCGAGATTACTGTCTTCAATTCTAGAAATATTCACACAAGCTGATAGATGGTTAGAATGATGACTGCTCCTATCAGATTGAATTCTCCCATTACTGCCCAATGACATCGAAAACCATGTGTTGAGGAATGCAGGTTGACTAAACCAGCCCATAATAATGTGCGCTCCTCCAGTTTGTTAAAACTATACACAAAAGTAACAGTAACATTAAACCTTTTAGCAGGAACATGAACCCCACACGTAACAGATTGATAAGTTTGGTGATAGACAAAAACTGACGCCTGAGGATCCTAGACAATGACAACTCTTCCCTGAGCATGCTCCTCATAGTTTCCAGAAAATTTCCAACCTCGAGAGATGGCTAGTAAGATCTGATCTTTATTACTCTCTAAGATACGAGTTTCCAAAAAAATTCCAAATAAAGGTTTATGGATATTAATCCAATCCTTAGTCATGGTGTGGTGTATGTCGTTGTTAAGCCCTCTAACATTCCACGCAGAAAAAACATCACTGATGTGGTTTTAGTGTTTAGTGACCTAGCGGCCACTCTTCCCACTATTCACTAGGAAGAAAGGTTTCTGAACCTCTTTTGGATCACCAAAGTCAGGAGGCTGCTTCAAATCAGAGTCACAGGCAGTATTCTTAGAATTAACTGCTGGGAAATCAGTCAAATCAGCACCCATCAGATTCTCTGACAAAACACTAGCAGTAGCATCCTTCTCTTCTCCAGTACCCACTTCGCTACTTCCTCAAAATAGTTGAGGGTCTTAGATGATACGTCCCCAACACGGCGAATATTTTTATCAAGAGAACACACCTCCATAATCCCAGCAGGTTCCAGGATGAGAGCATCTTTAGAGAGCAGAGGTCCCCCTCCATTGGAATCAAGAACAGGTTCCTCAATGCCAACTACTTTTGCAGGTTCTACTGATTTCTGCTCTGAAGTGGTAATAATTTGCGCACCAACCAAGTCTAATAAATGAATCTTGTCCAGCGAGGCATCCTCATGTGAGGGATCTTAATAACAAGAAACCGTTTTCTTCAACAATTTCACATGGTTCGACTTCATTATCTGATCCAACAGCCTCTACTCCAGAAGGTTCCTTGTAGACACCAGATCTGTCTTAGATATAAATTTCCTCCCCAATAGCAATATGATCATCTTGATGAGGCATATTATGAGTCTTGACTACCCTTGCACGGCCTTGTCTAGATTTAGAGCGTCGACGAGATGATTCGGTTTCATCTTTTATGGTAGCAGGATGCCTCTGATTCTCCAGATGTACTCCAACTCGACAATCTTCCTTCTTAAGACAATACTTCCCACAGTTTTGATACTTAATAGGTAACCAGGTGTATGAAACTTCGATGAGGGTCTCTCCGCCATTGGAAAAACAGACACAATAGTATCTAGAAGACTCTTAGTAAGGTCTACTTTGACAAACAACTTTGCAACTTGAAATTTCTGCTTTCGTTGAATTTCAGGGGCTAAAGCAACTGGCTTTCCAATAGCAGTAGCTAGTTTGCTCAGACTTTCATCGTTGATGAAGATATAAGTCACTTTACGCATCTCCACTTGAACCACCGCTGTGGTGAGGGTCAGGAGTGAAATCTGGAGACCATGAAGAAACAAACATCGGGAGGCCCACTATATTCCAACACGATCGAGCTAATAAAGCTTCACGAGCTCTAGGTTTAAGAACCTTCAACTAAAAAGATCCCTGACCAAGATTGTGCGCGTAGATACGAGGACCATAATTTGCCCATACTGCATTTAGAATTCCAATAATCCTGCCCATAGGAGGAACATCACTGTGGAACTTCGCGAAGATATAATCCTTAAATTCTTTCTTTGCGGCCTGAATATTTTCCTCCGGAATAAGAACAAACGGTGCACCAGAGATGTTCTCCGTAGGGGTTCCCAATTCTTTTAGCTCTTCTGTCGATTTCAGCAAAGAAGTGTAACTCGGAGCCGGAGCAGGAACGTCTCCTGAGTTACCAGATATCGACCCGAGAGCAGTAGTAATATGTGGGTTAATCGAAACATCAGTTGTACTTACTGGCAAGATAGGAAGCATGGAAGTTCCAACCAGAGAACCACCGGGAGCAGAAGAATTCACCTTTGGAGACTCAGATCCGATGGTGATAGGTTCTGAAAAATCACCGGCTGAAGAAGCTAAAGACTTAATCCCAGCAAGTGAGACGTTCTTGAGACAAGAAAGCAAAGGGCCATCCATCGGAGCTATAGATCCGGAAGCTACAACACCAGAAATAGAGCGACTGGTGCAGAGGAGGATTTACTTTTCCTCTTGGTCATAGAAGAGTAACCAGAGGTTCTGGCGAGTTTGGCAACCTTTGAAGAGACGGCGAACAGGGGACGATGCTTCTTCTTCTTGGCCGACATGGATAAATCAGAGAAGAGGACATCGAGATCGAGATGTGAGAACAAAGACCACGCCGACGAGGCAGAAGCCCACCGAAAACAGAACTAGGGTTTGGAACCTTATCGCCTTGTTGTCGCCTTTAGGAGAGAAAGTGTCCTCAAAGAAGTTTGGTGATGTAGCGCTTGAAAATTGCATTTGAAAGCAACCCAAAAAATTTGTTTTCTATCATCTTATGTAAAAAAAAGGAAAAAACAACTTTCCAACTTTTTTTTTTATTTTAACTCAACAACAACTTTTCATCAACCAAATTGTGAATACAGGATTACAACCTCAAAAGATTTTAAACCCAACATACAGCCGATGAGATCTAGTATCGCCTAGGAACACGGAGTCGAAACTGGAATGGATCATAAACTACCCAATCTAATTCATCGGTGTATTTTTCACCACAATGAATCAAGTTCATCCCACGACCCGAGATGAACCGACCCAGCAATTGGTCTCCTCATGATCAAAGTTCAGTCCATGTACCAACCGCCTCAACACCAAGAGTGCATTCCGACATCGGCTCATACTCATCGTCAATCACTGCCTCGATCCTTAGCCAAAAACGGGACAGCATCTTACGGAATGAAAAGCGGACCTTAGCAGCGTTGGCGTTTCCGGTTTCTCTAATCGCAGCTTTCTGGAAGTACGAAGCTCCAACCACCGGGATGATCGCAGTCAAAAAACACCGGCACAGGGAAGTAGAGCTTCGCCACGCTTCACCGGCCAAGACCATTCCTCCGGTTGACTACGCCGTCAGCTTGAATCTTGGATCGTGATGTCCCCGAGAACCGGAGAACAATCCTCCATCCACCGCCTTTCATACCTCTTCGACGTCCACATACCGCCATACCAGGAGGTATATCCGTGACAGAGAAGTTGTCACTCCGTTCCACGCGCCGCTGCTAAGACGCCCTTGCCGTATATCTGAAAAAATTAAAAACCAGATCTAGCAAGTTCGTCAGTCCTAAAAGCCGACTTTTCCTCTCCTCAGACGCCCCGAGTGTCTCGCCGCCTCTCCAATGGATGCCAGTACCATCACCGTCGAGCAAGACGCAATCATGCACGAGTTCGAACTGGTTCAGAGTAGGATGCATATCGACACTGGTTAATCGAGGAGAAGAAAAGCAAAAGGAAAATGAGATTAAAGGGGAGGAAGGGCGCTTCCGGCACCGCCGCGGTGGCAGGCTGGAGCTAAGTTAGGTTTTGTTTGAAGGCGGCTTCTGGTTTTCGAGAGAGAGAAGATAACGCGTCTCTATAGGATAAATCTACAACTTTCCAACTTTCTTGGTTGAGAAACGATCTTTCCCGTGGGAATGAGTTATATTTTTCATAAAACAATTAGTGTTGATAGATGCAATATTATCTTTCATATAAAAGCTTCGTATTTGCTTCTGGAATAGACAAATCTCAAAGGAGATAACCTTCATATTAATCCAAAAGCACCACGCTTCAGAGTGAGTTGAAAACGATTGTCATTCTCTTTTTATTACTCTAGTAGGAGCCACCGAGATAAGACAACTCTCTATTTTGCTCTATTATCAGAGTCAAAGAGATTACCGTTCCATAGAACTTCATGATGCCTTTCGAAGTAACCATAGTTTGCAGCAAGAACTCCATCACCATCGAATGAAGAACCATCAACGATTGAAGCCGGTAAGACCCGTCGCCACCATCCGCAGTAGATCTGTCAATTAACTTTTCTAAACAGTTCAACTGAATCGAAAGTTTTGTCTTTCCAAACCAATTGGAAGAAGCATACAAAAGAACAATAAAAAACCTTGCCAGGTTCAAAATAAATTGGCAATAAACCAGCAACTGAAAACAAAACAGATCCAAGAAAAAGATGCAAAACGAATTAAACAAGCCGATGTCGGAGCTGAAGAAGCCTCCGATCATCGGCTTGAAACAATGAAAAATCTCCTTTTTTCTCTCTTGAGGGCTAGGGTTTTCTCTCTTAATCACATTGGACTGCATAACTCTTGTCTTTCATGTGACATTTGCGACAAATTATACTGCAGTGGTAATAAAAAAAAGGAAAAAAAAGCCCGACTCTTGTAGTCCCGGTGCTTGATCAGAATTTTGATCATTGAATCTTGTCTTGACTATTTTCTTCTTGTTTTAGTAGTATCGTGAAGAACTTGACTTAAAATTATCAAAAGCGAGTAGGATTGCATTTTTAGTGGTCTCAGCCCATTAAATTTTGAAACACGTAAATGCATTTTGTTGAAGAAAGATTTAGTACATAAATGCATTCTGTTAAAGGCACAATTGAAACAGACTGAATTGACAACATTTATGTGGCCCATCAGCCAGTCCCAACTATTCTATACATAAGGCTAACTCACAGCTCGAGGTCCAGATCAAGCGGATAACAACCAACACCTGTTCACCTCGCAATCAATAGATTATGTAACAGTGAAATCTCCGGAGCAAGACACCACATATACGTCCTAGATACGCGGAGTAGTTAGACCAACATTATCGGCGTGCCTTAGCCTAATTTCTTAGTATTAAGTAGGCATGGGTAATAAATCCGAGAACCGAACAACCGAACCGAACCCGGTCCGATAAAAGCAGTTTGGTTCGGGTTCGGTTTCTCTTAATAAACCAAACGGACCTTCTTTTTGTGTTATAACGGGTGTCGGTTTGGTTCAGGTAAAAAACCGAGAACCGATCGATTACATCCATAACCCGATAGAAACAAAACCCTAGCCCCCTTTTAGTTTTCATTTTCGATTTACACAGAAGAGATACCCCAAGATTCTCTGCGAAATCACAACCAAAACTTCCCCAAATCTCAACTTCTCTAATCACTATATCTTTTCCGAAATCACTATATCTTTTCCATAACCCGAAAATCAAATATCTTCCAAGATTCCATCCTTGATTTGAATTTGAAAGTTGAAACCCTTAATCCAGCTCCTATATAATGTCTCTGCGAAACCTTAGACTTGACAAGCCAATCCACCTCTTTAGTGAGAAAGTAATCAATCGGAGGTGGTTATTTTTCTTCTTAGTACTCGTTGCATCATGCATCATTCATATATTTTTTTTTCAATTTTAGATTTTGGGTAGATAATATTATTGGTGATCAATTCGGGTGAAGTCTTGTGCTTTTTAGTTCAATGCGTCTGCTGATTTTTTAGTTCAATTCGGGGTGAAGTGTAGTGTTTTTATTTTGTTATTGTGTCTAATACGTCTTGAAAACCAGACCATTGTTAGTTCTTCTTGACAATATATGTTCTGAAAACAATCTGATATTAGTTCTTCTCTTGTTTTTTTATATATTGTGATGTTAGTTTGATTGGGTTTATCCCACGGTTTTCATACAACTTATATGAATTATTGATTGTTGTTTCTCACAGATGGCATCCTCAACTTTCAATAACCGAGAGACTGATGTCGAAATGCAACATGGAGACCAAGAGTACCAAGAGACAAGTCCTGATGCAAATGCAAGCTATCAGGCGAAGAAGATGAAGAAGTTTGTTGTGCCAAGGTCTACTGTCTGGAACCATTTCACGAGAACCAAAGAGACCCGAGACAAGTGCATTTGTCACCATTGCCACAAGATCTTTTCATGTGCATCCAATTCAGGAACTACTAACCTGAAGCAGCACTTGAAAATCTGCAAAGAACACCAGGCCTCGTTAATAAGTCAGACAAAGAATCATCAGCATCTTAACAACGAAGGAAATCTGAAACCATCTAAAGTTTATGAGACGGTTTTCAAAGAAGCGTGTAATGAATTGATGGTGATAGGAGAGTTGCCACTGTCGTTCATTGAAAGTACAGCTTGGAAACAGTTCTGCAATAAGGTAAACATTGTATAATTTTGCTTTTGTAAATTGGTTTTAAAGTCATCAATTTTCTTACGGTTTTATTATTTTAAATTGCAAGGTTAACCTCTTCAAGCCTCACTCAAGAAGGACTGTGACCAGAAACATTGTCGAGATGTTTGTTAAGTGATATATGGTGTTTTTCACATCATTGTATATATGTTTTCTTTTGTTTGAAGTCACTAATTCGTGTCAGTCTAGTCCTTTTTGACCTTTTACAGGTCTGGAGTTAGCAGAAGAAAGAAGAGAAGGTGCCTGATGAAAAGAAGTCCTTTTGGAGCATTCCTGCGGAGAACACTCAAGAGAACAATCCCGAGACTGTTCTCTCTCAAGCGGAACAAGCAGACGGAGTGATCCGGCGATTGTTCCAGACGAATATGGAAACTCCTATTTCGGGATTTTAAGCCCTGTTGCCCTAATCTCTTTTCTTCTGATTGGCGCCTCCATATAAAACGCCATCTATCTATTTTTTATTTTTCTTACGCTAGTTTTTACGAGAGAACACTGAGTATTGCGATCTGCAACTTGTAAGGGAGAAGAATCCATCCTCTCATAGAGAAGATCATCTGAACCCTATTGTTTCATACTCTGTTCTTATGCAATTTTATTCAGGATTTATGTCTTTGTTTATGTGCATCATGATCGAGTAGTGACCTTGCTCGCCTAGGGTTTTTAGGGTGTTGAGACATGAGCTAAACATAGATAAGCGATCCATAACTGTCTTCATTCATACTGTTCTTACTGCTTTCATTAAACTGATCACTTGATGTTAGATCACTAGTTCATCACCTAGTTAACCGCTTAGGATGATAACTTGACACGTATTGAATGAGCTTAGTATCCCTAATCAGCGAAAGTAGATATTAGGGTGGTAAGTGAACTGATCGGACCTGTTCCCTAAAGCTTGCAATCGATCTTCATCCCAACGACAGTTAGGTGGTGAGATCGATCTGCAAAGCGATCACTACCACGACAGTGGAGTGTTCCAGCTGAGTGATCCGAGTTCTAGAAAGCACTTCATCGCGCTTGAATAATTGTTTGGCTCCAATTCAACACCCAATGAAATACCCTAGGCTAGCTCTTGTTTAATTGAATCAATCTCGTGTTTATTTTGCTTGATTACTATCGCCTATTTCAACCAAATCATATCTTCTTCTTAGCTTGGTTCTGAAACTTATAGAACTAGAGTGTAGACTGGTCCTCTGGATTTGAATCTCAAATACTACAATTGCATCTGTTAACTTGGCAGTAGCAAGGATTCATTTTTAGTGTATCAAGTTTTGGCGCCGTTGCCGGGGACCAGATTTTTTTACCTCTAATTTTCGGTTTCATATCTAGTCTAAGATATCTAACTCGTGTTATTTTCTTTGTTTCAGCTGATGATCCAGGTGCATGACCAGTAGACATACTCGGAGCAACGCACAAGGACCATTGCATCAGCTTTCTAACGAGGAACTAGCGAGATTGGAACGACAGAACCGTCAACAGCCGAGATCAACGAACACCAACATGGGTGATCATCCAGATGATCTCACTGCTGCGTTTGCACTCATGCAACAGCAGATGCAGCAGATGCAGCAGACGATCCAAGCGCAGCAAGCTGCTGCCGAGCAAGCTGCTCTGAATGCTGCGAACCAACAGGAGGGAGTGGTCCAGATCGGCCAGAGAAACTTACTGCGTAATCTACCCGCTACGCGATCTGCCATAACCCCTCCACCGTGCACAAGGCAAGACTTCGAGATCAAGCCAGCCTTGATAAGTCTAGTGCAAAGGAAGATCTTCAATGGGCTTCCTGCCGAGATACCGATGGACCACATCGAGCACTTTGAAAAGATGTGTGGTTTCACTAAAGCGAATGGAGTACCACCCGATTACATCAAGTGTACTCTGTTCCCTTTCTCTCTTGATGGAAAAGCTGCTCGCTGGCTTGATTCACTACCCACCGGATCACTCACCACTTGGGAACAAGTCCGAGAAGCCTTCTTAAGCCACTTCTACACGAAATCGAAGACGGCAGCTCTGAGACAGAAGATCGTGACCTTCAAACAGCTGGTAGACGAGCCGTTCTGTGATGCTTGGGAGCGATTCAATGTCTACCGCAGAGAATGCCCACATCACGGTTTTGAGGAAGACTATCTGCTGGGAGTGTTCTACGATGGAGTAGGCTGGGAGTACAGGAACGCTTTGAACTCAGCCAGTAAAGGAGATTTCATGACTCAGTCCACTCAATGTGCATTCGAGTTGATTGAGAACATGGCCTCAAGCTCAGCTGACAATAACCGCGAGACTGATCGCACTCAGAAGGTGAAGAGCATCGACAACAGCAAGATTGATGAGCTCTCTGCCAAGGTCGACCAGCTGATCAAGAGTAACCAGAACCAGGTCTTCATCATGGAAGAATCCCCACAGGATAAAGCTACCGCAGAAGGCACATCAGAGGCAGATCAGTCGGCTGAGGATCAGCATGAAGTGAGCTACGTGAATGGGCAAGGATGGCAGTTCAAGAACTATCACCCGAACCCTAACGTGAGGAACAATCCCCACCTGTTCAATGCCCCTAAACCAGACGATAAAGCTCAAGGGAACCAGGGTCAGAACAGTGGATACCAAAGGCCATATGGCAATCAGGGAAGAACCTTTGTCCTTAACCCAGCTCAGAATGCCCAGTTCCACAGCCAGAAACAGCCGGTTAATCAGCAAGCTGCACAACCGACTCAGACTGCTCCGCATGATGACATGAAGAGTCTCGCCAATATGATGAGCCAGCTGCTCCAAGGACAGCAGATCCAAGGGAAAGCACTGAACCAGGTCACAAACGACATCAACGCCAGGATGAATCATATGTTCAATGACCTGAGTGTGAAGTATGACAATGTCTCAAGCCATATGAGACAGATGGATATTCAGATTGCTCAAACTGCTGAGAACGTGAAGAGACAGCAAGGAACTCTCCCTGGGAAAACAGACAAGAACCCCAAGGAGTGCAATGCAGTAGGGTTGAGGAGTGGAAAGCAACTGCCTGATCTAGACCCCAGGAGATTCACATCGGCTGAGAAAGGGAAGCAGAAGGAGTCGGATCAGCCTTCTAAGGCTGTACCCACAAATGAGGAAGACGCAGAACAACCTACTGAGACTGTTCCGCCTGAAGCAGAGCGACCCGCTGGGGTTGTTCCACCGACTGCAGCACCTTCTCCTGCTCGTCAGTATGTACCGAAAGTGCCCTACCCTGTTCCAGCTAAGGCTACACGCAAGGATAAGGAAGAGATGAAGTGCAGGAAGATGCTGGAAGACCTAACTGTCAAGCTCCCTCTGATGAGTGCGATCCAAATGATACCATCCATGCGTAGCTTCGTCAAGGGATTGATCTCTGGGAAGATATCTGATGACAGCGAGTTCATGATTGTCTCTAAGGAGTGCAGTGCGGTGCTCCAGAACAGAAGAATTAAGAAGTTGGGTGATCCGGGAAAATTTGTTCTCTCGGTTCAGATTGGCAGAACACTCTTCTCATGCTCACTCGTCGATCTAGGGTCGAGCATAAATCTCATGCCATATACTGTGGCTAAGCGCCTTGGATACACGGATTTCACGCCTACCAGGATGTCACTAGTGTTTGCTGATCGATCTGTGAAGTCTCCAGTTGGAATCCTCGAAGATCTTCAAGTTCTGGTTGGGAATACAATTGTTCCTGCCGATTTCGTTGTTCTGGAAGTCGAGGAAGACTCCAATGATCCCCTGATCCTAGGCAGACCATTCCTCTGCACTGTCGGAGCTATCATTGATGTCCGACAAGGGAAAATTGATCTCCACCTTGGAGATATTGTGATGAAATTTGAGATGGATCAGATGCTCAAGAAGCCAATGCTGGATGGACAAACTTTCACTGTCCAAGAAGATGGTGATCCGCTAGAGCCGCATGAAGGAATGATCGAGGAGATTCTCACCGAGGATCCACTTGAACTCGCCTTAGTCAGAGCTGAAGCCGAGCAGAGATTAGAGAATGTTGATGCTGATGCCTATGCCAAATTCCTGGATTCAGCCAGGATTATGGAGAGGATGGTGGCGAATCTAAGTCTGGGGGAGAACAGTGAGTCCAGCACATCGACTGGAACAACCGCACCTCAGAACCCGACTGTTCCGGCAGCTCAGCACGATGACTCATGGAGCGAGCTGAAAGCTCCAAAGGTAGAGCTCAAATCCCTTCCCAAGGGACTCAGGTATGCATTTCTTGGACCCAACTCCACATATCCTGTCATTGTGAATGCTGACCTGAACAATGCAGAGACTGCTCTGCTTTTGTGTGAGCTGAGAAAATATCGTAAGGCTTTAGGTTACTCTCTAGCTGACATACCTGGCATTTCACCTGATCTGTGCATGCATAGGATACACCTAGAAGATGAATCGATGACTTCTGTAGAACATCAGAGGAGGTTAAACCCGAATCTAAAAGATGTTGTAAAGAAAGAGATAATGAAACTTCTAGAAGCAGGTGTGATCTATGCGATCTCTGATAGTAAGTGGGTCAGTCCTGTGCATGTAGTACCTAAGAAAGGTGGGATCACTGTTATAACCAATGAAAAGAATGAATTGATCCCCACTAGAACAGTTACTGGTCATCGCATGTGCATTGATTTTCGTAAATTGAATGCTGCGACTCGTAAGGATCACTTCCCACTTCCTTTTATTGATCAAATGCTTGAGAGATTGGCTAACCACCCTTACTATTGCTTTTTAGATGGTTATTCAGGTTTCTTTCAGATTCCCATCCACCCAGATGATCAGGAGAAGACGACGTTCACATGCCCTTATGGAACATATGCATACAGGAGGATGCCCTTCGGCTTGTGCAATGCTCCAGCGACCTTCCAGCGATGCATGATGTCTATTTTTACTGATCTGATCGAAGACATAATGGAGGTTTTCATGGACGATTTCAGCGTCTATGGAAGCTCCTTTCATGTCTGTTTGTCAAATTTGTGCAGGGTACTGAAGCGATGCGAGGAGAAGCATTTAGTGCTGAATTGGGAGAAATGCCACTTCATGGTGAGAGACGGGATTGTTCTGGGACACAAGATATCCGAGAAAGGCATTGAGGTGGACAAGGCAAAGATCGAGGTCATGATGAGTCTGCAACCACCAACTTCAGTGAAGGGAATCCGGAGTTTCCTGGGACACGCTGGTTTCTACAGGAGGTTCATCCAAGACTTCTCTAAGATCGCGAGACCACTCACTCGGCTGCTCTGCAAGGAAGCTCAGTTTGCCTTTGACAGTGACTGCTTAGCCGCATTCCACACGATCAAGGGAGCTCTAGTCAGTGCACCAGTTGTCCAACCTCCAGACTGGGATCTCCCCTTTGAGATTATGACAGATGCAAGTGACTTTGCAGTGGGAGCAGTCCTTGGACAGCGTAAAGACAAGAAGCTTCACGTGATCTACTATGCAAGCAGAACTTTAGATGAAGCTCAATGCCGATACGCAACCACAGAGAAGGAGCTCCTTGCCATCGTGTTCGCTTTTGAGAAGTTCAGATCCTATCTGGTTGGATCAAAGGTGATTGTGCACACAGACCACGCGGCTCTCAAGTACCTGCTCACGAAGAAGGATGCTAAACCGCGGCTCTTAAGATGGATTCTCTTGCTCCAAGAGTTTGATCTAGAGATAAGAGACAAGAAGGGGGTTGATAATGGAGTGGCAGATCATCTCTCCAGGATGAAAGTGTCAGATGAGACAGTTCTTGATGTGGAACAACCGATGGAGTACGTCAATGCGATTGGTCTGCGCAACATGGAGCAGTCATCACCTGCCATTAAGGATTGTTCCCGCGTAGAAGGAGCATTCGTTGCAGTGATCCAGAAGGAGTACCCGAATCTTCCATGGTTTGCTGAGATTGCCAACTTCTTGGCAGCTGAGAAAGAGCCTTTGAGGTTCACTGGGAATGAGAAGAGGAAATTTTTGAGGGAGGCAAGGCACTACTTCTGGGATGAGCCGTACCTCTATCGGCAAGGCAAGGATGGGATCTTCAGAAGATGTGTTCCAGAGGCTGATATTCCAGGGATCCTTCACCACTGCCATGGTTCCTCTTATGCTGGTCACTTCGCCACCTTCAAGACTGTTTCCAAGATCCTCCAAGCCGGTTTCTGGTGGCCTACTATGTTCAGAGATGCTCACGCCTTCATATCTCGATGCAATTCATGCCAAAGGATGGGGAGTATAAGCAAGAGAAACGAGATGCCTCAGAACTACATCTTGGAAGTTGAAGTGTTCGATTGCTGGGGGATCGATTTCATGGGACCTTTCCCAGTCTCACACAAGAATGAGTACATCCTAGTTGCTGTGGACTATGTCTCCAAGTGGGTAGAGGCGATTGCTAGTCCAACCAATGATGCGCGAGTTGTAACCAAGATGTTCACCTCCATCATCTTCCCAAGATTTGGAGTGCCTAGAGTGGTAATAAGCGATGGTGGAACACACTTTATCAACAAGTTGTTCCAAGGATTGCTGAGCAAGAATGGTGTGAAACACAAGGTTGCAACCGCCTACCATCCTCAAACAAGTGGTCAAGTGGAAGTTTCAAACAGAGAGATCAAGAACATCCTGCAGAAGACTGTCAACACCACCCGCAAGGATTGGTCCCTTAAGCTTGACGATGCTCTCTGGGCGTACAGAACAGCCTACAAGACCCCTTTAGGGACCACCCCCTATCATCTGGTCTATGGCAAGGCGTGCCACCTACCTGTTGAGCTAGAGTACAAGGCGGCTTGGGCTGTCAAACTACTCAACTTCGATATCAAACCTGCCAAGGAGAGGCGAACCATTCAGATCCACGAGTTGGAGGAGATCAGGCATCTGGCCTATGAGAGTTCTAAGATCTACAAGGAAAAGACCAAGGCGTTCCACGACAGGCGGATCATCAGCAGAAGCTTTGCTCCGAACGATCAGGTTTTACTCTTCAATTCACGGGTTAAGCTGTTCCCTGGAAAGCTCAAATCTAGATGGTCTGGACCTTTCACCATTAAGGAGGTTCGCCCTTATGGAGCTGTTGTGTTGCTGGACACAAGAGGAGGAGAATTTGTTGTCAATGGTCAGCGTCTCAAGCCATATCTTGCTGACACAACAATCGCTGAAGGTGTAGAGATACCCTTGAGCGATCCCCCTCAAGCCTAATCGGCTCATTGAAGTCAAGCTAGTGACAGAAAACAAGCGCTTGGTGGGAGGCAACCCACTGGTGAGTGTAAATATTGTTTTCTCTTTGTCTTTATCTTTCTAGGAACTAACTTTGCAGGTCGAAAAATCAAGAAAATTCGAGATCACTCCAGGAGAGCACTCTAGCGGTTGTTCCGCCGATTGTTCCCAGGTAAGTTCTCGAATCAAAAAAATAAAAAAAAAATAAAATAAAAAAAATAAAAAAAAAGAGAAAAAGGGAAGGGGAAGCGGTTTTGATTGGTTATTAAAAACCCAAACATTCCACTTCCCCACTTCATCTCTCTCGCCGCAAACCACCCCCCCCCTAGAACCCTAAAAATCGCAAACTCACCTCTCTCTTTTCTCATCGATTTTGGTTCTAAACTCTTGGGATTCTCTTGAGATTGGGTTGTTTTGCGGGAATCATCTCTCCAATCAAGGTAATCACCAAGAACTCTCTCCCTTTTTGCGCATGCAAATCGCGATTTGGGAGTGATTTCTTGGGTTCTCTCTTTCCTTTATGATTTGCGATTTCATCCTAGGTTGTAGCTCTTGATAGTATACTTGCTACTAGGACTGAATTCTTGATTGAGTTTCAATGGAAGAGGAACCGATTTGTTGCTTGTGATTCTTGGCCCTTGCGATTTCTACTGTTAAGATTGAGGCTTGTATAGGTTGTCTAGTAATCGATGGACTTGAGTAGAACAAGAAGATTGGATTGTTCCATCGTTTCTAGAACAACCGATGAACTGTGCTGGTATTGGGTTTTGTTTTGTCTTGTAGATGCCTCCAAAGATGCGGAACGCTAGAGTCACCAAGAGCACGGCTTCTCCAGCCGCGAGTGCTCCACCTGGGTACCCGTGGCCGAACAAGACTGAGGGAGCGCCCATCGACCTTAATGATCAGATGCTCCTTGACTTCAACGTCGAGGGATGGGACAAAGAGTCGGCGGCGGTTTACAACAAGCTCCTCCTAGCAGAGATCTTGCCCACGCGATTCGTGAACCAGCAAACACTAGGCGATCTAGGCCTTGACACTGAGGTGTTCGACACGATGCAGGCTATGGGAATCATGCCTCTCTGCTACCAGGCTCAGGTTCTCTACCCCGACTTGGTCAGGCAAGTGCTCGCGACGTGCAAGATCACTTACCAGAACCCCAATGCGCCTTCGTATGAGAACTGCTTCTTCTCCTTCATGGCTGATGGCAAGTTCTGTTCCATCTCTCTCGACGACCTGAACTCCCTATTCGAGATTGCAGACACGCCAAAGGGGATTTCAGTGGAAAGGAAGTTCAAACCGGCAGACACCTTTTGGGATCTCATCGCAGCCGGCAAGTTCACCTCTCGCAAGGCCTATCAGTCGCAGATCCGGAATCCTGCTATCCGGATCATCGCCAAGATTGTGTCCAATGTCTTGTTCGCGAAGGAGTACACCTCCAAGATCACGAATGGAGAGCTCCAAGTTCTCTACACGGGACTTGAGGACGAGATGCGCAGAGAGAACATCACCCCGATCCAGGAAGTCAAGACCAACCCAGGGTATCATCTCATCTCCATGTTCGCTGAACGCAGAGACACACTGGTTCGAACTGATGATAAGAAGGATCGTTGCGGCAGTCTGCTCACTCCCTTGTTCCAGCACTTCAACGTCAACCTCAGCTCTTACACGGTCGTCTCTGCGATTGAGTACATCGATACTCCTTACCTGATCGCATGCCACATCCTGCGCGACGAGACCACCTACAAGTTCCAGGACAAAGAAGGGAACCCTCTGTACTGCAAGCTCCCTATGCCTGGGTTCACAGACTTCTTATCCTTGGAGAACATTGTGTTCTCACCCGCTGAAGAGCACCTCTGCGATGATCCGAAGGCACCGGTTCAGCACGATGATGAAGACATGGATGATGTGGAGCATGTGACTCCACCGGCTGATGGTGAGTATGACTTGGAGGATTTCACCGATGTGACTGATGATCACGCCTACAGACGCTGGATGGTTGATTCCCAGAAGAAGAACAACAGCCTCATGAAGAGGATACTCAGGGCAATCACAGGCGGCTGCATTGGAGCGCAGGAGGAGCGTACGCCGCAGAGAACAAGGCGCCCAGGCAAGGAACACGCGGGGACTACGACTGGAGCAGAGAGACTGCCGAGGAACAGGAGGACAGCTGGTCACTCCGGTAGCGGCGATTCAGACTGAGTCCGAAAGGACTATTTCTATCCCTTGTCTTATCCATCTGAACTATTTATTTTTCATGTTATTTGCTTCTGTTTGGTTTGTTTCAGCTTCCTCTGATTTATTTTCACAACCAGGGATGGTGTGAACTAAGTCTGGGGGAGCGATTGTACTATATTCGCTTGTGTGCTTTTTGAGTCAGTCCTTGTGTCATTTTTATGTTTTTATCGAGTCAGTTTTTAGGATCGAGTCAGTCAAAACTATTGTGGGAATCAGGACCTTATTTGTGATGCTCTTTAACCACCTCGTGCTTTAACCTTCTTATTCAGTGACCTTAGCAGTGATGAAAGACCCACACATGGACCTGGAACACCCTGACTTATCTCATTTGACACTCCAGAAGTTCTATACCGATCAGGTTACATTGGGCAGACTTAACTCCACTTTATCTGAACCTAATCTGGACTCTAATTCTTCTTGTCATGGGCACTAGATCAGGGTAGAATGAGAACTACACTCAGGACTTCTTATCCGATTTTTATCCCTCTTGCTGTTCCTGAGTGGCTAGCTCATCTTTAGCTAGTTCCCACCTTGAACCCTGACCTTTAATTCCACCCTCATACATTTGCTTTTCTAGTACTTTATGTGCAGATATGTGCAAAAAGGTCGGAGAGGAAAGGATCGACGCAGTTCTTACTCATCAATGCTCACACAGTGGAAGCAGGCAGAACAACCGGAGTGCTTGTTCCAAACGAAAGGGAACAACCGAGGTGCCTGTTCCGATACCATGGAGAACAACGAGAAGTAAGTGGACAGAACAATCCAGAATGAATCACCAGTGGCATCATATACATCACTTGTTACCTCCTTGCTCGTCACCCCAGCATTTTGTAATTCAGTACATCTAAAAAATGTCAAAAAAAAAAAAAAAAAAAAAAAAAAAAGTTATTTATGTTTTTGCTTTGATTTACTGGTGACGAGAAGGGGAAGAATCTATGATGCATGCCATTGGGGAAGTTGGGAAAGTAATGGTGGTTTCAGTGAAGTGTTCTGAAGGGGAAGTTGAATCGCGCAGAGCAGCCTTATGATCGATCTATCGGAGAGCAGTCCGATTAGCAGAGATGAGTAAGGACTGTGGACCTCAATGGAGCCGTCCTCTCACGACCATTTTGTGCGATATCCTGCACCCGCTCCTGGTAAACCCTAAACACTCTTGAACTCCACCATAAAAGTTAGCCTGTTCTATACCTAGCCCGTTCTCTCTGAGTAGAGCCTGTGACAAGAAGCTCACGCTGATCTTAATTGAACATAAGGAGTTTTGTCTCGAAAGTGTTGCCTTTTCAGGTTAAGATATAGAGTAAGGAGCAGATCTTCGAACAGCGATCAGGGGGTTCTCAGTAAGTGTGTGTGTGGTCCTAGTCTACAGCTTGTATGGTTCAGAGATTTGTGGTAAGAGTATGGTTGCTGAGAATAAGCGAGTTCCCACGTTTTCAAACCTTTCTCCCTGTTCTTGGTACTTGCCTTGTTCGAGGACAAACAAGGATCTAAGTCTGGGGGAATTGATATATGGTGTTTTTCACATCATTGTATATATGTTTTCTTTTGTTTGAAGTCACTAATTCGTGTCAGTCTAGTCCTTTTTGACCTTTTACAGGTCTGGAGTTAGCAGAAGAAAGAAGAGAAGGTGCCTGATGAAAAGAAGTCCTTTTGGAGCATTCCTGCGGAGAACACTCAAGAGAACAATCCCGAGACTGTTCTCTCTCAAGCGGAACAAGCAGACGGAGTGATCCGGCGATTGTTCCAGACGAATATGGAAACTCCTATTTCGGGATTTTAAGCCCTGTTGCCCTAATCTCTTTTCTTCTGATTGGCGCCTCCATATAAAACGCCATCTATCTATTTTCTATTTTTCTTACGCTAGTTTTTACGAGAGAACACTGAGTATTGCGATCTGCAACTTGTAAGGGAGAAGAATCCATCCTCTCATAGAGAAGATCATCTGAACCCTATTGTTTCATACTCTGTTCTTATGCAATTTTATTCAGGATTTATGTCTTTGTTTATGTGCATCATGATCGAGTAGTGACCTTGCTCGCCTAGGGTTTTTAGGGTGTTGAGACATGAGCTAAACATAGATAAGCGATCCATAACTGTCTTCATTCATACTGTTCTTACTGCTTTCATTAAACTGATCACTTGATGTTAGATCACTAGTTCATCACCTAGTTAACCGCTTAGGATGATAACTTGACACGTATTGAATGAGCTTAGTATCCCTAATCAGCGAAAGTAGATATTAGGGTGGTAAGTGAACTGATCGGACCTGTTCCCTAAAGCTTGCAATCGATCTTCATCCCAACGACAGTTAGGTGGTGAGATCGATCTGCAAAGCGATCACTACCACGACAGTGGAGTGTTCCAGCTGAGTGATCCGAGTTCTAGAAAGCACTTCATCGCGCTTGAATAATTGTTTGGCTCCAATTCAACACCCAATGAAATACCCTAGGCTAGCTCTTGTTTAATTGAATCAATCTCGTGTTTATTTTGCTTGATTACTATCGCCTATTTCAACCAAATCATATCTTCTTCTTAGCTTGGTTCTGAAACTTATAGAACTAGAGTGTAGACTGGTCCTCTGGATTTGAATCTCAAATACTACAATTGCATCTGTTAACTTGGCAGTAGCAAGGATTCATTTTTAGTGTATCATTAAGAAGAAAGCTGCATTGAAGAACTTACTTAGCGCAAGCAAACAAAGGGTTTCCCTTATCACTGATATTTGGGTATCTCAAGTGACAGGTAATGTGTTTTGGTTATTAAATATGTCAATACAATTCATCTTTTATACGATGTCAAACACTTATACGATTGCACCCGATCCGAAATCCGAACGGACTTCCGAATGCCCATGCCTAGTATTAAGGGGTTGAAATTTAAATGAAAATAGCGAAAAACAGTAAGGACACCGCTTAATTAAGAAGTTTTTTTTTTTAAAGAGACATAAACAAAGAGAGAGAAGAGAGAGAAGTGAGATCTGAGAGAACCCCGTCGACGGCCGCGTGTCCGAGCGCGTGTCGGCGACAGTGGTTTCTTTTTCCGTTCGTATGGTTTCTTTTTCTGTTTGTTATGCCCGGCGCCCCTGACCGATATACTGGCGGATCTGGGTTAGGGTTTGGCTCCGGTGACGGCGGCTAATCGCCTCTCTCTGGTTTCGCGGTGAGGATAAGGATGGCGGGTTGTGGCTTTAAGTAGTGGTTCAGTTCAGTTTGTGTGAGCTCCGGGATGGAGAGGCTCCAATAGTTCTCCAGTCGCGGTCAAGGTTCCAGGGGTAGAGGCGTCTAAAGCTCTGCACCGCCGGCAAGTCCCTGAAAGGTGGAGGCTTCCTCGGCTCCAACCTTGTCGGGTTTTGGTGCCCTAGGGTATTAGGGTTTTTTCCTCTTGTTTTTTTATGTTTTCGTTTTGGTTGTGGTGTTCGATCTGTAGTCGGAGATGCGTTGAGGCTCTCTGATGGTATTTGGTGATGGTTTCTTTGGATCTACAAAGGGTTTTTAAACGATTACGGTCGAGTCTCCGGTCTGTTCTGTGAAGGCTCGCCGTCGAAAGTGTAGACGACGAAGATGGATGTTATGGTGGTGGAGTCGTGTGTGCGGCGTCCTCTCCGGCAAGCTTCCTCAGATTGGATCTCGGTGTGAAGATCGATCGACGCGTGTGACGCGTGAGGAGGATGGAGACACGTGTTTGGGTTCGTGTGTCGGAGTGTCGAGCCGAGTGGATCTCGAGTTGGTTTGTAGTTGGGCTTTAAGGCCTGTTTGTTATTTTTTCGACCCTTTTGTTTGGGTGTGAGCTTTTAGGCTCCCCTTTGTAATTCGGTTATTGGGCATGGTCCTTTTATTAATATAATTAGATGGAAAAAAATCAAGAAGTTTTTTGGGTGGTCTTTACGAGCCACGTGGCATCTTGCGCGCCGTCCTTAAAGATCGGCAGCTTTCTCCTTCAGTTTTAGATTAACGTTTCGAAAACAAAGAAGACAATGACGATCGATGCACAGCAGAAAACGAGCAAGTTACTATGGGGAGAGATGGACGAAGACGACGACCTCGATTGAAGACGGTGATCGAGTACAAGTTCAACGACGAAGGCAACAAGGTCAAGGTCACCACCAAGTCACACGTCCGTAAGATGGCTTCCGCGAGGCTCAACAAACGCGCCATGGAGCTGGCCTAAGTTCGGAGACGCGGCGAACGAGGAGGCCAGTAGCAATCTCACCATGGTTTCCACCAAAGAGATTGTCTTGGAACGACCTAGGGCTCCTTGATCCCGATTTCGCGGATCAGCTCATCAACCGCTCCAACATCGACCTCAAGGTCTCTCCTTTCTCTTTCTTTCTTCACCACATTGACCTCAAAATTGTTACTTTAAATCATTTCTTCATTCCCTATTCGTGATTAGAAGATGTGCAAATGGCTTTTACTTTCAATTGGTGATATGTTGAAACCGTGTGGCCTGTTCTTGTTCTTGTTGTTCTATTATATAAGCAAACGTTGTTGTTGTTGTTGTTGTTTTGTTCTTGTTCTCTCTTTTGAGCAGTTCATTGGCTCTGTTAAGTTGAGCAGTTCATTGGCTCTGTTAAGTTCAGTTCATTGGCTTTGTTAAGTTGAAACCGTGTGGCCTGTTCTTGTTCTTGTTGTTCTGTTATATAAGAAAAATGGGAAACAAGAAAGATGAACCACTAGGACCTTGCATTCACTTGATGCCCTTGTGCATTCATTGTAGAATGCATCTGCCATCCATCTATTTAATGCACGGTTCAAAGAACACATTGGAGATGCATCTGCCACGTCTGTTACTCTGCCCCGATGCATCCATATTGATTGAGGGCAATGAGAAAGTTCCTCACTGCAAATTACTTTTAGAGGTGTGTACCTTGTGTTTGGGACTCTGTTTCATTTTCTTTCATATCTTGATTGCATTGAATGAATGTGTTTGATACTTGATAATTTTTTCATGGAGCTTGTTCAGTTATATAAGCAAATGTTCTTTTATACTAAGAGACAACATAAAAATTTCTACTAATAATCTGCATATTTAACATTGTCTTTTAACAATATCTCTTAATCTAAAAATAATAATAAAAATGTTAAGACACCTAAAATTTGTTCCAGCTATAATGCTGCTCTTAGAACGAGCCGAGGAATTATAAAACGACCATTAATTATTTCATATACGCTTTTTACTTACTTGATGTCAAGAATACTCTGTTGGAACTGTATTATCTTAGGATTTGTTTTCTTTGTATTCATCACATCCGTTGTTAATAGTGTTACTCAAGTTCGAGCAAACTACGGTTTCTTTAAACCTGACTTTATTCAATTCTGATTGGGATTTAACTCCCACATTAACTTTTCTTTTATATGAATGTTAAGAAAAGTGTAGATGGTTTCAAGTAAAAGCTTCTAGCTTTAAATTTAGAATTATTAGTGTTAAAGCTAAAGTTACATATGCTCAGAAATCAGGAAGTCTAATTTTCCTTTCTTAGTAGTTACTTATGCTCAAAAGAAAAGAACAAAGACGAGCGAGGAATAAAGAAAAGAAAAGAGAAAGGAAAAATATAATATATTTGATTATACGCAAGGTATAACAAACTTGTACTATAACACTACTGACACATGATGGTCTTTGTTTCTATGCCGAGACCACATACTTAAAATAAATAAATAAAACTTTGTGGAAGAACGTTCACTAGCCTTGCCCACTGTCCCATGTGACCTAAACTAGTTTGGGTTCACGTGAATCTCTGGTTCAACTGAAGAAAGACAAGATGGGTGATATGTTTCCACCACGTTTGAAGAAGTTTTGGGACAAATGGAACATTCGTGGAGTCATAATGCTCAGTCTCTTCCTCCAAACAATCCTCATCTTCTTCGCACCGAGCCGAAAACGCACAGCAAAGAAGCTCTTCCTCGTGCTCATATGGTCAGCTTATCTTCTTGCTGATTGGGCGGCCGATTACGCAGTGGGACAAATCTCAGACAGCCAAGAAGAAGCTGCTGACGAGCACGACAAGACCCGTGAGCTGTTAGCTTTTTGGTCACCTTTCCTTCTCTTGCACCTTGGAGGTCCAGACACCATTACAGCACTTGCCCTGGAGGATAATGAGCTTTGGAACAGACACTTGTTCAGCCTCGTCTGCCAAGCGGTCGCTACTGTCTACGTGATCTTGCTGTCCACACCGAACAGGCTTCTGACTCCGACGGTTATCATGCTCTTCGGCGGAGTGATCAAGTACGTCGAGAGAACGTCAGCCTTGTTCTCAGCGAGTCTTGACAAGTTCAAGGACTCCATGCTGGAGGATCCTGATCCTGGTGCTAACTACGCGAAGCTCATGGAGGAATACGCAAATAAAAGGGATATGAACATGCCAACGGAGGTCATTGTCGAGGAGGATCCAGAGAAAGGGCGTGAAGGCAATACTCCCGTTAGACCCGACGATGGTCTCACCGACCTTCAAGTGGTTCAGTATGCTTTCAAGTACTTTAACATCTTCAAAGGTCTCATCGTTGATCTTATCTTCACTAACAAGCAACGCGACGAGAGCAGGAAGTTCTTCGACTCTCTCAAACCAGAAGAAGCTCTGAGCATCATCGAAGTCGAGCTCAGCCTCGTCTACGAAAGCCTCTTCACAAAAGCAGAGATTCTTCATAACTGGACGGGAGCCTTGTTCCGGATCATAGCTCTAGCGTGCCTCGTCTCCTCGCTCTTTCTCTTTAGTCTTAAAAACGAAGCTCAGTACGAAGGATTCGATGTTGCTCTTACGTACGCGCTGCTCGTTTGTGGAATAGCTCTTGATACCATCGCTCTTCTCATGTTCTGCGTCTCTGACTGGACCATCGCTACGCTGAGGGAAATAAAGGAGGACCAGGACAAGAAAGACCCTTGGGCTTGGACAGACGGAGTTCTCAACTGGATCCTCGGTTTCAGGACGTTAAGGTGGAAAAGATCAAAATGTTTCATGGATGGACATGAAGTCCTCGACAGGAACTTTATGTTTCGAAGATGGTCAGAGTATGTTCATGCTTACAATTTGATTGGTTACTGCTTGAAGATACGTCCCAAGAGACTCCATCCTACCAAGGGTTTGATACACAGTTTCATTCCATGTTCCGTAACTCGCAAGTTTTGTAGCTTGATTCACCCTACTCTAAGCAAGTGTAAATGGATCATCCGTCCAGTTACGCACCAGCTTGGACGTTTAATCACCAAAGTCCTAGAATTTTTTGGTCTCACAGAGTTGGTTGAAGAGATAAGATTCACAACCAGTGACCGACTCACGAGAGAGCTGTGGGAGTTCATATTCAAACAGGTGAAACACAAACACCGTTTTGCTGAAGATCCAGAGAGTGCCAAGAGTATATCTTCAGCTAGAGGAGACTGGACTTTAGTTGAAACATCAAGCAAAAAGACAGAAGGAGGACCAGACCATGCGAAGCTTCTGAGATATGTGACTGAAAAGGACTATGATCAGAGCATCCTCATGTGGCATATCGCTACAGAACTCTTGTACCAAAGCCCTGAGGAAGAAGAAGTCACAAAGAAGGAAGAATACACTAACCGAGAGTTCAGCAAAATCCTTTCCGACTACATGATGTACCTCCTTTACATGCAGCCAACACTCATGTCAGCTGTTTCCGGAATCGCAAAGATACGTTTCCTGGACACATGCGAAGAGGCAAAAGAGTTTTTCGAGAGGAGGCATATAGATAAAACAAGGCATAAGAAAGAGAACCTGGTGAAAGAAGCTAGCCGAGCTATTCTCTCTGTCAAAACATATGTTGAGCCTATGCATGTGAAAGGAGACAGAAGCAAATCTGTGCTGTTTGATGGAAGCGTGCTTGCAAAGGAGCTGATGAAGTTAAAGAATGGGAGAGAGAGCATGTGGGAGGTAGTGAGCAAAGTGTGGGTTGAGTTGCTTTGCTTTGCAGCAACTCACTGTGACTCTCAAGAACATGCCTCTCAGCTCAGCAAAGGTGGTGAGCTTATTAACTTTGTCTGGTTGTTAATGGCTCATTTTGGACTCGGAGACCAGTTCCAAATAAACAGGGATGATGCTAGAGCCAAACTGATCGTGGCCAAGTGATTACTCCAAAAAGAAACTACACAAGCATCATCAATAAATTAGTTTCTCCGTGTGTGTTTTGAATTCTTACTTCCTTGAATAATCTGCACATGTATTGTAGTCAACTTATTCGATGTTTATGGAATATGGAAATCATCTCTTTTGTTAGTTTATTACCACTGATAATGAACTTGCCATTTTTTTTTGCGTGCGGTTTCTGAGGCCTACCTGTTTTCCGGGTTAGATTAGACTTTCATATTAATATTTAGTGTATATGAGATATGTATCATATTTTTTTAGATATAGTTTTATTAAATATTTTGAAATGGTAAGAAAAAATAAAAATAAACTATATTGCAAAAATATTAAACAAACAAAAATACAAATAAATTATATTGTAAAAATATAAAACTAACAATACAGTTTACTAATGCTTATACATCCGGAAGTTTAGGATTTGAACCCTCCAAAGTGTTACTTATGCAGATTATAGAAAAACATTTACAAAAAATCTTTAGCTTGGTGCACGACGTACCATTGAACATATATTTGATAGGACTACTCAAAGTAGTAAAATCATACATAAATTCTCGTAAGTTAGTAGAATTATCGGCTATAGAATTGTCTATATAATATTCTAGTCATTATAATAGCATAATTAATCAGATATTAAAAAAACACATATCACACTTGATTTAAGTCGTATAATGAGCAAAATTTTTTTTAACGTTTTCTGAGTTTTTGACCGATTATGTTGAAATCGCGGCAGTTCATACCACCTACAACCTTTCCGCCGCATATAAAGTGTCTGCAGTATTTTAGAACCTTGGTGAGGCTATTACATACTAAAAGATAATTTTCTAAAAATATTATTTTATTATTTATCATTTGTGTCATATTCTGAATCAGTCCTACTTAAGACCAATAAAATTTTATTAGTCTGTTGTATTTGTTAATTGATAAAACTTCTATTGTAGTAGTGATTATTGATCAGTTAGATTAACATGATTTAACTCAAATAAATTCAAATATGTAATCACATTTATATTGATATGGCAAGAAGATGTAATATATCATTACTTATTGTTGTGTTTTTTTCTTTTGCTATGCAACATTTGAATATTCTTATATTAGTTATTATTTATTTTCTTGGCTTGATCCTCTATATTATATTTGATAAGTGATTTGTACATGTGTCATCACTACAATTACTCTCAACAAAAAATGATGACATGACTTAAAAGAAATATGACATTGTATCGATCTAATTGTGACGTGTAAAATTTTCTATATTAAAATTTATGTTTTTGGTAAAATTTATTAAATATGTTAATGACTATTTTCTATATATGAGTTCATATTTTTGGCAAAGTTTCGTAATATATTAATAACTAATAAATTTTATATCAAAAATATTATTTTTTTTACAAGTATGCATTTTGGTAAGATTTTATAAATATGGTAATACTAATAACTTTTCTATATCTATTAAAATAATATAATTATATATATATAAATAATAATTACGGATTTAATTTTTTTCATCAATTTTAGGAATCATATTTTTATTATCAAAATAATTTTAGTTATAATTATATATTTATCAACTTATATATGTTATTTATATTAATGTATATATTTATTAGAACTAATTTAAAATAAAAGTTAACTGAATAAAATATAATATGAATAAAATAACTATAATTTTTAGTTATTATTATTACAATTTAAATAAAATAAAATTAAAAAGTTAAAATAAACTTGAATAAACCAAACTAGAAAAATTACATTATAATTTTACTTTTTAACTAATAAAATTTAAATTTAAATACTGAAAATTAAAAGTTTGTTTATATAAAATTATTTTTAAAATTTTTATATCTGCGAATGGCGTAGGAAAATCTAGTTAAGTGTATACATAGAATGACAAATAATTGACTACACGCCGTTATGCTAAATTAAGTAAAAGAAAAAAAAATTAGGTAAATGGAGTAACGAGTCTCAAGAATATGACACTCTACAACAATATATTAATAACTAGGATTTGTAAAATAAAAATTGAAAATTGGCAAAGCTTACATTTACGTCTGACACAACCATTCATTCTCTATTCTAGATAAACACCATCTCTCACTTGATCTGATATTGTACGTCACTAGTGGACCGGAACGTTTTTCAGAAGATGATCCTCCTGAAAATTGCTTCCTTCGGTATTAATACTATCTATTATAAATCCACACAAAAGAGCTAACGATGTCTTAAATGTTTTAAATTTTTGTTTAAAATATAAAGACTATTATAATTTAAAATTAATTTATATGCTTCAAGTTAAATTTAAGTTGAATTTCAGAACTATTTTAGTTATTATTAGTATTTTAAAATATATATTTGTTATCAAAATCATTTGTATACATAAAATTATTCACAAGTGGCCAAAAAGTCGGTACTATTATTAGTCTTGTTATTATTAATTATTTTAGTGATTACTTTCTATCAAAATACTATTACAGTTTTATTTTATTCTTATTAGATTAATTCTGATTATGTTTGAAGAACATTTTTCACTTCTATAGCAGAGAGAGAAAAAAAAATTAGTCAAAAAGAAAAAAAATCACTTCGCTCATTCGTAAAAGTTAAAGTTGTTAAACAGAGAAAATTCTTGCACCATTATAAGTAACGTGTGTGCAAGACTAAAGTGTAAATTTCTTGATTTTATTTTAACAAGGAAAGAATATTTTATTTTGACACAAAAAAACAATGATTAAAGTTAGCGTGGAATATAAGAAAGGAATGCAAAAAGGGAGAAAAATAATTCACGTGGTATTGAATAGCTTCATTTTAAAATCTCCAGTCAAATATTTAAACATTTACTAATAATTATTCTAATCCTCTAGTATATATTATGTACTCTGAGTAAGACACATGGACCTTAAATTTGATACTTAACGAGCTTAAGTATTTTCAGACAACAACAAAAAGAGAGTTTACACCCAAAAAAAAACGAGAGTAAGAACAGTATGCGAGTGATACCACCAGCAATCAAAGAGATCTTAGACAAATGGAACATCAGAGGACTTGTAATACTCTCTCTAGTGTTCCAAACGTCTCTTATCTTCCTTGCACCGCTGCGAAAACGTACATCGAAGAAGCTGCTCGCTATGATTCTATGGACAGCATATCTTTTAGCGGATTGGACAGCTAATTATGCGGTGGCTCAGATCACGAAGAACCAAGGAAAGGAACCAAAACCCGGTGATCCTCCGAAGAACAAGAAGCTACTTGCTCTGTGGGCACCGTTCTTGTTATTGCATCTTGGTGGTCCGGACACGATAACTGCGCTGGCCCTAGAGGATAATGCCTTATGGGCACGTCATTTGTTTGGCCTCGTATCTCAAGCACTTGCTGGTAAGTATGGTTGGATACGATTTGAATATCTAAATATAAATAGTATATGTCTATTGCATATTGAAGATATATAGCAGTAAGTAGTTACCAAGTAGACAACGTAAAAAGTCACAAATGCAAAATAGGCGTACACAGTTACTTACACAGTTACATTAGTTATGTATTCCTGTAATAGTGTAAGTGTGAGATTTCATATGGGGAAAAGTATATAAAACTATGGATTTGTTAAATATATAGAATTTTATGTAAATTATTTTTATAAAACTAGGGACCTGACGGTAATCAAACTTGATAAATACACTTAGCATATTAAAATTTAGTTAGAAAGTGTAATTAAAATGTTAAAAGACTATACATATTAATAGTTGGCAAGTCTCTCAAAAAAGTGAGAGATTCATACCATGACTTATGTTAAAGTCCTTCAAATAAATGATTCTGGTATGAATCTCTCATTTTCTGAAGATTTTTCAAATAAATCTCTTAGACTATTTTTGAAAAGTGATTTGTACATGTGTTATCACTACAATTGCTTTCGATAAAAAATGATGACATGGTTTAAAAAAATATGATATGACATCGATTTAATTGTGACATGTAAAATTTTTTATATTAAGATTTATGTTTTTGGTAATATTTCTTAAATATGGTAATAACTATTTTCTTTATACGGATTCATATTTTTGGCAAAATTTCGTAATCTAGTAATAACTAATAAATTTTACATCAAAAATATTATTTTTCTACAAGTATCTAATTTGGTAAGATTATAGAAATATGATAATACTAATAAATTTTCTAAATCTATTAAAATAATATAATTATATATAAAATAATTACGAATTTATTTTTTTCATCAATTTATGAATCATATTTTTATTATCAAAATAAGTGTAGTTATAATTATATATTTATCAACTTATATATGTTATTTATATTAATGTATATATTTATTAGAACTAATTTAAAATAAAATTTAACTGAATAAAATATAATATGGATAAAATAACTCTATAAATTTTTAATTATTATTATTACATTTAAATCAAGTAAAATTAAAAAGTTAAAGTAAACTTGAAACTAGAAAATTTACATTATGATTTTACTTTTTAACTAATAAATTTAAATTTAAATACTGAAAAACTCCTAGTATTACTACAATTGAGGAGAGATTTTTGTGATTAATTTTCCACATGAGATATTCTTTTTTCTTTTTCTTTTTTATTCTCTAACGGCACTTACTTTTTACTTTTAAATGTTTTTATAGAGGAGTAAATCATCTAGTTTTTACTATTAATGCTGATGTCTTTAATTTCAAATGTAAATTAGTCTTTAGAATTAGTAGTACTTCGAGTACAAAACAAATTTTAAATTTTAAATTTGATTTTAGTTTATGCTTGTCTTTAATTACCACTAAAATCCATTTTTTAAATACTACAAATTTGCGGTTTACAAATGAGTTGCATTAAATAATTTACTGCATTATTATTATTATTATTATTATTATTATTATTATTATTATTAGTCTTCTACTACAAAACTAAAATCATGTTCCATCGGTATTTGAATTACTCACACCAAAAATCTCTTAATTTAAGAAATTTTGGTGCGAATTTTTTTATTTTTAATTATTTACCAACAAAATTTTAATTGATTTCTGTTAATTACGTTTTATGATTCTCAGGTGTTTATGCGGTGGTGCAATCAATGGATAACCCTTTATGGCCACCAATAGCGTTACTATTCATCACCGCAGTGATAAAATACACCGAGAGGACACGTGCACTATACACTGCGAGTTTAGACAAGTTCAAAGACCAAATGCGTAAACCAGCAGACACTGGTCCTAACTACGCTAAGCTCATGGAAGAATACGACTCAAGAAAAGACTCCAACCTCCCAACGGAAATCGTCCTTATTGACGAACCAGACAAGCACGATAGACCCCCGACACTTAAACCGGGACCAGATCCCTTAACCCATCTCGAAATCGTTCAGTACGGTTTTAGATTCTTCAACATTTTTAAAGGACTCGTTGTTGACCTAATCTTCAGTTTCCGTGAGCGAGACGAAAGCAGAGACTTCTTCAAAGAGTTGGCTCCCGAGGAAGCTCTTAGGATTATTGAATCCGAGCTAGGGTTTCTATACGAGTCCATGTATACCAAAACCGCGATTCTTCACACGAATAAGGGTACTGTGTTTCGCGTTATCGCGTTTGGATCGCTTCTTGCTTCCTTCCTTGTATTCCATTTTAGACCTAAAAAATCAGTGGAATTCCATGGAGCGGACGTTGTGATTACTTACACTTTGTTCATCGTCGGCATCGCTCTTGAACTCTCCTCGCTTGTCATGTTCTTACTCTCTGATTGGATGTTCGCGGTATCCAGCAAGCTTAAGGATGATCAAGTGAAAGACAAGAAGAATTATATCGACTATTTTCTCAACCGCTTACTCGCGGTATCGAGCAAGCTTAAGGATGATCAAGTGAAAAACAAGAGGAGTTATATCGACTCTTTTCTCGACCGTTTGCTCGCGTTTAGGAAACCACGGTGGACGACGATGCATGCATGCAAAGGAAACCATACGCACGAGGTTCTTACGACGCCGTTTTTGTTACGGAGATGGTCAGGTGTGATCTACGGTTTCAACTTCATTGGGTATTGTCTGAAAGCTAAAGTCTCACGAATCCACCAGAGGAGCGAGTTTGTGTGGGAGTTTGTGGTGTCCTTGTTCGATTACGTAATCAGAAGATTCCAGGTCTTGTCTGGATGGATCAAGGATCTTGAAAGTTCAGTTAGAATCTTCATCAGGAGATGGTCAAAGAAGAATCAGATTATTTATTACACGATTTATCCGTTGTACCTCATGTTCTTCTCGGCGATCCCTTGGGTGTTCAGAAAGTTTTGGGGTTACGTTGATCGAATCTTCAGTATTAAATCTCATCTAGACGAGATCAGATTCGTATCGAGCGAGCCACTGACGAGGAACCAATGGGAGTTTATATTCAGTGAGCTGAAACACAAGTCCGAGTTCGCGGAAACACCCGAATGTGCAAAGAAAGTGTCTTCGGCAAGAGGAGAATGGGCTTTACAAGATAGCAAGTTGGAGGAGGTTGAGAGATTGATGCGTTATGTAACGAATGTTGATTACGATCAAAGTCTTCTCCTTTGGCATATTGCTACTGAGCTATGTTTTCAAGAAGAAGAAAAAGAGGAGGTGGAGAATATGAGTGGAGAGAGTTGCGATGACCGTGAGTTCAGCAAGATTATATCGGATTACATGATGTATCTGTTGATAATGCAACCTAAGTTGATGTCGGAAGTTGCGGGAATCGGGACTATAAGATTTAGAGACACTTTAGATGAAGCTAAGAGGTTCTTCAAAGGAAGACACTGCAAGAACCTGAGAGATATGAAACGAGGGAGCAAGATGATTTTATCGGTTAGTAACGATATCGAGCCGATGCATGTGAAGGGAGACCGAAGCAAATCGGTTCTTTTTGATGCGAGTATGTTGGCAAAAGAGCTTAAGAGACTGGACGGGAGTAGTAGTCATGGAGATGGGAAATGGAGAGTGTTGAGCAAGGTGTGGGTTGAGTTACTATCTTACGCAGCAAGTCACTGTAAAGCTACGGAGCAGGTGGCCCAACTTAGCAGAGGTGGAGAGCTTCTTAACTTTGTTTGGTTGTTGATGGCTCACTTTGGTTTAGCTGATCAGTTTCAGATCAATAAAGGAGATGCTAGAGCTAAACTCGTTGTAGGCGAGTGATAGCTTTCTTTTCATTCTTTTTTTTTAATAAAGAATTTGTGTGTGTGTGTGTTTGTAGTTTCTTTTGCTCTGTTTCGAATTTCAGGCATTGTTCTTTGATTTCTTTGATAAAGGGATATGGGATGGTGAAATGGTTTGACTTACATTTCTGACACCATAGAAGAAGGAAAAACCTCTTGCATATCTTTGAAATTTTGTTACAAATAACAGTGTTATATCAACTATAAAAAAGAAACTTTATTATTTAAATATTATTTTACATTTTAAAAAATTGATTAATAAAAAATTATCGACTCCTATCATTGTAAGTTCAACTAGATTTTGATCCTCGCTTGAAAGCGCAGATTTATTTTTGAAACTAAATAAACTATTTTTATTAAATATGAATTTTTATATAAAATAGTGGATATGTATATGCACATTTATGTGGAAATCGTGAACCGAACCATATCAAACTGGAAACATGAAACCAAATTTGAAATGAATTTCAAAAATAATCGAGTATATCTTATATTTCTGGAGCCAAAAACTAAAACCGAACCGAAAACCAAATGGTTACCTAAATTTCAGAATATAAAATATATACCAATTATATTTAATTTCTAAATAACCAAATATCCTAAAATAACTATTTATAAACCATATTACTCAAAAAGTTGAATTACCTGAATATTTTTTACTCAAAATATTTAAAGTTATCCAATATTTTTTCTAACAAAACGAATTACCTGATATTTAAACTGAAAACTCCAAATTATCTAATATTTTTATCTATAACTTTGAAATTAGCCAAAAAAAACAGACGAATCAGAACAGAATTGAACCCAATTTTTTGGGATGTTAGTGTTAGTCGGTTCCCAGCATTGCTATTGAATCGAACCAAAATCTAAAATAACCTAAATGAAACCAAACCAAACTTTCTAAATATATGAACGGTTCCTAAATTTCTAAAACCAAAACACTAAAAACCAAATACATGAACCAGAACCGAATGTTGGGGAATGATAGTGTATCTACATTTAAATGGTGCAAAGAAAACATTTTATATTTATAAATTATTTAAATCTTTTTATTAGGGATACATATGTGGTTTACAGACAAATTAAGATATAAGCAGTGTTTTTATATCCAATCTAGATCCACGGTTAAACCAGTAAGCCATGGACGTATATAATATGGCTGGATTATGTTTCTACTAACTGATATGTTCCACAAAATTTAGATTTAATTGAAACCTATTAAATAAAAATCGGCTAAAATTTAAAAGTCCGAACCCGTGAACCGACATTGATTGCTCTGTAAAAACCCAGAAAACTCTGATAATACTTTTAAATTTTTTATTAAAATTCTCGTGTATTTTATAGTAATACATAAAACTAAGCAAATCATTTGATTTTTCATATGAATTACATGTATATAAAATCAGGTTATAGTTTAGAAATATATGAAATAGGGTTTAGGATATATGGTTTAGAAGTTTATGGAAATATGGTTTGGGGTACCAGATTAGATCTATACTAAAAATATGATGAAAATCTTTTTCAAATATGTATTTGAACAAATACGTAGATTCAAGAAAATACATGAAAATGGTGAGTCAAATAAATATATAATACATGGTTTATGGTATATAGATTTGGTTGTATTTAACATATGCATAATACCCTTGAACATATGTTATAAGTTCATGCATATTTTTTTTCCAAAAAGTACATGAATAACATACCAACTAATTTGACCACGACAAGTAATATTTAGATTCTTTACGTTTGGTCATTTATATAAGGTTGAAAATATGTTACATTGCATAATATTAATTTTTAGACTTTTCCTTACTTAATGAAGTGAATAATAGTGCATTCAAAATATTGAGATGCGTTAAAAGGTACATAGATGCAAAAATATCGGGTTGGGTCGTTCCATTTTAACAATATCGATAAGTTTTGATTAATTAAGGTAAGTATAAAATAGGACATATTAAGTTTCTAATGAGTATGTCTAAACAACCTTACATAAGTAGATTTTTTAGAATTTCTTCTCTTTTAATAGTATAGATTCGGAATATAAGGTGTTTGAGAAATAGGTAAGAACCACAAACAAATTTTACTTCAATTTTGTTTCAAACTTGGTTATGTTTTAACCGGATTAAAGTGACAAAACTAAAGAAAAATAATTACTGGAACCCTTATTATTCAAATGGTTTGATTAAGAATTCTTTAATGTTATATACATATATATATATATATATATATATATATATATATATATATATATATATAATGATATAAACATTGAGAAAATGATCATTTAAATGCCAAACTTACTTAAATTTGTTACAAGAAAAATGCACACTTTTTATTAATCCAAAAGATACCAAACTTACCTTGATCTAACCAATTTAGGTATATTGTCGTTATTCAGTTGTTTACTGTTCATATTTACTGTTCAAGACATTGGTTTAAATTTGATCAAAAAAAAAAACAAAAAAAGACATTGGTTTAAAATTAGAGTTACTGTTCACGTTTACTTTACTGTCCAACAATAAAAAACAGGATTTTGGAATCCCCTATATATTAAAGGAGATGCATTTGTAATAAATGCGTTCACACAGTAATTGACACGTGGCAGCTTGACAAGCGATTGAGATTAATTACGCTTACGTGTCGGCTTGCTAAAGCTTCTCGAGAGAATTTGATTATGTTCACGAGAATAAGTTTTCTAATCTGTTTGAATAAACACAAGCACATTGTTGGATTTATTTTTTCTTACCGATGGACACGTGAACTAAAGAAGTTTACGTCAATAATAAGCCATATGTGTATAAGTAAATATTTTCATGACGATAAAGTTTGAATCGTGACTTACTTCAAGAAAAAAACATATTTATGGTGAATAAACAGAGCACAGAACGAAACCAGAAGATAAAATTTGGTTCATCTATGGTCTATAAGGAAAAAGCAAACTGTGTCATTGTTAATAGGAGAAGTTCATGCAAAGCAATTTTTTTATGCAAACAATAACAGTTTTTGTTACAGGTTTCATGTACTGTTTTAGCCATGGTATTATCTATAAGGAAGAAGCAAAGAAGAAGCTACTATTTTAAAAAAACTGTATTGTCGTAGCACCATTTTTAAAAAAATCTGTATTTACACAGTTTTTATGCAAATGATAACCATGTACTGTCGTAGCATGGTTTTAACTATCGTAAAGTAAGAGCTATCATTTTCAAAAACTGTATCTACACAAACGATAACATTTCTTCCTCAACTGCATGGACAATTTGAAAGCAAGCAAGGACATTGTAGCAGTTTTTACACAAACAAAAACATTTTTAGAGAAAGCATAACATTTTTTACTACAATTTCACATTGTCAAGCATTCTCTGCATGTTACTCTCACAAGTAGCTCGGACAATTCTCTACATGACACCCTCACGTGTTATCGTAGACATTGTTTGTGTCATAGGTTATGATCTGTAACACTAGATAGTGTTGATGTTATACATATTGGAGTCCTTTATCACATTTTTAATCATTTTACGTAACTTTATGTTTTTAAGAGACTGAAGAGAGATGAATTGTAGTATAGACGAGCATTTTAATATTACGGTTGATAATTCTAAACCGATAGCAATGAATTGGTAGCCATTGTGAATTTAACCGGCTTCTGTTAAGGTTTCGACAATATTAAATGGTATTGACTGATTGGCAAGGTAAAATAATGATATTAAATAGCATATATTTCACAATTTTATGTTATGGCAATTTATATATAAGAGTGATTGGCAAGGTAAAAATATTTACCAAACCTAAGACTTCGAGATTGTAGAAGAAACTATGAACATCTCTTAAATGTAAGTATTTAAGCATATTGCAGGACACCTACAACTATCTTAGGCGGTTACAAAATTTGACAAACTAATAATCTATTGGTCAGAGTATTTTAAAAAGGGTCTATTTTAATAATCAAATTTAATCTATTGCAGGACATCTCAGAACATAGCTAAACCCACAATTTGCAAGCGAACACTATATTCTACAAGCTCAAGGAAATCAAAATCTGCCGAGTCTTGCTCATGGAAACAAATTTCCAAGTCAATTCAGTTCAAACAATGTCTACGAGAATAAGACTACTTATTAGAAATGGGTTCATTATTATTCGGGAGCTAAATTATTTCACCATTGTCTATTATTGCTGCATTTTATAAGATTTAATGATGGTTTTGTAATAACCTCTAGATGATTCAACGAGGTTGGTGAAGGAAAGAGGCAGAGTGGTAGAAGCCAAGGTGACGGTGCGGCCATAGTTCTCCGTGAAGCTGTAGAAGAGGATTTCAAGGCAGTGACGCTTGAAAAGGGACCAAGAATCGTTCAGAAAAATCTCGATGTAAGTAATTTGATGGTGTTTCAAAAAAAAGTAATTTGATAAAAAAAAGTTACTCGATTTCTTGATTGATATGATCTGATTGAAAGTTGATCAGCAAAATAGCACTATATTTGCTTTACTATCTTTCAGAGGTTTATTGACCGTAAACATTTTAATATTTTCTGCGACTATATTTTTATGAAGTTCTTTACAAAATTTTATTATATTGTGTATTAGTTTGGAAATGAAAAATTTCTTATTCTAATTAGCGAACATTATACTAAGTTCTTTTGGCTTTTAAATACCTACAAAGTACATAAAAGATTAAACTCTAAGTTGTATATTAGTAAGCCAATCTTGGCGTTGAATCCCTCATATATTGAAATCCAATGACATTCGTTTTGAGTTCTTGATAACAGTAATCACGATAGACAATATTGTTTTTTTTTTCCGTTAAAAGTTGACAAACAATAGTTTTTACATTCATCTTGCTCATCCCTTGCCTTTGTAACATTAATTAGTTATGGAAATCTCACTCCAGTTTGTTTTCCAGAGTAAAACTATCAAGCAAGATTTTGTAATTTCTCCAAACATACTAGCAATTGAATGGTATATACAAAATATACCATTTATGTCGATTGACTCAGCACATATGTACAGATCCTTCCAACGAATATTTTCGAATTAATGAAATTATTTTAGATAAAATATATTAACAACTTGTATGTCCAAAAAATATATTGGTGACATTTTAAGATTATGTATTTTATACAAGATAATCTAATATTGTTTGTGTTGTTTGAACTTTCATATATGTTAGACACAATATAAAAATCTGTATATTAATCAAAATTTATATTATTAAACTACATAAAAACTAATTTCTATGAGTATAAATATACAATTTTTTATATTATATCTGATATATATGAAAGTTCAAACAATACAAATAATATTATATTATCTTATATAAAATAAATAATCTTAAAATGTCACTAACATTGTATGTACAAATAATACAAATAATATTGGATTTTTATTCAACTATTATTTAGATTTTATCTGGTTTCACAAGCGTTTAGAAATTAAAAAATGAAACCATTAGTTGGACATAAGAGCTGTTTAAAATTCATATAAAATAAAACCAAACAAATAATAATAGTTTTGGATTTATCACCAAAAAATGAAAAATATCGATCATTTTAACTGAATAAAACAAAATAAATATAGATTTAGAATGATATTTATTTTTTAGGAGACTAAAAACAAAAAAAAAAGACAATGTAATACAGAACTAATATCAAGATTAAACAGATTTAATGTTTTTTATCTTAAAAATAACAAAATTAAAAATTTCATCCCGTGCAAGGCACGGGTTATTACCTAGTAGAAGGTAAAGTGTATTTGCGGGAGTGGTGTTTGTACATTCACATCGAAAAAACTAAAAACACATGTTTTTATAGTATACACGACATCAAAGTCTTATAAATGATAAAATAACCAATACAACAAGACAGCAAAAACATCATCTTCACTATCCAAGTTGTGATCTTCCTTGTGCACCAAGTTGTGATCCTCTTTGTGAACCAGGTTTTGACTCTCCTTCCTATACAAACACATATCATATCAATACTATCAACTTGTTGGTCTGTTTGATCTTCACTAGTCTCTACAGCCGTAAGCTTCGGATTCAACCTCAATCTTTCAGAAAACAACTGAGCAACTCTTCAACATTTTGGAGTAACCAGACCTTACATAAGCATGCTTATTGATATATACCTTTATCTACAACTTATGCTTTCTCTTCTCATATGAGCAGTACACTCTCCAAAGACAATCATAATCTGTATCTGAGCAAACAGCTCCAAGCTTCAATTATGTTGAAATATATAACTTGACGTCATATCTTGTTTTCAATGAATACCTCAAAAGATCTTGTTTGAACTCAGCAGTAGAAGAAAATGTTTTTCTCCGATGCTAAAACTACATCACTTGATGCTTCATCCTCCTGAGCCTCCCTTGGCACATTTTTTTCTTCATCATCGGATGACATAGGATCATGTATATTTTCCTCCTTCCAACAATCTTCATCTCCACTCTCTTCATCATCTCTTTCATCATTCCTTGTGATAATCTCCAATCGAAATTGATTAAATATCCGAAAGGATTCAAAATTTTGGTATCTAGAGAACCAAAAGCGAACCCGTCCCAAACTGAAGTATTTCGGATTAAATAGCTTGCTACCTGAGTTATATACTCCCTCTGTACCATTTTAAATGATGTTTAAGGTTTTTACACAAAGATTAAGAAAATACAAATTTCTATGCAATTTATCTTGGTTACATAAAATTGTATTAAATAAAATCAGTCTAGCCAATAAAAAAAACATGTAGTATTTTGTAATTGGTTGCAAATGTCAATTGACATTAAATTTTATCTAGAAATATGGGAACCTCACTTATTATGAAACAAAATAAAAATACTTAAACATCACTTAAAATGGTACATAGGGAGTATTATATATTATATATTAATTATGTTATTTCAGATTAATTAGCTTGATATCTAAGTTATATATTAATTATATTAATTATTTTAAATTTTATGTATATAAGAAGAAATACAAAATATATAAAATACTTTTATATTTTCCAAAATACTAGAAAATATATAAAATAGTCAAAGTAAAAATTTAAAACAGCTAAAACATACTCAAACAACCAAAAATACTTAAAATGTCTAGTGATTCTCTATCCAAGTATTCAAATTAAACCAAATTATATGTTAAATTTAAGTTTTTTGACATATGTTATTCAAATTTATATGTAATATATTATTTTGTTTATAAATTTTGAGAAATTTAAAGTATACAATGAATTTTAAAAATTTCAAAATAATTTAAATGCTTTATCCAAACCCGAATCAAACCTGGAAAGATCCAAACCAAAATTTAGAAATATCCAAATGGCACTAAAATATTTGACCCCGGAAACCGGAAATTCGAATTGAGCTGAACCAAATGAACGTCCACCCCTAGAGAGATTAAATTCTGATTCGCGTGAACTTTGACCTACACGAGATAATTATGGGTTTCGTATTAACTTAGGGCTTCAAAAAAGTAATGGCTTCATAATTTAGGAGATTTTTATAAGCTTTTTGAAGAAATCGGTAAGAAGTTGATATGATAGATTAAATTTTTGGTTTAACCATGGGGTTATCAGTTATGTAAGGTTAATTAGAAGTTAGAACCATGTGTTTTGCATGGATATGGATACTTTGCTTTTTCCACATAATGAGTTTCTTCTGTTCCCTTTCTTGGAAACAAAGAACAACTGTATCCGATGCTTTCTTCATTGTTGTTTGTTTCAGACTGCAAGCCAGCTTCGATGCCACGAAGTAGTTATATAAAGCAAGATTTCTCTTTAGTGTTTTTTTATTTTATTCAGAAACAGAGGATCACTTCATAAAGTGTTGGATACAATCATACGTGAACGTCACTTTTTAGACAAAAGACTTTGTAAGGTACAATATTCTTTATATTTTATTTATTACCTAATTAGATATTGTACATCCTTTCACATGCAAACTATGGAATACCAATTTGAGTTTTGCTAATTAAGAATGGATAAAACCCATAACCTAGGATCATAATATCATTTTCTTCACCTGCACCAAAGCCGGCCTTGAGCACAAGCAAAAAAAAAACAAGTTGAAATGTTTAGTACGTATACAAAGTCTTTTGTTTTCGTTTAATTGGCTTAGTATTCTTTCATCAGTTTGTGCATATGCTTGAGTGAGACCTTGTCTTGGTTACTCAAATAATCACACTTCTCGTAAATGGAACTGTTAGGTTTAGGTATTTGCAAATTACGAAATAAACATATAACTCCATTGTCTCTCTGTTTTTTTTTTTTTTTTTTTTGTTTTTTACTTTGAAGAACAAGTACTAACATATGAAGGTTTCTTGAGCATCATCAAACGCTGAATCATACACATCAAATACTACATTCTTTCTAGTGAATTTTGCAGGCGTTTGCTATTTTGACCATGGCGCAAAAATGTACTATAGATCAGATTAAAGGCTTCCTAATTGACCTGCAGTCTCAGTTAGATGACATAAAAGAATCCAAGAAAGATACCGACGACTTACAGTCTGAGTTAGATGCTACAATTCAATCCAAGAAAGATAACGAGGGACTCAGACCATCATCTTCTTGGTGGGGACGGATCAGAGAAGCAGTAAAAAAAGGTTTAAAAGTGAAGAAAGAGACGTCCACCCATGCAAGTGACAGCGGGGAAGGCAGCCAAGGCGGAAGCAGAAAGAGCAAGAGAAGCCCCCGCCAAGATCAAGAAGATGCAAACCTCGAGATATCGAAACTGCAAAACGACATTCGTCAGATGAAGGCTGCGTTTGAGAAACTGGATAACTTCCAAAGCAGTATCAGCAAGTCGTTGAAGACTGAAGTGCCTTTAAACAAACTAAAAGCAATACTATCGAAGACTGATTCGGCCAAGTCCAGAGCTCGGGATCTCAAGGAAATCAGAAGAAAGGTCCTAAACTTGAAGGGTCAGATCCCATCGTTGCTAAAGAAACAATCATCCATAGGTTTAAGCGTCACGGATTCTCAAACCGCTGAGGAAAACGGTGAGATCGTTGAGACAGGGAGCGACATATTCTTGCCTGCCCTCCACGCTGAGACAGGGAGCGACATATCCGTTGATTTCAAACACTCGTCAGCCTTTGAAGAAGTTGTGGATACGTTTGAAGTCCTTGAGTTTCAACACATGCTATGCTTGCTGTCCTTGGCCGTGTTCCCGGAGAACAAAGAGGTTAAAAAGACGATGCTGATGTACTGGTGGATCGGAGAAGGTTTCATCGCCTACGAAGAGTCCGAGAACACGGTGACGACGATTCTTGATGAATTTTCAAGAAAAGGATTGATTGAGGCGGTGGAAGACGAGAGGAAACTAAAACCGAGTGGTTACAAGATGGATCCTCACGTGCACGCTGCGGTTGTGTACCTAGCCAGGCGTATGGAGCTGTTTGATCTCTATTCCAAAGGGAAGCTTAAGATGAAACGTTCAGAGAGGAACAACGTCTGCCTAGTAAAAGGCTCCTCGTTGCAACCAGAGGCTAAAGCATCCAAGATGCGGCCGAGAGATTTGAACTCGGTTTTCAATTCCTCCGAACGTTACCCTGATTTCACGTTCAAGTGGTTCCCGGAGATGGAAACGCTTAAGGTGCTTTATTTAGGAAGATGGGAACGCACCGCACAGCGTCACATTGAAGTGGAGAGCACAGAGTTTCTCAAGGATATGAAGTCGTTAAAGAATCTGAGGCTCGTGAGTTTTCAAGGGATCTCGAGGATAGAAAACCTCAAAGATCTCACTTGCTCGCTTCCGGAGCTGGTTATCTTGGATCTTAGAGCGTGCTACAATCTAGAGGGTCTTCCTAAAGACATAGGCTCGCTGGAGAGTCTGGTATACTTGGATGTATCGGAGTGCTATATGCTAGACCGCATGCCTCCAGAGGTTTCACGTCTTAGGAGACTACAAGTACTTAAGGGGTTTGTGATTAGTGAGTCCGATGATGAAAAAGAGTGTGCGGTTAAATACTTGGTGGAGCTAAGGAAGCTAAGCATTACAGTAAACAGATATGATTTCAGGGTGGAAGATTTTATGGAGTCGTTGAAAGACCTGAAGCAACTTGAGAGCCTGAAAATAGCATGGGGGGCTCGGTTCCGGGATGAAACTCAGAAACATAATAAAGATCTAAAGGAAGGAGAAGATGATGATGATGAAGCGCAAAAGAAGGGACAGAGAAGCGAGGAGAAGAAGGATGGAAATATAGAAGAAGGAAAGAAGCGGGAGGATGAGGTTAATGCAGAGAGCTTGAAGTCTGTTGAGGGAGACAAGGGGAATGCTGCTCAAGAGGAAGGAAAGAATGTGAATGAAGATAAGGGGAAGGCTGGTACAGAAGAAGAAGGAAAGAAGCAAGCAGAAAAATCAAGATCAGAAGATGGTGTTGAAGGAGTTAAGGCGAGTACAACAAAGACAATAGAGAACAAGAAAACAGATGACAAGGAAGAAGAGAAAATAGATGGTGAAAAGGAGAATGTTAAACCAGAAGAAGGAAGGAAGAAAGATGAGGTGAAAGAAGTGATCTCGAAACCAGAAGATGAGAAGACAAGTCCACCACAAGAATCCAAAGACACTGTACAGAGCAAGCCAGATGAAGGTGACAAACAAGAAGAGAAAGGAGAGAAGAAAGATGAGTTAAAAGCAGAGAACTCTGAACCAGGCAAGGTAGATAAGAAGACAAGTCCACCACAAGAATCCAAAGACACTGTACAGAGCAAGCCAGATGATCATCAAAGAGGTGACATACAAGAAGAGAAACAAGATGGAGAAAAAGATATAATAGAAGAAGGAAACAAGAAACATGAGGTAAAAGCAGAGAACTCAAAACCAGAGAAGGTAGATAAGAAGACAAGTCCACCACAAGAATCCAAAGACACTGTACAGAGCAAGCCAGATGATGATCATCACATACAAGAAGAGAAAAGAGACGGAGAAAAGGATATAACAGAAGAAGAAAAGAAGACAAGTCCGGCGCAAGAATCCAAAGACACGATCCAGAGCAAGGCAGATGATCACAAAGAAAACAGCAAAGTGCAGGAAAAAGGAGATGGAGAAAAGATCAAGCCTGCTTTAAAGAAGCCTGATGATGATGAAGGAGAAGCAAAGACTCAGAAGTTAGACAAGAACAAGCTTAGTAAGAAAGTAAGCTTTTCAGAAGAACCGAGAGCTCCTGTGCGGAAGAAGCCAGCTACCAAGGAATCTGGATCAAGAACATCAAAACTTTTCACTAGGACAAGAACTGAAACCAAGAAACTGGGGAAAGGAAGTCAAGAAGATTCGTGGATAGGTACTACCTCTAAGCTTCCTTCTAGCTTGAAGAAGTTGGAGCTAGAATGTTACCCTAAAAAGGAACCTCCAGTTTGGTTAAATCCCAAAACACTTGACAATCTTACAAAGCTCTCAATCAAAGGAGGAAACCTTAGCAAATTCAGTGGCGAACCTTTAAATGCAGAAAACAAATGTGGCGTTGAGATCTTACGTTTGAAGTACTTACATGAATTCAAGGCTGAGTGGAAAGATCTGCAGGCACTGTTTCCACGACTGAAACTGTTGGAGAAATATAAATGTCCGAAAGTCGCATTCTGTCCCACAGATGGTCATGGTGTCTGGAGATCACATCCATAGACATCACTAAGTATTTCCAGTAACACTTATTTATTTCTCATTTTCATTAATGGCAAAAGCCTTTCTAACTTCTTTAGAGCTTGTGTATAACACTGAATAAATAAACATTTCTATTCTATGTAATCAAATAAAACATGACTATTGTACTAGTGTTTGAAAAAGCAAAGGTATTGTGCACCCAGACAAAAACAAAACACCATGTATGTGATGCTAATGCAGAAAATAATCTTACAAAATAAACAGAACAAGGCCGGTAAGATGATGTCTCCAGTGATCCCAAACTTTCCTCAACGAAAAGGTCTTTTTTATATCCATGCACATCCGTAGTGAGCAACCCTTCACCGATTTGGTCTCGTCAAAGAAAGATTTGAGCTTTGTTGAGTTAATCTCCACAAAAGTTACAAAAAGCTTTGTAGGTCTTTAGATTCATGACTTCCTGCTGACTTGCGGAACCAAAATGTGATAGTATATCTCCCTCTCAATGGGGACATGGCGAAGACGTTCCTTGTTGACATCTCCCTTCTCAGTACTATCACTGGCCGGAGCATTATTATTCTGCTGAATCTCCTCTCTTATTTCTGAGGAGCTGGCCTCGCCAGATCTTTTACTTTCAATGTCATACCCTTATCTTGCTCCCATTCCTCACCTTTAAAACGTGTTCCATTTGCCAGTATAATATGCTTTAGACTACTATTTTTTTGTCTTCTTTGGCAACTCCGGTGTCTTCACTTTGGTTCCAAAGAGATTCACTTTACATAGGTAAGACATATCCTAAAATGATCCCTCCATCGTATGACCTCAAGACTTGTGAGTTTTTGGATGTTTGGGAGAACTTCTAGGTTGGTGCAATCCATTAGAAGCAGTTGTTGAGATTGGACAGCTCCTCAATGGTTCTCGCCAACTCGTTTGAAATACTTCCCTGGAGTTTCACGACGCAGACGGTCTCCACAAACCAGAATGGTGGAAACCTTGTCTCCTTTCTTTGCTTGCACTGTCTTAATCATATCATCTATCTGTGTGATTTTCCCTATACCTTGTTTCTTGTCACCACAATAGACTCTTAGAGAATCTAAATCGTGATCTCCCAAGAAGCCCATGACGTCTAGGATCAATCAAAGTGCTCATCGACTTCTCTGGTACCACCACATTGTTTATAAGCTCCATCAAGATTAAATGACCACCCTGGTAAGGCTTTTTGACAGACCTAACAGTATCAAAGTTGCCTTCAAGTACCCATTGTGTGATTGTGTGATCAGGTCACGATAGTAAACAAAGCCACAATGGTCAAAGAAGTCCAAGCTATGCCAAAAACAGTCCATGATGGCATCTTTCAACGGGAACCCAGTTTCCCACATACAAGTGGATTGATAGCGCTCTCAGATGAAGAACCTTGATCAGAGACCTGTTAGCAGCTGAAAGAACTTTATTTATCAGTTTTTCTATCTTTTCTTTTCCTGGATTGGCACTGTTCTGAGTCTGAGTAATTTGCTTGAGGGAATTGGCTAGCACAGCAACTGCAGCAGGCGACTTCTTGCTTTGTTCCAGATACCCTTTTCATATCGGTTATCCACTCTGCCGTGACAGTAGACACAAACAAATCTTCCAGCAAAGCCTTTTGTCATATCGGTTTCATCACAAGGCTTTGTAGTTGCCTGCAAGTCAGTAGTTGGAACATCTTCCACATCAACCTCCGCAACCAGTGTTTTTTCCGTCGCTAGAGGCTCACTTCCCTCTTCAGTTATTCTATCCTCTGACGCACTATCATTGTAATTTTTCACTTCAACTTCCCCGGTTTTGATCCACTACCCTTTGTGTCTGTTGCACGCGCCATCATATATTTTGTCCTCTGACTGCACTATCATCGTCATCTTCCCCGGATTCTGACCCATTCCATTTCCATTTGTGCCTGTTGTTGTTGTCACATCAGTACTTGCAGTAGCCTCCTCATCTTCTTTTCTGTCTTGTAATAAGAATTTTTAGACGTGTGTGATCTTTAAAAATCTCATCTATAAGAAACCGCTCAAGCTTCAAATCCTTCACAACCTTGGTCATGCTCTCAAGAATCAATAGAAGATATCTCTTCTTTGTTCTTTCCTCAGCCGCAGCCACCTTAGCCCTCTTTATCCGCTGCCACCATCTCCCTCTTTGCTTTTCAGTTCATCCAACAAGTTCTCTTCCTCCTAATCCTCATCTCTATCATTCACTTGGGTCTCTTCGACATCAGAATGTACAGATAACTGAGTAGCTAGCTATGTTCTCATAAAGTGAAAACTCGTCCTCCTCCTCGAACTTGTTGTTGAGATGCAAGCAGATGGTCAGAAAGCAATAGCCCCCTTGTTTCTATAGATGTTTGCGTACTCGCCTACCTTCTTTGCTAACCTCGTCTTCCCGATTCCAGCTCTACGAGCCAGCAAAACTCTTTGAGACCCATTTTTCTCAGAAAGTTGAGTATCTCTTTGCACAACTTCTCATCCTTGATATCTTGGCATTACGCGGATTCTGGAAAAAGATACTGTGTTAGAGCTGCTTGTCACTCAAAGAAGACACAACCCCATTATATCTGAAACTTTTTGTAAATAATCTGTCTCGACGAGATGGTAAAGCCAGCAAAAAAAAGACACAAACTCCACCATGTCTGAAATAGAAAAATCAAATACTTTTTTTTGTAGAAAGATTTGAATAATCAAATACTATCTTGCCTATAACACAGTTTTTATATTGTTGAAATTCAAAAATCAAATTGAGGTAGATTATCAATCCCTACACATAAAGCTCGATGAAATCACCCATAGACACACAAATCCATTGAAAAATATCAATCAATTAAAATATTGAAGTTACCTGAGTGACAGACTCTCCGCCCTGATGAAGATGAGGTTTCTTTGGTGGTGAGTTACTGTTCGCTCTTGACCCTTTTGCCTTCTTGACAAATCCAAGTCAACACAACATCTCCTCAGACTAATCTCTCTCTCTCATACACACACACTCTCATGAGTTTGCAATACATTATCATAATTATATAATTTCTCTATATTTTAAAACTGATGTTTTTTATTTTTTTCACATGATTTAAATAATAAATATTTCTATTTTTTTTATTTTCAAATGAATATTCAACTACTCATCTTCTTACATTTCAAAAAAATATTCAACCATTCGAGAAATTATTCTTTTATAAATATAATAAATTTAATTTTATACGGTTTATGTTTTATAAAAGGTTAAATTTATTTTTATAATTAAAATTGAAATATTTTAAAATTATTTAGAATAAATAATAGTATTATATGATTTATATTACGATTTACTTATAATAACTATGAAAACTATATAGAAAATATTATTTAATTTTATTTTGTAATTTTAAGTTGTTTTATAAAACTACATCATGAATTTTTAATAATATATATACATATATATTATACTTATAAAAATTAATTATTAATTTTAATATATATATATATAATTATTATTTAAGAAATCAGTTTTCTATGTGTCGCGTACACGTTAACTCTCACGATAATTGATTACACTGATATCTTAATTAATTAAAATTATTACAATTAAATATTTTTATTGATTTTTTATTTAGTTTCTTTTTTAAAATTTTCCAAATAACATATAATATTAAAAGGAAACATTTATAAAGTTTAAAAACGAAAATATATGCCTATATAATATGATTTCATTAAAAAAGTTGAAAAATAATAATATCCCATTTAAAAAATAAATTAAAATATATTTTTGAAGTAATAAAATACTTTATTTATATCTAAGTTTTCTTAGATAAAAAAAAAATATATATATAAATATATATATAAAATAAAATAAATATATAAAATAAAATAAAATAAAATAAAATAAATAAGTAACCTAAACAAATATATGTTTAATTTACAAAATAGTTTATAATTAGTATTATTGAAATGTTTTGTTTATTTTCATATATTATTTAACGATAATATCTTTCAATTAGAGGAAAATATCGATAAATTATATTTTACTTATATAATATAATTTCTCAAATACAATCACAATTTTTTACTGTGTATTTTTAAAAGATATTAGAAAATGAAAAATAGATTTTAACAGTAAACATAGTTTGATCAAATAACTACAAAATATTTTAAATTAAAATAACACGATATACTTTATAAGGTAGATATATTATATTTTATCATTATTAAAATTATATTTTTCTTAATAATAAATCCTAATAAAAATAAAATTTTAGCTAACACATTAATTAAATAACTATCAACTTTTGTATCATATTTAATTTATAAATATTTGTATCAGTGCATGAGCATAGAAAAATCATCTAGGTGAGGTTCGTGCTATGCACGGGATTGGGTAGATCGGTCATGCCATCTTTGAAGCCTCCAAGAGTGTGTAAGATGCTTCTTAAAGTTGTATTATATTACTTGGTCTAAACTGTTGTCTGATGTGTTTTTACATATGTATTGGAATGTTTTTCAGCTGTTTCATGGTGAAGCTCGACTTCTTATTACATATATGCAAAAGTGAAAGTTGAAAAGGTATCATCTCTCTCCTAAATAATGATATATATTTTAATTTTTATCAGTTTGCATAGTATGTTGATTTGAAAAATATTTCAAATTTCTATAGTAATGATCATTATCATATATACTGTTTAATTATTAGCAAATTATAAAAAAAGTTATAGTGAATCGATAAGTTTATTTTTGTATCATATAAATTAATATTTATATAATAAAATGTATAAGAGAAATTAAAAAACTCAATGGATTAAAAAAATAATAATTTAAAAGTAAAATAATTTATAATTCTTATGTTGTATTCAACTACAATTTTGAGTAAATCAGTGTATTTAACTTACTGATTATAATAAAACAGAATAAACATCAAAGAAACCATAAAATAATGACATTGGTATTACAATATTTTAAAATAAGATAAACAAAGTATTTGACAAGAATAGCAAAATATTCAATATAATTTATTTAATTTTAACTATATTTTATCAATTAATATGTTTTATTTGATTACCCACCAGTAGGGTGAGTTTTACCCTAGTTAAATATAAAACAACTGTCAATACTTTGTAATTAGAAAATGATATCATATCTGATTATTTAATCAATGGCTGTAAACCGTGACGCATTGTTACATTAGATTTTGAAATTTGAAAATTTAACAAGTAGGATAAGGTATACCACAACTCGCTAAAGTCTTATGAGCATTTTCAGAAGTAACATACTGAGAAAATAATGGATTCCGGATGTAACCACACAAACATGACTCTTGTTCTTTCAGTTTTCCACAGCAATCGGCGGTCGGTTGACTTCCGGTTTGTATTGCTGGTAAGCATGACAAAAGTTCTGTTGGGATGCATTCCGCTTTCTCTTCCAAGACTGCTTTGGTCGGAGCTAAAGCCGACACAAGAACTATCACAAACGCAATGCATACTACTCCTGTGAACTTCATGGATATTGGGTTCCAACACATGTTTTGTATCCTTGGCCACTCCCTCAATCTAGTTCTAGTTGTTGTTTTTTTTTCCTTTGAGAAATTTTGGAGATGTTGATTTTGAGGTCTCAATAGTCAAGTTATTATATAGATGGATGCTGGAGTGATATTCGTAAGAGGCTGACGTTTTGAGGTAGTGTATCTTGAAGTTTTGACTGTAAGCTTTTCGTATCTATGTGAGACATGTTACTTTGGTAATTGTTATAAGATATTTGACATGTATATCCATACATCTAGATTTTGATACATGTTAACAATTCTTTTTTCTTTGGTCAGAGCAATTCTATAAAAGAAAACTACATAATTGGAAAATATATCAAAATTTGCAAGGAATCTCATATAATATTTAACTACTAAAGAATGAAAATATATGTTCATAATAAACCATCAATGCATAGATTATTTATAGATTTTTTTGAATTTTTACAGCACTAATTTTCCTAAAATTTTGATATGCAAATGATTTGTAGTTATCAAAAAAGTTAACAAAAAATCAAAAAGTCGAATCTCTATAATATTATTTGAGAAGTTAGTTTCTTATGTGTCGCACTCACGTTAATTTGATCAAATAATTACAAAATATTTTAAATTAAAATAACACGATATACTTTATAAGGTAGATATATTATATTTTATCATTATTAAATTTATATTTTTTCTTAATAATAAATCCTAATAAAAATAAAATATTAACTAACACATTAATTAAATAACAATCAACTATTGTATTATATTTAATTTATAAATATTTGTATCAGTGCATGATCATGGAAAAATCATCTAGGTGAGGTTCGTGCTATGCACGGTATTGGGTAGATCGGTTTTATAAAAGATATAATAATTTTATGTAATTTTTTATGTTAAGTTGGGTGTGAGTATACTATGTTGTTTACACCAAATTTCATTTATATAACTAAAAGTTATCGAATCCTCAGTATTGTTGCTAATTTATTATTGTTTCCTAAATAGTTTTTTTTCAATTATTTTTTCACAAAAGAGACAGTAAGAAATAAAATAATCAAAATGTTAAATAACGAAAATGTTTCATCTAATAGGTAAAATGACTCTAATATCATAGATATATAAATATAAAAAATAGAAAAAGTAAAGAAAAATAAATTTAAAGAATAATTTTTTATAGTTTCGAAATATATATTTTTTAATTTGAAATATTTTTTTTGAAAATTATTTTTTTTTGCAATTCATAAAAGTTTTTTGAAACTATTTAAAAAATTGTTTTCATATTTTTAATATTTATTTTTATTTTATAAATATTTAAATCTCAAACCGAAAACTCCACCCCTTAACTCTAAACTCTAAATTATAGTTTACTTAACCATAAATGTATAAATATATATTTTTAATATTTATTTTTAATTTATAAATATTTAAATCTCAAATTCCAAACTCCACCCCTTAACTCTAAACCCTAAATTATAGATTACTTAACCATAAATGTATAAATGTATATTTACCTCTCTAATAAAACATTTTAATCATTTTGATCATAAGAGCCAATATTAATAACTTAAAATATTTAGGGTTATCCTAGAGTATTTCTCTTGTTTTTATTTAGTCATTGTGTTTTCCAACTAATTTGAAATTATTAAAACTCAGTATTTGTTGTATTTTCAATTTTGGGAACTAATGAAGATGAGAAATGTGAAATTAAAATTAACTAAACTTTGTTTATACATTAAGTACTTTTAGTTTACTTATTTAGGTTTTCATATAGACAATTGTTAAATTTACAACTTGGTTATGTTTTTATAGTAATTTAAATATACATATATTCGGTTATCTTCGGAAATCCATTATGGTTCGGATATTCAATCTCTCCCAACTCAATACCCATCGGGATATTTTGTTACTTTGGTTTGAATTTCGGTTCAGGTTTTTTGGGTCGGGCTCGGGTACAGATTCGGATATCGGGTAAAGTGCCAAGACCTACTCCATAGGACTTTCATGACACGTGGCAGATAAAGAATTTTTGGTTTCTCAATGGTTTGATTACTTTTGGTGGACTGGTCCTTTCTTGTCTATCTTTTTTTTTATTTTAATTTTGTTACTAAAATATGGACCAATATGACAATTAAACAAAAAAAAACTAAATATTGAGACCTTTCATTGTCGATCTTCCTCTGCTAACTGGGGCTTGTAGCTTAGTTGGTAAAAGGTTCACAGCTATGAGTTCCGCCACCTGGGTTCGAATCCCGGTCACTGGGAAATTAAAATTTCGGCATCACCAGGGACAGAGGACCGACATGTGGCAACACGTGACTAGTCTGGACCACTTCTGTGGGGCCACGATACCTCTGTATAATTAAAAAAAAAAGATCTTCCTCTGCTCGCATCCAGTAGACTCCAACGCTGAAAGTTTGGCCATTGACTCTATCATTCAAGCTCTCTCTGATGATGTTGATTTTAATACCCTTTCATGCAAATCCTTAATCTCGAATACTATAAATAGGGACGAAAACTCGAATTCTCCTTACTTCACCAGATTCAACCCTTCTTCTTCCATACACACAGAGAGACTGTAACAATGATTTCATCTCATATCTTTCTTTCTAATTTAAACCCTGGTTGTTGCTCTCTTACGGTGGTGATGTGTCTTCTGCGTTTCTGGGAAGCACAAAGAGCTAAGAAAAGAGGCGAGCTGGTGGGAGTTCACATGGTTCTGCTTAATGAGAAGATTTGGCTCCTCTTTTTACCTTGACTATGTAGTAGTAACAAGACTCGACAGATCTGCATCATGGGCTAGATTTCTATTTCTTATTTGTTTTCAACTGTTTAAGAATCTCTCAAAATTTCATTCCACAAAGTCAAAAATGTCACCAGATTTTCAGGTGAAGTAACTTGCAAAATCTTAACTTCCTCTGTTCTCTATGTATCTTTAATGTTTGATTGATAATTTCGCAGATGAGGAGGCCTTGCAACAACATAATATGACATTGAAGAGACTCTCAGGCTCTTGGATTATTAAGAACTTTGATGTTTACTAAAGAATAACCATCCAACCGCCCTCTTAATCTCCACAGATCGGAGAATTAAGCCAAGTACAATCTGGAATCTCTCTCGAGATCTCCAGCCAACACCACACACACTGTATGCGTTACTCTAATGTAAATCTATCGGGTCCTTTTCTATACAAGGCCCAAGACAAATCCACTATCAAAGTATTTGACTTATTTACTTAATCACAAATTGAATCTTCTTTACTCTTCCAATTCTTCCCGCCTCATCCTTCTAGCTCTTCTTGTATATACTCTCAATGGCCTATCATTGGCTCTTGCTGCTTAAAAAGCTTCTTGAAGAGGTCTTTAATGCTCTCAAGAATCTGACTGTTGACCTGGTTTTAACTGCTTGATAACTCTTGGTAAGGTATTAGTTTAAGTAACTTATACGTTAGACTCAATATGATATATTTAAAATCTCTTTTCTTAAGCTTCGAATGATTTGTATGGTGCATCTTGAGGATCTGATAAGTTTAAACATTCTATGTCAATCAAATCAGCCATAGAATTGTAAGTTTTCTTACATCCCTCACTCTAGATACCATCTTATTTGATAGATCTAACATCAACCAGAGTCTGGAAAACAACTTTAAGTATGAAAAATGTTTAAAAGAAGCTCTATGATCTCCATAATACTAAGAGCTCTGTTTAATATATATTACATTAAGTCTTGATTTGTAGTTTGGTTCTTATTTGTCCAGGTTCTTACTCGACTCGAACCGAACAAAGTGAAGCAGGTTGCTCTTGGTCGTTCTGCTTCTGATGCAATCCGTCATGCCATCTTTGAAGCCTCCAAGGGTGTGTAAGATGCTTCTTAAAGTTGTATTATATTACTTGGTCTAAACTGTTATCTGATGTGTTTTTACATATGTATTGGAATGTTTTTCAGCTGTTTGATGGTGAAGCTCGACTTCTTATTACATATATGCCAAAGTGAAAATTGAAAATGTATCATCTCTCTCCTAAATAATGATATATATTTTAATTTTTATCAGTTTGCATAGTCTGTTGATTTGAAAAATATTTCAAATTTCTATAGTAATGATCATTATCATATATATTTTTTAATTATTAGCAAATTATAAAAAAAAAGTTATAGTGAATCGATAAGTTTATTTTTTGTATCATCTAAATTAATATATATAAAATAAAATGTATAAGAGAAATTAAAAAACTCAATGGATTAAAAAAATAATAATTTAAAAGTAAAATAATTTATAATTCTTATGTTGTATTCAACTACAATTTTGAGTAAATAAGTGTATTTAATTTACTGATTATAATAAAACAGAATAAACATCAAAGAAACCATAAAATAATGAAATTGGTATTACAATATTTTAAAATAAGATAAACAAAGTATTTGACAAGAATAGCAAAATATTCAATATAATTTATTTAATTTTAACTATATTTTATCAATTAATATGTTTTATTTGATTACCCACCAGTAGGGTGGGTTTTACCCTAGTTAAATATAAAACAACTGTCAATACTTTGTAATTAGAAAATGATATTATATTTGATTATTTAATCAATGGCTGTAAACCGTGACGCATTGTTACATTAGATTTTGAAATTTGAAAATTTAACAAGTAGGATAAGGTATACCACAACTCGCTAAAGTCTTATGAGCATTTTCAGAAGTAACATACTGAGAAAATAATGGATTTCGGATGTAACCACACAAACATGACTCTTGTTCTTTCAGTTTTCCACAGCAATCGGCGGTCGGTTGACTTCCGGTTTGTATTGCTGGTAAGCATGAGAAAAGTTCTGTTGGGATGCATTCTGCTTTCTCTTCCAAGACTGCTTTGGTCGGAGCTAAAGCCGACACAAGAACTATCACAAACGCAATGCATACTACTCCTGTGAACTTCATGGATATTGGGTTCCAACACATGTTTTGTATCCTTGGCCACTCCCTCAATCTAGTTCTAGTTGTTGTTTTTTTTCCTTTGAGAAATTTTTGAGAAGTTGATTTTGAGGTTTCAATAGTCAAGTTATTATATAGATGGATGCTGGAGTGATATTCGTAAGAGGCTGACTTTTTGAAGTAGTGTATCTTGAAGTTTTGACTGTAAGCTTTTTGTATCTATGTGAGACATGTTATTTTGGTAATTGTTATAAGATATTTGACATGTATATCCATACATCTAGATTTTGATACATGTTAACAATTCTTTTTTCTTTGGTCAAAGCAATTCTATAAAAGAAAACTACATAATTGGAAAATATATCAAAATTTGCAAGGAATCTCATATAATATTTAACTACTAAAGAATGAAAATATATGTTCATAATAAACCATCAATGCCTAGATTATTTATAGATTTTTTTGAATTTTTACAGCACTAATTTTCCTAAAATTTTGATATGCAAATGATTTATAGTTATCCAGAAAGTTAACAAAAAAATCAAAAAGTCGAATCTCTATAATATTATTTGAGAAGTTAGTTTATTATGTGTCGCAGTCACGTTAATTCTCACGATGGTTGAATAAACTTATACCCTTAATGAATTGAATTAATTATTATAATTACCATTATTAATATTTTCTTTTTTTATTTAGCCACATTATTATAAAAAGGAATTTTTGTAACGACACTGTTAAAAAAAGACGATACCCTCACGTTAGTTACATATGTGGGTCACCTTAACCAAATTTACAGGAAATTTCCTTTTGAAGTATTTTTTTTTCTTTTTCTTCATTAATGTTGTGAAAGTAGTATTTGTGAAAGAGTATTTCGTGTTATTCATTAATGAACAAGAGGGTTCATTATATAGGATTACATCGATTATAAACCCTAATGGGCCTAATACATGGTGGGCCATAAATGGGCCTAGAATCTAGACTATATTCTAATGGTTTGGGCCTGGTTGCTGGACATCCACAAACATGACATTCATAACACTCTCCCTTGGATGCCAGAACCGTCTAGAGCTCATAGTGTGCTTAATGTTGCCTCATTAAAACCTCTCTTGGAAAACCCAAAACCCAATATGGTAAAATGGAAACCAAAGACAGGAAAAAGAGTACAACACACACTACTCCCCCTGTTCTGGACCTCAGTAGAGGTCCTTGGGCCTGCATGTCTCAATCTAGTGCACAAGCTTCTCATACGTCGCTGTCGGTGGTGCCATGGTGAAGGAATCATCTGAATTCTCCCTTGAGTGAACTGGAAGCTTCTTGGATGTCTTTATGTCTTCTGGAACTCCATTAAAATGTGGTCAGGATGTACATCTTTACTGATGATCACTCTATGTCCTGGTTGGACAGATGGCATTTGACTGGTACACGGACGTGGAACGTATGCTTCATGGGTCTCCCGGAAATCGCAATCCCACCATATGTAAAATGTATTCTGCCTATGACTTAGACTGGTGTGGATCTGAAAGATATCCTGTATTAGCAAAATCAACCAAACTCTCCTTGTTTGATTAGTATAAAATAAACCAAGATCTTTCGTCCATTTCATAAATATGGTCGGACATGTTCTATGGTACTTGACCAGAACATATGGACTTTCTATACACGGGAATGTCTCGTTTATTTTCATCCATGGATCTCGACCATAAATGCTTTCATATATCCATGATCCATTCGGATCATGCTATCGTCCAATGTGTGTCCCGCTCATAACTTTTGACCAAAACTTCATCATGAACCTTCTTTAGTATATGTCCATAATCTGTTCATGAATGGCTACCGTATTATAGTTTGATGTTCCTCAAAACTAAGCCATTTTTGATTCAATATGCCGTTCGTCTTACTTGGACGTTTCAGGTCGGAACCAGGCCGTATGCCCACGGGTTCAGACCTAAGAGAACGGATCTGAACGGGCTGGAACAAGGACCAGGATGATTAAGGTCGAACATGATCCTAGTTGATATGGATCCTTTGATTATGAATCTGATGGATTCATCCTCTTATTCCCTGACCATATCACATTCTATTCTTGGTACGTTGGATCATAGACCCAAATATACTTTCATGGCTATGATCTCCTTTATAGATCATTGTATTCTTATTATAGCCTTTCCAAGAATCAGTCAAACTTAATCATCCTTTCTTAAAGTATGAACACAAGGAATTTCTTACATAATATATGCATGGACTGATATGGATCGTTCTTACAGAACTCCATTTACTAAGTATCACTTAGCCTTATCTTACATATGCATTATATGCCTTATATGCAGCTGCTTTTACTACAGTCCATGAACAGCTCAGGAACGACACTGTTCTATGAGAACTTCTTTCTCATCTTTCAGGTATCTATATTACCTTTACATCCAGTGATCTATATAATGTCTACTACATCTTTCTTATATGTCCAGATCTTATTAATTTCGATATTGGGTAGTAGCATCCACCACATAGGAGTATATCTCCTTGTTCCTTAGTCCCTGTGAGTATCCTTGTGTGATCAAGCCATTCCATTGAATGCTTTATGTAGCAACATGTACGACCTCTTGTCTATATGTTCATGTTCTACGTCTCACGATTTTCTTTTCCTCACAAGACTCATTTGTTCACTGGTTAGATGGCGTCTCTTATATATATGTATGTATGGCCATACGCCCATCTTTCTTTTCTTTACTTTAACCCCACGTCCCTTTCTTTTCTTTATGAGTACTCTCACGTGGGTCCGTGATCCTCGCTTATATCTCTTATGCTCAAGTGCTTTCTCTTATGCATATTTATCACTTATGTATGTGTATGTGTCGACACCTTATATGCTGTTCCATCGCGTTCTATCGCGTTCCAGACATGATACAATCGATTGAGATTTCATTTTTATCAGGACCACTGAATACTTTTCAGCTTGGCATCCCAAGTCGCATTGTATGGTACATTAGAGCCGGGCGGCCTTATCTCAATGTCTGGTCTGGTTTCCTTTATGACCTCGGATATGTCATTTCTATGCACCTTTCTTTTCATTTCCGAGGTTCCTTTATATATGGAACATATTGGTCTATCTTGTATAGACTCTACAGCAACTTGATTATGTCTCTACTAGGACATTTATTTCGTGGTGCTAAGCTGGTATGACTTAGTCATTCTTTCTTTCGGGTCTGTCTGGCTATCTTTCTATGATTCTCCTTCTTTCTAGGGATTTGACGTCCAGTATAATATAAATCTTGTCCGAGGATCTTTGCCAAGAAAAGGATGGTTAATACCAATCCATTTCTCTTATCACATTTACTCTTTACCATCTTATAGCTTTCTCCTTTTAATGTTGGATAGCCGGATTCATCTTGTATGTAATCCGTGTACCTTGGCCACAATCTGATCACCCATGTTTGGCTCATGGTCTCTTTGAATTCGTGGGAGAAAGTCATATTCTTTGTCCAACATATATTCCCAATCTTATCTCATCTTTTTATGAGGTTTCATCCTAGACGGCACATATGTTTTGTGGTGGTTTATTCATAAACTCTTAGGATGGTGTCTGGATCATGACCCTTTAATCATACTTAGATGGGAATATCTACGCTCACTTTTTATGGCATGATGCATCTTATCTTTCATAAATCCATAATGTCTCCAAGCTTATAGACTTTGAAAGTCTGAACCTTATAGGTTATGGTCTGTTCGACCAAGCTCTTATATCTTTTGGCCTGTTTGGCCAGGCTATCACATTCTGTTTGGCTATCATGTTCATGTTTTTATAGTATGGTCATGGACCACACGGGGTGTGTATTCTCCCCCTCATGAACATGCTATAAATTTGTTTGTGTAAGGACACTAAACCATTATGCCATTTCGTGATGCTTGGGACAATTGAGCCTCATGAGTTTTCCTTGTGTACATGTTTCACAACGTGAGATTTCTTTGGGATAACTCTTTGTGCCTTTGTAATATTAAACTTTGCATCAAGTTTGGACCAGGATGGCTAATCCGGTCATGCCATAAAGTGTTTAATTTCGTGGGTTAACCAATCTGGTTACCTAGGCCATGTGCCTTTATCATACTGATCCTTGGCATAGTCTAGATCAGTAGAGAATGCAGGTATAGTCTCGACCATTTTCTATGGTCTTGGGCAATTTTTCTGTTCTCATATATCTGAAGGAACTTTTGTTTCATTTGCCCATTGGTTCAATGCGGAAACCATTCATTTTTAAATCTTTATAACTCAATGGGTCTTTTATTGGGTGTATATAATGCCTTGGCCGAGTGACTATACTCTTATTTATAAACTCATATATACTCTTATCCATATCATAGAGTTTTGATGTCGAGATTTTTTTTTCAAGGCATCTGAAGTCTCATAATCCATCTGATCATTTTCTTTTTCATGAGTTTCATACTCTATTTGATCAGTATGGTCGTGATCCATGTCATCTTCACCATCTCGGTAAGCCATGTTGGCTTCCAGATTTTTCTTCAAACTCTCTATGTAAAGCTCATACAAGTGCTTTGGAGTTTGGAAATTATTTGCCCAGTGATTACCCATACCACATTTGTGACACAAATAAGATTTTATTTAAGGTTTAAAAGACACACTTCGACCTCGACCTCGACCACGGCTAAAGCCGGGTGTGGTACTGCGGCCTCGTCCTCGCCCATGTGTCTTAAATGTGTCACGACCTCGTCCACAACATTTCCCACGGCTAGGGCCGGAATGGTTGTTGTGCTGGACGAGATTACTTTGTTTCTTAGGCTCCAAAGTCAGCCTAGAAATGTCGGGTAATGCTTTTGTACCAGGAGGTCTCATCTCACTGTTTCTCATTAATAACTCATTATTGGTCTCAGCCATTAGTAAACATAAGATCAAATCAGTATAGGTGGTGAAACCTCTTTCTCTATACTGCTGTTGCAGTAACACATTAGAGAAGGTTTTTTTTTTTTTTTTTTTAAGTATCTCTTGTTCAGTTACTTCTTCACCACATTGTTTCAACATTGAAACTATCTTAAACAGAACCGAGTTGTATTCATCCACAGACTTATAGTATTGAAATCTCAGGTTCTTCCACTCAACTTTTAGCCTTTGGTAATAGCACCGTTTTATGGTGATCATATCTCCGCTGTAAGGCGGTCCAAGTGGATTTTCTTTACTGGGATACTGATTTCTTTAGACTCTCATTTAGATGTTGGCTAATAACTAATATTGTCATGTATCAATCTTTCTCATTTGGCAATATTGCCTTCTTTGATTCATTCACGAAGTCCTTTTGACTTTAGTATAACCTCGGTATCCAGTGCCCATTTCAAATGATTATCTCCTTAAAGATTTAGGACAGCATAATCCAAGTTGATTTTCGACATCTCATATTATATATCACTCAATCTTTATAAGAAAATCAATCATATAAATCGTGTGATCAACCAAACAATCGAGTTAATGCTTTCCTAATAAACAAGCCACACGGCTTAGATATATGTCTGAAATATAAAGTTTTTCCTTTTATAAAAAGTTTCTGAAAATATAAATTTCTGAAAATAAAAAGTTTCCTTTTATAGTAAGTTTCTAAAAATAGAAAGTTTCTTTTTATAGTAAGTTTCAGAAAGTAGAAAGTTTCCTTTTATAGTAAGTTTTTAAAAATAGAAAGTTTTATTTTCTACAAATATTCTGAAAATATAAAGTTTTCTTTTATAGTAAGTTTCTAGGGTTTATAAGAAATAGATCATAATTATGTTTTAGGAGATGATCAACTTCAAAGTTTAAAATCGATTTGATCATTCAGATCAATGATGTTTTCGAGATTCAGCAAGCTATTGAGGCTTTGATTTTAATTGATTAACAATCTCATATCGAACTTTAGGTTTAAGAGCTCCGATTTACTCATGGATGGGTTTGGACTTATTAATCTAGGTTGTTAGGGATTTTGCAAGATTTTAATTGTCATAACCTTTAACATCAAACCAAATTCGATTGTTTGTGTTCTCTTTTAGAGTTTCAGACAGTTTACCTTTGTTTATAGAAGATCTGAAACCGGACCACCAAGAGAAAGAGAGATCGTGGATGGATTAGGGTTTTGACGGCGCAGCTTAGAACAGGAGGTGAGCGCGCGTCTAAAATCGTATTGATGTCTGGTTTACGGCAATGGATTCTTCTCGTCGAGAGATTCAAATTGATAGGTTTCCCGTCGTCTGAGTCCTTACGGTTAGAGAGATATGACAGTTTGAAGTTGCGGCCGAAATTAGGGTTTTAGGTCACTTGACGGCGCGTGTTAGAATAGAGAGTGAGGGCGCGTCCGAAGTCAGATAGAGGCGAGACTGACGGCGTTGGATTCGCCTCGTAAAGATCTTCAATTTGGTATGTGGCTCGTCGTCTGGATCCTTACGGTTGGAGAGAACGAGCTGTTTAAAGTGGCGCCGTCAATTAAGGTTTTTGAGGTAGCTCGGGATTTCAGACTCTCGTGCTGATAACGTGTTGTGAAAGTAGTATTTGTGAAAGAGGATTTCGTGTTATTTATTAATGAACAAGAGGGTTCCTTATATAGGATTACATCGATCATAAATCCTAATGGGCCTAATACATGGTGGGCCATAAATGGGCCTAGACTCTAGACTATATTCTAATGGTTTGGGCCTGGTTGCTGGACATCTACAAACATGACATTTTGATATGCAAATAATTTATAGTTATCCAAAAAGTTAACAAAAAAATCAAAAAGTCGAATCTCTATAATATTATTTGAGAAGTTAGTTTATTATGTGTCGCAGTCACGTTAATTCTCACGATGGTTGAATAAACTTATACCCCTAATAAATTGAATTAATTATTATAATTACCATTATTAATATTTTCTTTTTTTATTTAGCCACATTATTATAAAAATGAATTTTTGTAACGAAACTGTTAAAAAAGATGATACCTTCACGTTAGTTACATATGTGGGTTACCTTAACCAAATTTACAGGAAATTTCCTTTTGAAGTATTTTTTCTTTTTCTTCATTAACAATTTGTTTATATCTTCTAGATTCTAATTTTACGTTAGAAAGGCAAAATCCTACGTTAGGAATATTGTAACTTTTGATAAGTATATAATGTAAAATTTCTAAAAAAAATCTCGTAACAATTTTATGTATTTTTTTCAAATAAATTCCAAATCCTAATACTATTTGAATAACAAATCGATTAAAGTCTTAAGCAAAAAAAAATTGATTAAAGTGAAAATAAATTCCTAATAATAAACAAATTGTGTTAACTATTACAATTTATGTCAAAATTAAATTGTAGTAGTTATTAATAAAAATTTAACTAAAACAATAATATGTTATAATATTTATAGTGATAATTTTACACATAAATTTATAGAACAACTCAAAATCTTAATAAATCATAATTTATGAAATTCTCAAATAATATTATAGAAATATTAACCTACTATTACAATTAATATATTTTGTATAATTTATATATACATATATATGAGGTTTCAAAAGACTACTGCTATTACATTCATTTTATGTAATTTTGAATCAATCAACCTTCAACTCTTTAGTTTATTTTTGCTATTTGATTCTCAAAACAACATATATTAAGTTATACATAATCCATTATAATATACTTACAAATTTAAGATAAGAATCAAATTAAATGTGAATAACAAAATTAATAAATTTTTTGATCTATTGCACGAAAATAATATTGTTGAATTGGAAAATTAGATTTATCCGATATTTCCAAATAATAACCAAACACACGAGATATTATATATCAAAAATCATACATCTAATTCAAATAACATAACATTATTTAAATTAAATCATGCATATTAATTACAATATAAACTATAAAATAAATAAAATTATAATAAGATATTATTAATTATTATAATGTATTTATTGTGACTAGAAATTTGATATGCAAATAATTATAATTATCCAGATAGTTAACAAAACAAATAAAAAGTAGAGTATACCTGTAATGATTGTGATAACTTTCCAAAATTAAATATAAAAACAGCTGTCAATATTTTGTAAATAGAAAGTTAAATTAAAAAATATGAAATATAAAATAAATGGATCATGGGAAAACAAAGCGAAAAAAGAAGGAAAATTAATAATACTAATTTGTTCACAAGGAGAAAAAGAAATATGATCTCTAAAAGACTCTAAGAATAATTAAGTAAACAAAGGAAATTATGTGTTTTTCAAAAAAAAGAAAAGAAATTATGATAACTGGAAAATATCAAACAGAAAATGGTTGTTGCATTCAATATTCGGTTCTCAAAGACCGTATATCGGTTAAGCTTTACCGGGTAACTCTGGGTATTTGATCAAACCGGAGTTCCATTGATTTGAGATTCTATTCTCCAGTGTCAAAGGTGAAGTGCGTAAACATGGAACCTCTCAAATATCTGGAGACGGAGAACCCAATCATCGACGCATGTTTCCGAAATTTCTGCGCTTCTCATGGGATTCTCACAGGTTCTCTTCTTCTTCAACCTCTTTTTCTCTATTCGATTCTGTATAGTTTGATCTTTTGTGTTTAAGTTGTTCGACGAAATGCGTTTAGACTGTTTTGCTTATCTGTTAAATGTGCAGTTGGAGATTTCCTTATTCATGATCTCTATGTACTTTCTGACTTTGCTGTAACGACAAGAAAATGCAGATAGATTGAAAGAGATTGGTTATATTTACTTTTGAATTTAGCAAAAAGTTATACAGAGCTTGATGGACCTTCGTCTTCTGGTAAAACACAGGTATGTATCACATTTATGTATTTAAGCAGGTTTAGCATCCATGCATGTCTGCTTTGATATTTTTATTTAAAATGGTCTTTACTATAAAATGAGATTGTATTGATTATTAGATCAATGGTTAAAACCATGACACATTGTTACAAAGAACTTTGAAATTTGAAATTTTAACAAGTAGGATAAGGTATACCACAAGCCACTATAACCGTGAGACCATTTATAAATACAACATACTGAGAAAATAATGGATTTTGGATGTAACCACACAAACACGGCTCTTGTTCTTTCAGTTTTCCACAGTATTCAGCGGGCGGTTGACTTCCGGGTTCTAATAATGCTGGTAGGCATGTCATAAGTTCTGTCGGGATGCATGCCGCTTTCTCTTCCAAAACAGCTTTGGTCGGAGCTAAAACCGACACAAGGGACTATCACAAATGCAATGCATACAACTCATGTGAACTTCATGGATATTGGGTTCCAACACATGTTTTGTAACCTTGGTGATTCCTTAAATCTGAAGATGCAAGATGCAAGATGTCTGCTCTGAAGTAGTCGCTCGCGTAGTTACTAAAGGAGACGTCGTGTTGAGTGGTGAAGATCATGTGGATTCGAAATGCTGACCTGGAGTCGTGTATACTTGGAGATCAAGAAAGTATCTTGGAGATAAGGAAAGGGGAATAAACTTGGCGAGCAAGTTTATGACTTAAAAGAATTTGAATAAGTGCATTTCAAGAAAAGGAAAGTTGCACTTATTGTTATGGAAGATGTACATATCTATGTTGCCTTGGAAACTAGGGTTTTGGGAACTTGGAGAACTATATAAGATAGCTACCGGGTCGTCTTTAGAGGTACAAAGATACATAAGCTGATTTTATGGAGAGAGAGAGAGAGAAGCTTTTGGAAGTGCTCCGGGGTCGTGCTGAAGCAGTGGCTGAAGTACTTGGCGGAGGAGAAACATAAGCGGATAGCTTAGGAATCTTTCAGTTGCGTGTGTTAGGGTGTTAGCACTATACGTGTCAAAGCTGAATTAAGTAGATCATGCAATAGGTTGTTTAAAGGAGATTCTAATAAAGCATTGTGGTTGCTTGTATTTTTTTGTCTCTCAGTTTACTTTCTGCAGTACTATTGTGGTGTCATCTTTGCACTAACAATTAGTATCAGAGCGGTTCACCTAATTCATTGGTGTAGATCCCGAAGGCAAGATGAATGATATAGTACTTATGCTTGATCATAAACATTATGGGCATTGGAAAGTGAAGATGAAAGCAAGTTTACAAAGTATTGATATGGATGTTTGGGTATCAGTGGAAGATGACTATGAAGGTCCCAAGATAGTAGAAGAAGATGGTATTCTGGTCAACAAACCATTGGCTAAATGGGAAAATCATGAGAAGGAGATGTCAAGGTATAATGAAGAAGCTTTATATTGTATTTTTACATCAGTGGAGAAGAAGCAACTCGATTTGATTCAAGGATGCAAGAATGCAAAAGAGTCATGTAATATTCTGCAATTACACTTTGAAAGAACTGAGAAGTTTAAGAGCTCAAAGATGGATTTCTTCAAATCTAAAGTTGAAAACTTGAAGATGGAAGAACATGAATATGTATCAAATTTAGTTCTCAACGCAGTGCTTTAGAACAAGAGGCTCGTGTTCTGGGCATGGAATACAAGGACAAGAAACTGGTGAAGAAGTTTTTAAGGTGTCTGCCAAAAAGATTCACAGCATATAAGGCAGGAATGTTTGTGTCTCTTAACATTGATGAATATAGCTTTCACGAAGTTGTAGGTATGGTAAAAGCTCATGAGATGGAGCTTGATGGCGTGAGCAATCATACTGAAGTGAACTTGGCAGTTTCTGAAACAACAAGTCAAAAATCAGAGAATGAAGATGAGGTGATCAAGATGATTCGTGTGCTTCACCAAGTACTACAAGAAGTGATAAAGTGGCAAGGACATGAGAAAGTTGGTTTGAGAAAACGAAAACAGGAAGCTGGCGAGCCATGTGTCTATACAAAGGTGCAGTGTTATAAATGCAGAGGATATGTGCACTATAAAAGGGAATGTCCAACTTTCAAGAGAATAAGATTCAAAAGCTTTGAGGAGAATTAATTTGGGCATGCTCAGAAGAAATGTGAGAATTTACTAAAGCAAAAGAAGAACAGTGACGTCAAGAATGAGTCTGATACTGATTCAGATGATGGTGAGCAATTAATGAATTTTGTGGCATTCACAACTTTTAATTCTGGTTCTAAGATAAAATCTACATCAAGATCTGCGTCAGCATCTATGTCAGGGTCTTCATGTGAAAGTATTGATGATGATGATGGAAGCTTTGATTTTGCTGGTAATTATGAGAAGTTGTATGAGAATTGGCTCATGGTGGTTGAGGAAAATTCAGAGTTAACTAAGGAGAAAGTCAAGCTAGAATCTCAACTTGCTGAAGCAATTAAGTATGCCTCAGAGAAAGAAGAAGAAGCACGAATGGTTGATGCTCAAATTGCATATAATCATAAGGGTTTGAAAATGCTAAATAGTAGGACGAAGCAATTAGATCATCTTCTCAGTATTGGAAAGAGTGATCGATGTGGCCTTGGATACCAGGGGGAATCTTCTAAAGCTAAAAGTGTTTTTGTATCAGCAAGAAAAGCTGAGGTTGTAGCTACGTCTGCTACAAGACCAGAGACTAAGGTGTCTGCGAAGAATACATCCAATAGAAAAATTGCATTAAAGACTGCAACTGGTGTGAAGAATGTTACTGCTATGCGTAATGCTACGTGTACTGCTACAACGACTACTTCGGGTAAAGTTTCTGACTATAAGACTGCCTTTCAACGAAAGTTTCGGCATATTTGTCATCACTGTGGTTTGGTTGGCACATTAGACCAAGCTGTTTCAAGCTGTTGAGGGAGAATAAACATATGGAGAAATTTTATGGTATAAGGTGTCATGGTCCTATATGTTATTTTTGTGGAGTTCAAGTACATGTTTGACGTAATTGTTTCAAGTTAGTTCAGAAAGCTAATCATGATGGGATAAGGCTAAGGAATACTGGTCTAGGAGACTTAATCACTATGGAGATAGTGGAATGGGATCTCATCCTCAATTTAGAGGGTGGCGAACTACAAATTAGTTTTTGACCATGAGACTCATAGGGGAGATTAAAGATGCAGTTTTCTGCCAGGGTGATGAGTTCACATACATAGTCAAAAAGGAGGAGAATGTCGATGTAGTAGTTCGCGGAGTACTACAGGAGCTAGTATGTAATGTGTTGCATGAAGCTGAAACTATATTGGAGTTCGTGTATTGATTGCTTGAAGAGGAAGTTTGTCATTAAGGAAAAAAGAAGTTTTTTCTTAAAAGGAAAAGGAAGATTAAAAGGGAGATTTGAAGTGCGTCAGGAAATGATGTGAGTTGATCTTCAGGAGGGTGATAGTGAAATCACTTCAAGACAATAGCAACAAGTGCAGAATGCACTCGGTGTGGATGAGGAAGGGTTCATGGTCAAGGAGACGACACATGAAAGAAGCCATGTCCTCAACATAAATGGGTTGAGAGGTAGCTCGACAGGTGCATCAGATCGTGATACAATACTTTTAATTTATTCCGTTGCAGCAGAGGCTGTGTCATGATTACGCATGAAGAAACAGTGGGTGAGTCTGTAAGACTTGACATCTAAGCATCTGGTTTTAGCTTAGTATGCAATCAAGTAGGTGGAGAAGTGGTAACGTTCTGGTTCAAGGAGTGCATATCTCGTGGGGAAGAAGAGCATGGTGATGGACGTCCTGATGTAGATGGTACTTATCTCATGGGGGGAGAAAAACATGGTGTGGTGCACATCTCGTGGGGGGGGGGGAGAAAAACACAATTAACGTGAAAGTTTCCAGGTGGGGAACGCGGTTGTTGAACCAGAAGAATGTTGTGCTTGATCGGCACACAAAGCTAAAAGGGGGAAATTGAAGATGCAAGATGTCTTCCCTGAAGTAGTCGCTGATGTAGTTGCTGAAACAGACGTCGTGTTGAGTGGTGAAGACTATGTGGAGTCGAGATGCTGAGCTGGAATCGTGTAGACTTGGAGAGCAAGAGAGTATCTTGGAGATAAGGAAAGAGGAATAAAAATAGTCTGTATGTGCCCTCAATAGTGGTATGTCTGATGTTATCTTCAACGAACTACACGGTATGGGCGATAAAAATGAAAGTGTTTCTGCGAGTACACAAGGTTTGGGAATCGGTTGAACCAGGGACATGCGATGAAGGGAAGAATGATGTTTCTACTGCTCTCCTGTTCCAATCGATTCCAAAAAAAAACTCATTTTGCAGGTTGGTGAACAAGACTCCCCAAAAAATATATGGGAAGCCATGAAATCAAGAAATATTGATGCGGAACATGTGAAGGAATCTCGACTCCAAACCTTGATGAAAAAATTTGAATATCTAAGGATGAAGGATTGAAATTCTATTGATGTCTTCTCAGACAATATATCAGAATTGGCCTCGAAATCGGCAGCTTTAGATCAATCTTTGAAAGAACTTAAGCTAGTGAAAAAAGGTCATGAACAACTTACCGCGAAGCAATTATATTCAGATCATAGCTTCCCTTGAACAAGTTCTTGATCTGAATAAACGAGTTTCGAAGATATTGTTAGGAAAGAAAAAGCGTATGAAGAACGGATTCAGGAAGAAGATACGCAATAACCACAAGGGAACCTTCTATACGTAAACTCTAATAACTCATATAACTCAAGAGGAAGAGTTAGAGATTGGAATCATGGAAGAGGAAACAGAGGAAGAGGTAGAGTTTGTGGCTGGTATAAATCACAAGACAAATGCAAGGAGAAGAATGAAATGTCTCATATTGTATGTTTCAAGTGTTAAAAATCGGGTTACTTTGCTTCGTTGTGTCCAGAGAAGACACAACATGACCAAGAGCTTAACAAAGGCGAAACGGAGGTAGCTGATATAGCCTTATATATGCATGAGATCATGTTTCTCAATGAGGAGAAAGTTATATTTAAGACACTGGAACAAAGAAAACGAGAAGATGGAATGTGGTACTTGGATAACGGAGCTAGTAACCATGTGATGGGAAAGAGATCTTACTTCTCTGAGCTTATTGAAAACATCAAGGGAAGATTTGAGTTCAGAGATGACTCATGTGTCGACATCAATGGCAAAGGATCAATATTATTTGAAGCGAAAACAGGGGAACATAAACTCTTGACCAACCTATACTACATTCCATAGCTGCGAAACAACATATTGAGCTTAGGACAAGCTACTGGGCAACAGTGTGATGCTAGGATGAAGGACAATTACCTAACACTGAAAGACCTAACGGAAGAATGTTGGTGAAAGTGATGAGGTCGCCTAGCCGACTGTACATGTTGAGACTTGAAGTTGGTAGACCAGCTTGCTTGCACACAAGATTAGAAGAAGGACTCGTGATTGTGAATAACAATCATCATAATGATCACGGTCATATAGAAACCGAAGGCAATAATAAAGGTGATTTCAATAATGATTATGACCACACCACAGATGAAGGTGCGATAGAAGATCAACATCTACATGTTCATACAGAACAACATGTTCAAGCAGAACAACCTGTACAACCGGAAGAACATGTTCAATTAAGTTGTCAAACGAGGTATCTGGTTTATTATGTTCTTCAAGCCAAAGTAAAATGTGAGAGACTTCTACTATCAAAGGATAGTGAACCTGGGAGCTTTAAGGAAACTAAAGACTTGAAATAATGGAGAGATGCTTGTAAAGAAGAAGAAGTCTCAATCAACAAGAACAAGATATGAGTTCTAGTTGATAAACCTAATCATATGAAGGTCACTGGTCATCTCAAATGGGTTTTACAAGATCAAAGAAATGCAGATGAAACTATCAACAAGTTCAAATCACGACTTTTAGTCAAGGGATATCTACAAGAACATGTTAAAGGACATGTGCAAGGTATTGAACTTTTTCAGGGAACTAATCAAGGCACAGACATCTTGACCAAGACATTGGTAAGAATCAATTTCAAAGAGATGAGGGAGCTGATTCGAGTTCAAGACTTCACAAAAGAAAACTTGAAGTTTAAGGGCGAGAATATTAGAGAAAAGTTTAAACATCAGTAAAAAGGAAGTCATCTATAAAATGAAGCTATCCTTAAAAAAATAGGATAACTAAAACTATTAATATTAGAAAAAAAAAGAAATTTAAATTTTCTTTTGTCGACAAGATTATAGACTCATGATGACTCTGTAAACCAAACTGGTAGCTCTGTATCCATATGGAGAGTAAACGACGTATGTTGCCTCACACCACGTGCTAAGCTATCCGCCTTGTTGTTTTGCGTCCTTGATATATGAATAATCTCCGAGCTGTGAAAACTTCTCTTAAGACTTCTGATGTTTTCTAGGTAAGTTGCAAAAGCCGGCAATTCTTCTGGTTCCGAAACTATCTTCACCAATTAAGAACAATCTGTTGCAAATGTAACGTTATATTGCCTTAAGTTCCTCATACATTTCATTGCCCATATGAGAGCTTCGACCTCCGTGTGTAAGGGGGATTGACTAGCCCTTGTATTTCTAGCTCCCAATAATCATTCAAAGCCTTCTAAGGTGATATACCATCCTTGTCCTGAAAAATTCACTTCTGATTCCCATGAACCATCCGTAAAACACCATTGTCTCGGTCTAATCGGCAGTGCTACATCAGCTGTTTGTACAGCTTGATTCGGATTCTTAGTTATTGCTTGTTGAGCGTCTTTCCAGAGTAGAGACTCAGTCATAGCCAGTTTAAGAGTATCTCTAAGATCCATATCCAAATTACTAAAAACTTTATTATTTCTTCCTTTCCATATGTACTAAAGTATCCACGCAAAATGATGATCTTTCATTGTTGAAAGAAATGTTTAATTCAATGTTTAATATGATAGAAAAGGAAATCTACCTCTTATATAGAATGATTCACATGTGATGAAAACATATAAAATGTGTTTAGTTTTTGAGAAGTTTTCTAAATATTAATAAAAGAATTATCTTGTACTTTATAGTATTAGATTTCTTTTTATTAAATTGTTGTATTCAAGGTCGAAACACGTTTGAACACTTTTACGTTTTACTAACTTTATTTAAGTATTTAGAAAAAAAAAACTTTATTTAAGTAATTTAAAATGACCGGGTCCTACTTTACTTTAAATTAATTTTGGTCTTTAAATATGGCAGATAAATCTATTATATTAAAAGAGAAGTCATAACTTCTCATTCATGTGTGATTTTTTTATAAAATGGACTATCTACTAGAGTTGGTCACATTACATTTTCAATCATCATTAATTTTCATATTAAATAGAATACATTATATTATTCAATTATTAATAAGCTTAATTTTCAAAAAATATATGTAACTATTTTAACTAATTTCGTTATTAATTTTGAAAATACACTAATATATTCAGTTATTGTTTACAAAATGAAAAATAAATATTCTATCCTATTTTTATCAATTATATACGTAAAATCAATCAAATTGAAAGAAAATTAATATTTTGATCTAAATATTTTAACAATGTATTAATTTTCAAAAAATGTATGTAAATATTTCACTAATTTCTTAACTAGAAATGAAATATTATTATGCAATAATATATATACAGTAATTATTTATAACATTTAAAATATAAATTCTTTCATTTTATGTGTGATTTTTAAATTGGTCTTCTCTTAACAAATTTTATTAAATGTACTTTAATAAGACTAATAATATATAAAATATTTGAATTACTTTAATCATAATATCTTTTGATATCTTTTCATTTCAAATTTTAATTTTTTCTTTTTGAAACACCATTTAAATTTAAATAAATAATATATATATATATATATATATATATATATATATATATATATTTATAAAATTTCGAAAAATCTATTAAAGAGATCTTAACAAGATCTTAATTTTAAAAATTATATGTAATTATTTTAACTAATTCTGTAATTAGTTTGGAAATATTATTATACATTGATATATTTGGTTGTCTTTTATAAAATGAAAAAACAAATGTTAAAAATATAATATGATGACAGAGTGACTTAAATATACTACATGTATAAATAGTAATATACTGTGTAAAATGAATAAACATAGAAAATACTACTAAAAAGAAATCCAGTTTTGAAGTAAGGATAAAAATTCAACATAAATTAAATACAAAATAATTTTGAAATATGTTTTTCATGCACATATTAATATGTTTAATAACTAAATGCAAATACAATAAAATAAATATATAATAAGAAGCAACAAATGCATATGACGGTTTAAACAGTTGATTATTTACATCATGTAAACTATATATTATTGTATTTGAAATAGCTTTATAAATATTTAAATATATGATTAAAATTAAAATTGTACACTTTTAATAATCTAATAGATATATATATGCATATACACAAGTAGATTGTTTGGAAACAAGAATAGTAGAATAAATGAGATATGTTTGGAAACATGGATAGTAGAATAAATGACATATGTTTGGAAACATAGATAGTAGAGATGTGTACTTTCTTTTATCTACACATTTAACCATTGTATTTTCGTTGCACAAAAAAAATCATTGTATTTTCAATAAATTAATAACAAATGACAATTGTTTAGAAACATGAATAACATATATATATATATATATACATTAAAACTAAAATAATATATATATATATATATATTTTTTTTTTTTGATATCAAAAATACTTTTTCGGATACATTTTGATGTGTATATATATATAAGTATATAAATCTTTTTCGGATACATTTTGATATCAAAAATACTTCGGTTCGAATTGGTTATGGTTTCAGTTGTCTAAATATCAAAATTTTGAATAATTTTGATATTTAATCAATTTTGGTTGGGTTTGGTATTACTCTTTCGGATTGTGATCGATTCGGTTCTTCAGATTTGAATTTTTTTATCCAGCTTTAATATTGACATAAAAATAAATAGTAATATATTTTTGAAATATATACCCGCACGGGCGTGCGGGTCAAAATCTAGTTATAACTAAAAGTCGTGTAAATTAAAGACTAAAAACTAGAAATCGAACTACTTGAACATTTCTATGTTCGCATGTTCAGAGTGACAAAGTCGGATGCAGAGTAGTGATAGATAAGATCACGTCTTCTTTCTTTCTTTTTTTTGTGAGATCACGTCTTCTTTACCCTTATATTTGGTCCTTTGCCAGCGGTTAAGATCAAGACGTGATTATTTTGCTCTCACTGGATACTGTGAACTTTTTATAAAGATTAATTAAATAAATTTGCTCGGATTTATTTTCAATGGACTTTCAAGAAATATCAAGTCAATAATAAGAATGAGTGTCATCTTCAGAATATAATTATTGATTAAAAAAAAAATTCTATTAATTTGTTATTTGCTAATAAAACCTCAAGAAATTCTGGTTCTACAAAGTTCAAAAACCTTAGCATGCATATCATCGTTGCTACGGCTGGGGTAAAAAATCCGAATCCGAAGAACCGAACCAAACCCAATCCAAAAAAAAATAGTATCGAATTTTGAAGCGGAATTGATTAAGTACCCAAATAGGTTCAATATTTTGGTATTTAGAGAAATGATATCAAATCCGATCCGTCCCGAAATATTTCGGATATCCAAATATATCTGAATACCTATATATTTTAAATATCTTTAGATCTAATGTATATTACAAAAAACATCCAAAATATATGTGATATTTTTAAACTGTCCAAAAATACTTGAAAATATATACAAATAGTCAAAATTAATTGTTTAAAATAGTTATACTCAAAACACCAAAAATAATTATTGATTCTCTATCCAAATTTTTAAACCAAACCATTTTCTATGTTAAATTTAGGAATTTTGACACATGCTATTCAAGTTTATATGTACATATTATTATGTTTATAGATTTTGAAAAATTTAAAGTATATAGTAAATTTAAAAATAATTTAAATTGATTATTCAAACCCAAATCGAATCCGCAAAAATCCGAACCGAACCGATATTTCAAATACCCAAGTAGAGCTGAAATCTTTGACCCCTAAAACCCGAAACCTGAATAGACTCGAACCTAGTCCGAATAAATACTAAGGCTCTGAATGGTGACTGCGGATTTGGTATTAAAAGTGGTGTGGAATTAAAGTGTGGGACGGTACAACTGTGGTTCGTGCAGAATTAAAGTGTGGTACGGGACAATTGTGGTTTTAAAGAAAAAACAGTTCGGATTGTTGTTTGATTGGTGACAAAATATATTTGCGGTATTAAAAAATTATTTAATAAATAAAATAATAATGGTACATAATATATTATATATTAAAATAATATAACTATATATTAACGTAATAAATATATTTTAAAATAAAAATGTCTTAAATGAAATGTGTTTGATAAGTGTAGTTTTGATAAATAATTGATAAGGAATAATGTTTGATGAGTAAAAAATATTTTGTGGTTTTTAAAAAATAATGTGAAATATAAAATTGTGGTTTCGATTCTTGAGTTCTAAAGATATAAAATTTGTTCGGGTAATTGGTAGGATCCAAGCCCAAACCAGTCCGAGAAAAAAGATGTTTGGTTTGGTTCTCCGGTTCCGGATAAATGTACACAGTTATATATTTCTATATTTAATAGACTTGGGAATTTCAGGTATTGGCTTGAGTCGGTTCAGGTATTTTGGGTATCGGGTAGTTCGGAGAGAGGGTTAGAGTATTCATTTACGACTTGACTAATTTGGTTCGGGTAGTTTCAGGTTCGGTTCGGTTTAGATAGTAAAACTAAGAACCAGAAAGTACCTGGAAAATTGATTTTTACTTAAAAACATAATTTATATTAGACACTTTTGTAATTTATATTATTTGAAATAATTTTGAGAAAATATAAATTTAACTTTATGTAAAATACAAAAATGAAAGTTATAAAATAATTACCTTTGTTACATATGGTATCCGTAAGCACTAGTATTAGTTATTTGTATTGATTATTTATTTCTAGTTTTGTTAGTGTTATGGTGCCGTGATTATTTGTTACTAAAAGAAAATATCATTACCTAGTGCGTTATTCATAAATACCGCTTTTCATTACGGGTCAGAATAGTGACTAAGGTTTTGATAATATAAGCGGTGCGAAATTAAAGTGTGGTACGGTTTAACTGCGGTTCATGTGATTTGCAAGACAAGTGCGAATTTGATAAACTGAAAACGTACTGAACAGTTTGACAACATGTAGGTAATGAATTGTAAAAGGTTAGGTGCGGTTTTTGGTGCGGTTTTTGGTGTGGTTTTGTCAAAACCGCTATCACTGCACCAATCACATATTTCTTGTTTAGTTTGCGTTTTTCAGAGAAAGAAAAATATACTGTTGCGGATTTCTAGTAAAACCGCTGGATTTTCGATGTTTAAATACAAATTTGCGGTACACGAACAAAAACACCCACTTTTGAAAAAAACGCAAGTCAACAACGCACATTTAAATAAATGATCGATTGTATACAAAAGTAATATGTATGCGTAATAGTATATTTTTATGTGTACCATATATGCAATTATATATGTATTATGCATATGCAATTATATATGATTTAATATAAGATTAAATAAATTTCTTCACATTTAATAAAAATAACAAATATGAACCAAATGATAGAACCAAAAAATGATCTGAGTCAAACCTAAAAATGATAGAATATTGAACCAAATCCCCTAGACTATATTTGAGAAGTGATTTTGCCACATGTCTTCTCTACAATCATTCTCACAAAAATAATATGACATGGCTACTAAAATTGATGACATGTCTTATAGATTAATATGACATGGACAATTTTTGCCACATGTCTTCTCTACAATCATTCTCACAAAAATAATATGACATGGCTAATAAAATTGATAACATGTCTTATAGGTTAATATGACATGGAAAATTATACTTAATGTTAATTTATATTTTTGGTAAACTTTTTAAAATATGGTAATAACTCATATATTACATTTATTTTCGATTTATATTTTTGGACTTTTTAAAAATATGGTAATAATTCATAAATCATCATTAAAATAAATATATTCAATTATGACATTTCAAATTTCGAAATATCATTTTAAATTAAAAATATTTCAAAAATATATACATATTTTTAGAAAATTACAAAAATTAAATCATAAAATCAAATTAAATCGTAAAATCATTAGTTTCTTATATATATCTACAGGTTTTATAAATATTTTTTAATTTAATTTTTGACAATTATGAAATTTTCATCCCCTAGATTATATTTGAGAAGTGATTTTACTACATGTCTTCTACAATCATTTTCACAAAAGTAATATGGCATGGCTACTAAAATTGATATGTCTTATAGATTAATATAACATGGAAAATTATATTTAATGTTAATTTATATTTTTGGTAAACTTTTTAAATATGGTAATAACTCATGTATTACATTTATTGTCGATTTATATTTTTGGACTTTTTAAAAATATGGTAATAACTCATAAATCATCATTAAAATAAATATATTCAATTATGACATTTCAAATTTTGAAATTTCATTTAAATTAAAAATATTTCAAAAATATATACATATTTTTAGAAAATTATAAAAATTAAATCATAAAATCAAAATTAAATCGTAAAATCATTAGTTTCTTATATATATATCTACAGATTTTATAAATATAGTTTAATTTTAATTTTTGACAATTATGAAATTTTACATATTTATGTAATATATTTAATTAAAATAAATAGATAGAAAAATCTACCTAAGATTATAATTTTAAATATATACATGCACATTCTTAAATATATTTCAAAATAAACAAAATTGTTTTTATCTTAATTTTAATGTTCAGTTAAATCAAATTTATATTAAAATATTAATAAGAAAAAAAAATTATAATATTAATAAAGATATAAATATAATTTATGTTTATCTGTTAGAAAATATTTTAAAAATAATTTACTGCACATGGTGCAGGAAAACACCTAGTATACTACAAAAACACAACAGTTCATGTATATTTATATAAAAATATTTCAACAGAACCAAAAAAATAATACGTACTAATTACTTAAATATAAATTGTATACTAAATTTTTGTTTAGTATATACATGAATTTTTATTTTACTTTCAAAAGAATTTTAGTATATAAATAAATTTTAAAAAGAAATATAAAGAAACTATAAATTTATAACTTAATTTAATATATTTTTTTAAAATATTAAGATGATATCACTAATCAGACATGTCCAGTTTCTAATTATTGTATTAATATATTTATTGTACATTATTTTTTTATCAAAATCGCACTACCTTTTTAATCAAAACCACACTGTTTTTTAAGTGTTCAAGTAAAACTAATTTACCTGACCATTACAAGAATTTATTTCACAACGTCCAACTTGTCTATTAAGGCAGTCAATGCTCCTCAAGGTAATAATGTATGGCCAGTCACTTGTTTGTATATTGACAAGACTTTATCTTACACATATAATTAGAACCCTATATAACTCGTGCAAGATAGAAAACATGTTTTTTCCATAATGATGTAGACATAACTACTACTACTATACTTCTATTATCTAAATTAGGAGAGAGTATATAAAAGCAACAATACTAATACAATTTATAGCTCATCTCACTGGTCTTTCTTTATTGAACGCATTAAGGTCTTCCACGAAATGAAAAGTCACATACTTCTATTTTTATTCTGTAACTATCGTCTACATGTATTCAACAAAATTTAACATGAAACCATGTACATTGAGGTAGTTAAATAAGATTTTCAACTGTTGAGAACTTAACTTGATAGTGTCGAAATAAGAAAAAAAAACATATGAATTATTTTCAGCTGTATCTATTCAACTAGTTAAAAATAAGTATGCGAGGTCCACATGGAAGATTTGAACCAATCAAATTTCTTGCATGCTCTCGGGAAGAAAGTGAAGGTTGGAGATTCTGTTTTTCAAAATCAAACAAATAAAAATAACATAACTATTAAGTTTAATTGGTTGTTTTAATAACGCAGATTTTTATTTATCCTATTTGTTTCAAGTGATTTATTTTGAATTTTTTTCAATGTTTTTATATCAAAATTCATCATTTTATGATCTATTAATAGAGATTTGATTTATTTAGTTTAGAGAAATATTTTTATTATAATAATGATATTATTTAGTAATAAATTCTAATTTATATAAATAAACACAAATTCATTAAATTAAAATTGATAAATGAAAATTGAATATATTTATTTTTGTCAGTAAAATGGTAGAATGTTGAAATTTTAAACAAATCATTGTATAACACAAAAATTAAATAAGTGTTAGTAATTATGTGGAATAAAAAATATAATATGATGATGTGGATTGTAAAAGAGCAAAAAAATGGCTGTTGAATAATACAACCATCATGCAAGCCTGTTTAGGTGTAATAAGAGTGAAACAAACTTTTGTCAACGAGATTTGGAATGGAATATAAGATTTTGTATCTTTGCAACGTTTTCATATCCGATTCAGACCCGCAGTTGAACTGATAAACCATATACCTCATACATAATTTTGTATGGATTTAATAAAACTTTCAGTTAATTTTAAAAACTAAGAAAAAACCTTAATAGTCCACTATTAACATGAGTTCCGACACAAGTTGATTCGATAAAAGACCTAAAAAAACCTGATGATATTATTTTGAAAATTTGATTTATTTTTTTTTATATTTTTAATAATATATTAAACTTAATTAAAATTTTTATCTATGATTCTTTTTATTTCGATAAACAATTCTATGTTATTAAGAAAATGAAGAAAACAGTGATAGAGAAAATTAAAATTTATTAATATGATTCAATCTTAGTTTATTTTTGTTATTGGTGATATATTCTAATTTTTTTTTATTTCTTTTAGATTTTAACTTAATTTTATAATAACTGTTATTTAAATATTTATCATTTTAATTTTTGGCCAAAGTTCTAGTTTGGTATAAAAAAATTAGTCAAATGATTTGCTTTTTCATGGAAAGTAAAAAATTGAGACTGAAATATATATATATATTTAAATATTCAATTGTATTTGTTAATAATTTTTTAATATTATCTTAATTCTAATGATTAATAATATATGTTAATTTAATATATTAAAATATGTTAATTTATTGATCGACAGCGTCGATCATACACTAATTTAAGAAGAAATCTTTTTTTAACACTAAAAGGAAAATTTCATTGGTTCTTTGTGTTAGATACAAAGCTGGCAGACAAACCATAAGTCTCCAGAGACAATAGCCCACAAATGGGAGTCCAGATGTAATCAAAAGTAAACAAGTCTTATGCAACAAATGAACAAATGAAACTAGAACAGCTTAAAATAGATCAATTGAACCCAAAAATACATAGAACAATTTTGCATGGACATCAAACAAGCTTCTTTGAAAGGACCAAATCGAAGAAACGAACACACGGGTAAGACTCAGACTTGCAATGCCTCCTATAGTGAATAGGCCAGACAATATAAGTAACCAAAGCTTCAAACACCAACAAGGAAGAACAATTTCAGTTCTTTATCCCTAATCTAGAATAGTGATGAAGGAAAAGACCAACAAAGAACGCCAAATTGAAGCAAGAAAATGAAAGATCTCGCTCAAATCTTAATGGTAAATGACAAGGAGCGCGTCAATCAGCTCCAGATTCAACCTTGCTCGAGGAAACGAGAGGAAGAAAAACGAGACCAGAGATGAACAAGGAATCTTGGTGTCAACATGCAAAACCTTCAAACTGAAATCATATTCAAACAAAAGCGGATCTGAATAGAGGGTAATACAAATCAGAGCTGACTAGATATTGCATGCGCCAATCGACATCAGCTTTCAGTCCCTCCGGAGTATATGTAGACTAGATCGAGATCTACCATCAAATCCACACCGTTGAGAGAGAAAGAACAAAGAAAAAAGTTGATCCCGATAACAAAATAAGATAAAACAGAGACTAAGCCCAACTCCGGTTCTATGGGAGCAGCCGGAGCTGGTGGACCGGCGATGATGATTTATGTAAGCTAGAGAAAAGATTGAGCTTTTTGACCCAAAAAGTAATTTATAGATATTTTCAATCAAACACCAATATCTGTCTATTTAAAAAGAAATTTAGTTTAGTGTTCCGGGTTTAAATATATATACTAGATTTTGATCCGCGCTTCGAAAGCGCGGGTTTTGTTTTGTATTATAGACAAAATTTTACATGAATTAGTACTTTATGATTGTTGTACATTGTTATGTTAAAAATTGTATTATATTAAAGAAGAATTTTTTTAAAAAAATATATAATTTATAAATTAATTTTTTTGAGATTTTAAATATACATTTTTATATAATTCCCTCTTAAACCTAGTCATTTACTAGAATCTGAAAACAAATTGTGTCAGAGTCCATGGAAATATACATATTGGATATTCTTTTGGACCAGAAGATCTTGGTTCGGACGGATCCTACTTAAAAACCGGTCGGATACCTAAAGTACATGAAATATTTTGTATATATTAGGTATATTTAAGTATTTTGGATATGCTTCATTATTACCGATATTATTTTTTGGGTTAAGGTTTCAGTTATAGTTTAAGGTTTCATGTAAAATTTCAAACTTTTAAAATATATTTTCGGAATTTTCGGTGTTTTGGGTTATATTTCAGGAAGCATTTCAGATCTTTTCCAGTATTTGAATATATTTTGGGTATTTGTTGGTTTTTTTATTATTTTCGAGTTTTGAAGTACTTCTTATCATTTCAGATATTAATACCTGAATCAACCTAGACCTGCTATGTACCAGAATATTAGATGTATGTACATGTATTTGAATTATTATTCCTGAACCGATCCGGACATGGAACGACCTAAACACTAATTTAAAAAAAATCAAATATTTAGTGGGCCAAATGTTTAGGACCGAAAGAACCCAAATAAAATGGACTTGACCTAGATATCTGAATACTCAGACCTCTCTCACTATATTTTGTGTATCTTATTAAAGTTACATTTGTTAAATTGATATTGATTAAGTTTTACTTGGTAGATTTTTTTAGCTAGTTCAATAGATTATATTTCTATGTTTTTAATATTTTTTAAATTCTCTTAATAATTTTTTTATTATAATACTTTTTATAAAAGTTAAGTTGATGTAATATATATAATTTTGTTTTAACATATGATTTTCCAAAAAATTATTAAATTTTATTTTTCAAATATTTGAAACTATATAATGTAAAATGATATAGTACAATATGTTAATGATACATTATATATAAATATTGTAGATCCTGAGCATAAAGCTAATTTATAGAAAAATTGTATTAAAAAAAATGAAGAGTACTAATAATCTATACCTTGTTTTTAGTTGGATGATTGTAGACGTCTATCGTGGAAAGATTATATATTGTACTAAATTAAATATATAGTTCACTTTAATCGATAAGTATAAGAGTATAAACAATAGACAATCAGAAAACATATATGGACAGGCTGCAATGAAAAAAAAAAATTGGACAGGCTGCATGTGGGAATGCACAATAGGTGCAACAAACTAACGGATACTAATTTTATTCATTTTGAACGTTTTAGGAAAATACCCATAAATTTGATTCCCTCTAATTTCGGTAACAAACTAATGATATTAACTAATAATATCACGTATATTGTTAGAGGAAAGAATAAAAATGGGGTAAATATATGGTATTGACTAATATATTGTTACAAATATATAAAGTAAGACCAATAAAAATTAACTCTGGCGAATAGGTCCAAACAACTTGTATAAGTCGATTTTTAAATACTGCTTCTCTATTAATAGTATTGATATTTTAAGTTACAAAACAGTAGGGAAGTGAAAGATCAGAAAATAAAAGTTCAAATATATAGATTTTTTTTTTCGGACAACACAATAGTTAAAATAAAACGGCTTAAACCAAATACTTATATTGGGCCCTGTTAAGGTAACTGAACCGAAAATCTCATAGCCACTGAAGTAACCGAGCCACATCAAGTCCACAAATTTCATAATTCTTTTTTTTTTTTTCTGTTTTGACAGTTGACCTGAAGTTGCAAGGGGAGACTCAGAGTAGCTTCTCCTCCGAGGAAACAGGTGAGATTCTGTTCCAAAGCTTTCTTCAGAAAACATTAAACCTTATTTCTCCTATTTATCACCGATTTGGTTATGGAATCGCTTCGATCTACATGAATCTTGAAAAATCCATTACTGTTTAACACACTTTTTCTTTCTTGATTTTGCTTCTTCGTTTTTTTTTTCCATAGCTTGAGTTGACTTGATAAAGAAAAACATAGGAGAGATAGAGACATAAGTAAGGTTCAGATATGAGTTCTTGAATATATTTCTTTTCTTGAAAAGATACATTGACTTCTTTTTTTTTTGATTATTTGTCTGTTTGATATAGCTTAAGAAGAAAGGTCGTTGACCACTAAGTAAGTTCTCATGGCTGCCGAGGAACCCTCGAACCAGCAGACGGAGATGTTGCCACCAAAGAAGCCAAAAGATGATCCAACGCCAGCCATCAGAGACATCCTCGAAATCGTGGATAATTTGCATAAGAAGTTTGTCCCTCCATCTCAAAACGAACAAGTTCTAACAGCGTCTAGAAGCATGGGTGCTAACAACTCCTCACAAGTCTCTGAGAATGTGCATCTGAGGACTACGACCAGTCTCCCTGTACCTTCTTCAACAGAGCAGGATGACACCGAGCGTTATATCCCTAAGCTGAGACGTAACCTGCGTCTTCTCAAAGAGGACGTGGTGAAGCTGCAAGATCTTCGCTGCGAAGTTGCGGATGAGGTCGGTAAACATATCACTCCGCTCGAAAAGCTGCTCAAGAAAGTTGAAAAGGGATTCCTCAACAGCTGTGTTGACCAAGGGTATGAAGAAAGATCTTGAGGATATCAACAAGAAGATCTTTAACTTGATGTGTCAGGTCCCTTTGCTGCCCAACAAACGCAGAAAGCCTGGTGGGTTAGACTCTGAGGGTGGAGACGGAGAGAACAATGGCAAAGGCATCGAATGCTTGCCTGGTATCCATGCCAATGAGGAAGATCTCAAACGACTCGCGGTTTTCAGAGATGTGAGAGACAAGTTCAAGAATCTCAGTGTTGAACGCAGGATCTGTCTCCTGAGCTTTGCTGTTTTCCCTGAGAACCAAGAGGTGAACAGAACGATGCTGATGTACTGGTGGATCGGTGAAGGCATTTTGATTAATGAAGAGAGACCTGAAGATGTTGTGAAGGAGATTCTTGACGAGTTCGTTAAGGAAAAGTTGATAGAACCTGTTGAGAACAAACGCAAAGTGGAGCCGAACAGCTACAAGATGACACCGTTCGTGCATTCTTCAGTGGTTCTCATCTCAAAGGAGATCAAACTCTTTGATATTTATCACAAAGGGAAGAAGCCAACCATGCACAAATCAGACCTAAACAAGGTCTGTCTTGTGGAAGGTTCATCAAGCCAACCAGAAGCAAAAGCCACTAAAATGCCAGGCGTGAATCTCATCGAGACAGTGTTCAATGTCTCCGAGAGGTTTCCCGATTTCGCGTTCAAATGGTTCTCAGAGGATCAACCAGCAGCGAAGAAGAAGTTTGGTCCAATGTCAAAAACTGCGTTTAAGTCTCTCAGAGTGTTTTACTTAGGTAGGTGGGAGAGAACCGCCAAGCGCCACATCGAAGTGGAGAATCCAGAGCTAATGAGACACTTGAAGCATATGACTAAACTAAGGCTTTTGAGTTTCCAAGGGATCTCGAGAATCGAAAGGCTTGATGATGCTGTCTGTAAGCTCCGTGAGCTGATCATCTTGGACCTTAGAGCTTGCTATAACTTGGAGAAGCTTCCGGAGAAGATAGATTCGCTCAAGGCACTGACTTACTTGGACATTACGGATTGTTACATGATAGATCGCATGCCTAAGAGGTTGTCGTGGTTGAATAACTTGGTGGTTCTGAAAGGGTTTGTTGTGAGTGATGCTAATGATGAGGAGAAGGTCTGCACGTTGGCTGAGTTAGGTGCACTTGGAGAAGCTGAGGAAACTAAGCATTACAATAAACAAAGGTGATTTCAGTGTAACTGATCTGTTCCGGGCTGTTGAGGAGTTCAAAAGTCTTGAGAAGTTTAAAGTGGCTTGGGGAGGTATTAATGAACATAAGAAAGTTGAATCTACTGGTGGGGTAGTAAGAGGGCTCATAAGAACGTTGACAATGGTTTCTAAGGCCCCAGCATTCCCTAAGAAGGAAAACTTCCCAAGCTTCCTGAGACACTGAAGAAACTGGACCTGCAGTGTTTTCCTGATCGGGAGCTTCCCACATGGCTTCAGCCACATAGACTTGGTGGTCTGGAGAAACTCTACATTAAAGGAGGAACTGAACTTACTGGATTTAGAAAGTTTGAGCCTGAGGAGACAAAGGAGTGCAAAGTCAAGGTCTTGCGTCTGAAATTTCTTCCCAGGTTCAAAGTGGAGTGGAGGGAGCTGAGGGAACTCTTTCCAAAGCTGGAGTTCTTGGACAAGTATCAATCTCCTCAGGTTAGCTTTCTGCCCCTGCGATGGAATCGGAATCTGGCGTGATAAACCTCAAGTCTAAGCAACTCTAGACAAAGAGTTGTCAGCTTTCACAAGTCTTCTTCGTTCTTGTTGTTGTTGTGTTCTGCTATTGTGTTCTGTTCCTTTTCATTCTTATTGTTGTTGTGTTCTGCTATTGTGTTCTGCTCTTTTATTCAAGAGTTCTCTGCTATTGTGTTCTGTTCCTTTTCGTTCTTAATGTTGTGTGTATTTGCTTCTCATTTCGTATTTGATGTATTACTGTTTTGCTTTTAAGTGTTGTTGTTTGTGAACTGTTGAACAAAAGAGCTTGGAATGTTTGCTTTACTTATTTATAAATGTGTTATGATTAACAATGTCTGTATCGACATGTGCAGAGAGGCTAAGGGTAAAGAACTCTGATAAACTACAGATGCAAGAGTAGGTAGACAAGAACTATATATCTCTTATGGTTTGTTCAGCTAAAAACTAACACTTTGATATACTAACTCAAGAAACATTGTTGACATTGAGAAAGTTCAACATAAAGACACAACAACAATCATCGTACAAGAAATAAAGAAAACTAACAGAAATTTTTCTTCTCCAAACTGAGTTTGTAATCTGCTGCTACCCATAGGAAATACTGTTTTAGCCAGTGAAGCTACAGAAATCGCTATCTGGTCGCTGGCCAAAAACTTTTCCTGCTGGGCGCGCTGGGACTTTCTCTATAAAGAGCATCTAAAAGCTAGTCTTGTTCTTCTAACAACTCTTGTACGCGACTTTGAGGCTCATTCCCCCAGGCTATCATCATCATCAAGCGACGGGATGATAACATTTATTCTCCGGATATTCACTAACTCTTTGAGAATAGCTGGAGAAGGAGATTCTAATTTAGCCAGTGAAGCTGTAGCAATCGCTATCTGGGCGCTGACCAAAAATATTTTTGGCTGGAGGCGCTGGGACTACCTCTATGAGAAGTATCTAAAAGCTAGTCTTGTTCTTCTTGAAAGGCTTGTAGAGGAGGATTCCAAGTACGATTTCCTCAAGCTGTCGTCGAGTGATACTCTCACTGTTAGTCAAACTATGAAGAGCTTCTTGATAAAGGCAATGCCTCTTAATCTTCTATGCTAACAACTACTTTCACCAGTCACTCGAGTTGTAATTTTCATCTCTGTCCGGAACCTGTGGGTGTTTTGGTCAATGAAGGCATCACTGCAGGAGGAGCCAATGGTAATCTTTACGAAGAAGCTGACAAGTATTGCAAAGTCTTATTAGAGAGGCTCTCCCCTGGAAATTGCTTCTTGATAAAGGTAATGCCTCCTATGCTAACTACTTTCACCATCCACTCTGTTGTAATTTTCATCTCTGTCCTGGTACCTGTGGTGTTTTCCGTAGAAAAATGAAGGCATCCCTGCAGGAGGAGCCAATGGTAATACTTGCAAAGAAGATCCGATTTAAAGATCCGATTCGATTTTTGACGACCATTTGGGAGTGGACTATGTAGAAAGTATGTAAGAGAAGGAAGTTGTTAGTGTACGAGACAAAGAGCTAACTGGAGAAAAAGACATAACACACTAGATGGGTAGCACTGGTAGAAAAAGATATACATAATCAGATTGTTACAGTGCTCTTACGTTCAAGCCTTTAGTCCCCAAAAGATCCAGGTTAAGTGCGTGTGTGTACTGAAGGCATTATCACTAGTTAAACAAACACAAATAAAGAAAAGTAGCTAAGTCATATAAAGAGTTTATCAATGTGCTCTCACTCTCTAACACACTGGCTGCGAAACGACAACGATAGTCTCTGTTTGGATTGTAATCAAAATACTAAAAACAGAGGCAGTGCACATGTGCTAAACATTCAAAGGCATAATCCTCCTACCCTCTATTGAACCAAATAGCAAGTTTTGGGGTAGCTTTATAGCCAGCCACAAGTTACTGGGAGATCTTTGGCTCATCCAATCATAGTACGCTTTCTTCCTCGTTGCCTCACTACATAACCCCCAAAAGAAAAGACATTTTTATAAGATTTGAAAACAGAATTGTTGTATTTTTTTAAGAGGGAAGTAGAACCTTGTGCGAGCTTGTTAAACGTGGCTGACCATTGCTTTGAGGACTTCCTATATGCTGTCAGTATACGATCCATCTACATTTCCACAACAGAATAAACAACTCAACAACAAACCGAACCAAGCAAAAAGAGCAGTGTAAGTAGTAGTTATGATCTGGAAAACACTCATTACCACGTTTCCGCATGAAGAATGCATTGAGAGCAAGGCTCTTTCAAGTACATATAGATCAACAGCTTTGTCTTCCGGCAAGGTCGACGTGAAACTCAACCCGAAATCAATTAGTACCTGAGAGAGAAGAGAAGACATGAACTTGTAAGTAAACGAGTGAACATATCAGAAACTCTTTTGGCTTACTTACCAGCTGATTTGTACCACTTCTGAGTAACATGTTTGAAGTGGTCAAGTCACCGTGAGACAAGCCACCATCATGGAGCTTAGCGATGGCCTCACCAATCTGAGCAGCGATATCATCCAACCGTTGTTCCTCGACGATCCCATTGGCACCAAACTCTAGGAAAACGTCTTTGACAGAGACGCCTTGGATGTACTCGAGCGTCAAGGAATGAAGCAGAGGATCCACCGCGTAGAGGACTGGAGTACAAACTCCGAGCTTTCTTGCTTTCGTCATACACCTTGCCTCGGCATTCAATCGTTTGAGTGTGAGTTTCACATCCAGAACCGGGTGTCTATACTTCTTCGAGAATCGCTCTTTAACGATGGACCTTCTTCCCACAAATGTAGACTCGAACACCCTCTGAAACAAAGACTTAATCATCATGTCAATAAAACAGAAGAAGAAGACTTGATTGATTCACACAGAGAGAGAGACTACTTACAGCTTCAGCTCCTTGTTTTATCAGAAGGAGAGATTCCTTCCCAATGTCTCCCTCACTGTCCATCTTTTAAGTTTCTTGGAAGCCTTGCTGCACAAACTAGAAATCCAGCACACTTAGAGCAATATTTTGAAGCTCTAGCTCAAACCTCCCACAACTACAAATATACACTATTATGTAAAAACAATTGATCAGATAATACGTAACATGTTAAGTTTCGTGGTCTAAACGTTAACTGAGCGAATGTAAAGTGCATACAGATAACATAGATCAAAATCAGCAGTAACAAACAGGTGTAATAATGAAAATCAGCAGTAAGAAACACAATTCTAAATTTCTACAGAAAAAAGTTCAAAAGTTTTCCAGAAAAAAAAATAAAAATAAAATATAAGTCCAAAATAGAGAAAGCCAAACATATTTAATTATGAGCAACAACAAAAAAACAGACATGGCAACACCAATTACACGTTTCCCTTAGTGATATAAAACTAGCTTAAGACATACAAATGTAAAGATTGCCACCAAGCTGGAAGCGCAAGCACCAAATCATTTCTAGCAGCTCTGTTTTTTTTTTCACCCTCACGATCAATTCTGTATTTTTTTTTCTCCTGTAGAACAAAGTTCTCTAGTCTAAATTGTCTAATCAATCAAGCTAACCTTCATTTTGGAATCTCTTGACAACACGTCACGACTGTTAGTGTTCTAACCTCAACATCTAGTCCTAACACTACCATTCTCTCTTTCTCGGCCATTATTTACAATCATTCCAAAAACAAGAACCTCAGCCAAACTAGAAGCACATAGCTGATCCATGAAGGGAGGGAAGCCTATAAAAGATGAGAAAGAAGCTAACCCGCTTAACAGCAAGTCTCTGCAACTTTGTACACTCGTTCATACTGATTCACGCATGGAAAAAAACTTTGTCAGTGTGCTTAAACGAACTCAGAATCGCTTGAAAGACCCATTTTTAAACAAACCCACAAATTAATTGAAAGAACAGTAATGAAATCGGTCTGAAACAGCAATTTCAGTAATTTTTTTTTTTAAACGAACGTTGACTGTCTCTAAGAAGCGAGGAAGAGAGAGTGAAGAAGAAGAAGAAGTAGAAGAAGACACGAGATGAACATACAAATCGAAACCCTAGAAGCCACTCATTTGGAACAGTTTGATATTCTCGGAAGGGGGCAAGAAGGTGAAAAAACGACACAGAGAGATTAGGTATGTTAATGCCACAAAACAACGTCGTTCAAAACAGACAAAAAAAATAAATGGGCTTAAACAGGCTGTCCAAGCAAAACACTTTGAGAGACTTGAACACAGTTTTTGACATGAGACCAAACTTCTTCGCTGTTGGTTGATCCTCAGAGAACCATTTGAACGCGAAATCGGGAATATGACTGTATCTAATAAATAATTCTTTATCATATGAAATATCTAATTAAATTGTTATGATATAAAATTATATAATAAGATGTTTTATAAACTTGTAAACTGCAGAAAAAGACGTTGGTGTGTATGGCAAACCACTAATAAAATTGTTTCACATATCATCAAGTTGATGAAAACAGGGTTTGGTCCAACGTCGTACGCATTATTGCGAAAAGAAAAAGAAAAATATACGGAGTCAAACCATGACGGAAACATTAAAAACCTGTACAGGCTGAAGTAGCTCCATTGCACAAGCAAGAGAGTTTTTTGAAAAGGAAATCAAACAAAAGCAAACCACTGCTGGTAGTAGACGACCATGGACTCTCTCGGGTAGTAGACGATGATGATAAAAAAGCTGACGATGACTCAGAAGACTTAACTTATAGAGCGAGCAATCCTTTAGGTTTTAACCAGCGATTCTCCTAGAGTAGGGATTTGGAGGCTGTATAGGTCTGAGGAACATTTCACCACTTTCTCCCACCCACCCTGCCTTCATTGCCGGCCTTTGACTTTGACTTTGACTCAATCTTCCTTCGCCCACCGCTCCATTTGCCTGTTTGCTTGCAGTCTCTGATGGTCCACGAGGAAAGACCCAATTCTTCATCGATGCTGCAAATGTGCATCATTTGATTTCATCCCTTCAGTAGACTAATCAAGCTATGCAGAACAAAAGAACAAAAGTTTGTGATTTTTTTACTTACAAGGACTCTTCCTTCCAGGCGGTGGTATATACCTAGCATCTCTAACATGATAACTTCCGACAGCTTTGTTGTTCCATGTTGTGTCCAGGTTAATCTTATTAGGCATCTCCAGCTTTCGATGGGTCTGACAAGCGCCAAACGAAGGAGCATTCGCCTTTGCAGCAGCATAACTGTTAAATGGCTTATTATTATTAGCAGTATTGGTCAAAGCCGCTGGCAACCTCTTGACGTATTGCTGCTGATGCTCTAGAGTCCCTCTCTGTCCAGCAGACTGTTTGGCACGGAGAGATGGTGGAACATAGTAGCAACTCTGGAAGAAGGGATGCTGCAAAGCCTCTGCTGCCGTCGGCCTATTGCTGGGATCCCACGAGCAGAGGCGCTCAACAAGGTTAACCGCTTCTGCACTAGCATACGGCATCAAGCTTGAGAGGGGTACACCGGAAAGCTGCAAGATAAACAAACAAATCGTTACTAGTAATCCAAAGATGAGAAAATCTGTGAAAAAGATCTTCTTTTTTCTCCAGAAACATTGAAGATTTGAGCGAGTGTTTACCCGAGGGAATTGGTAATTGATTACGCTAGCAAGATTAAGACCCTCCAACCATGTCTGTTCAGTTGGGCTGCCTATCACACTGCAGATTTTGTATATCTCATCTGCTTCACTGCATACATAAAAAGAGATTTTTGTTAGCTTAACATCACATCAGCAACATTGTTCATTCAGGAAAACTGTAATGACAAATACCTAGCTCCAGGAAAAAGAGGGCGAAGAGACAACAGCTCAGCCAGAATAGCGCCCATTGCCCACATATCTGAAACACAAAAAAAATACCCCATTGTTAAGAAATGGACCAATACCATATGGAAAGACTTCTTTAACAGGTAACCACTAACCAACTTTTGATGTGTATACATATGACCGTAGCAGTACTTCAGGTGCCCTGTACCTGTTAGAAACATAGACTTTAGCTTTAATGTATCATCGAAACTACAGACAGATTGATTTTCTTAGAAAAGCATTTCAACAGAGCAGGGAAGTGAATCTTACCAGCGTGTAGAGACATACTCTGTATAAGGTGGACTTGAGTTAATCTCCCGAGCCAGGCCAAGATCAGCAATCTTAATAACATCTTTAGAGAGTAATAGATTTTCTGCATCAGAAAAATACACATGTTTCATTTAAGGAAGTATTGAACTACGACTGCGGTAGAACAACCACTTCGAAATTTTGATTTTAGAAGTCAGAACCATTACACATGTGGTGGTGTATATTGGGTAACTCAAGGCTATCAATTACCTGGCTTAAGATCTCGGTGGAAGTATCCACGCTGATGCATGTAAGAAAGGCCTTGAAAGACTTGAAAGCACCAATTTCGGATATCAGATTACTGCGAATAGCTTAGGGCGATCCTTCATAAGCTGGTAAAGATTGTACTCCTGATGGAGTAAGAACGGAGAGAAAGTTTAGGGAAATAGAGAATGAAAAAGCTATGGCAAACGGATGAAACAAAAAGTAGCAGAAGCATACCATGTACTCGAAGACAAAGTATAGAATATCATTTTCCCGGATGACTTCCTTCAGCTTCACAATGTTTGGATGGTTCATTCTGCTAAGCGACTAACATGAGAAAAAGAGAGGAATCAGCAAGAAGGAAAGACTGAGTTATGAGAAAATTCTCAGTGAAGAAGAAACAATACCTTCACTTCTCTCAGATTAATACATTCTTCCCAAGAGTAATACTTTTTCTTCATCTTTTTGATCGCAACCTGTCCAATGAAAATTTCAGTACCATAAAAAGCAAGTACAAATAGTATAGAAGCCTTAGATATCTCTGAAAAAATCAACTTACAACTTCACCCGTCTGTTTATTGACAGCTCGCCAAACATTCCCAAAAGTTCCATCACCAACTTCTTTGATTAAATTATACCTACGGTTGCATAAGGGCATCGAAAAGTAAACAGGAAATCAAGGGATCTGCAGCCAAATATAAGAGAAAAAAACATGCTAGAAATCAAACCTACCTCTCCATCGCCTTTACAGTAAAGTAAAGTAACTTCTTTGGTTTTTTCTCTCTAGAGAACTGAAGTATTTCTATAACACCAATCTTTCACTCTTAGTATGGCACTAGAACTCGAAGATTCTCCCGCTGGGTAGGCTGGCCGTTATTTACTATGAAAATTCAATTGGTTGACCATCAAGGGAAAAGAAAGAAACCAAGAGAAGAAGACAAAACATACTTGAGAACTGGAAGACTCAATGAACCAAAAAGTAGGAATTTTGATGAGTGTAAGAAACCCACAATTGACTCAAGGGGTTCGGAGACTCAGAGGAGAACACTCTCAAGTCTACGACATGTCAAAAACTTGAAAAGAAACTGATACATCCTTGTTCAGTCAGCTCCTACGAGAACCAGATATGGAATAGGGACTAACAGGATTTTTTTTTTTAGACTCTAGGGACCAGGGTTTAGATGAGAGACTCTAGGCGTATGCGAAGGAATGATAACTTGCAGACATTAGTCCTGCACAAACAATTAAAAGAAAATCCAGAAGTGATATAAGATAAGTTTGGAGTATATGACATCTTTTAACTCTATCATATATTATTTTTTTTTGAGATTTCCTATATTCTTCATAGCAGTTTTTTTTTGTTTTTTCCTTTATCTCTAAATTTCCATTTTTCTTTTTACCAAACTACTATAATATTCAAAAAAAGTAGTCTTTAAAAACAGTTTATAAACCTCTTATTTTCTTACCTATTACTCTCAATTTACAAAATGGAGGCAAAACAATTTTGTAAACTCAGGAAAAACATATACCTGACTTGCATCTTCCATAAAGATGGAGGAAGAAGGGCAGAAGTTAACTAAGTGCAGTTCCCGAAAGAGCCAGCAAGGAAGTGTGAACGAGCAAGAAACCGTAAATCGAGTGCTTCTTGCAGTGAGAAAACCGGAAAGTGGTAGCAGCCAGAAGAGATGTAATCTAGTTCCATATCTCAAAAGAAGCAAATCCACTAGCTTAATGTAACCTGATAATGAACACGTAACAAAATCAATCAATATTAGAAGCACAACTTACAAAAGAAAGCATAACAATTCAAAGTATTATCAAGATGGGAAATGAAATCCTGTTCCAATAGACTCCTAATAATAATATAAGGAAACGCAATAACAACCCCCCCCCCTCCCAATTTCAAACAAGTGAAATGATCCCCACATATAATCGTAAACCTAAAAATCTATCAAAACATTAAATTCGAAACAAAAGGGAACGAAGAAAGGACAAACTAAAATCGTAATCACAAAGATCTTTGATTAACCTTAAGGGCCAATAGGCATAAGCTCCGTCACCGACGACGACGGGTAAAATACGTTATCCAGAAAGCTCCCTGCTCCTTCCCAAACTCCACCGCTCTCTATCTATCTACCGCGTATTTTTCTGTGACTTCTCTCGTGATAATAAACAAAAAGAAACCTACTTTTATAATATCTCTCTCTCTCACCGATCAAACGAATATATTATTATTGCTAGCTCATCTCGACCCTGCATATAAACCGTTGATTTAACTGGTGACCAATTTGAACCGTATGATTTTGAAATTTTGATGACCGTCTTCTCCAAACCTTTATCCTTTTACTATTCTCTGCTCTCCATTCCAAGTTCGTTACACGTGAAACCTGAGTACCCCTTCAACATCATAGACTTCTCATTTCCTCCAACTATTTGGGCTTTACAGTATACGAAAGCCCAATCTAAAAATAGTCCCAATACTAATTTCCAGTGCTGTCGATTTACTTCCACTTCTACTACACAGAAACACAAATCGGGAGAGCAATGGAGTTTTACGACGAAGACAAGCCAAGAATCGTCTTCCAATCACGTCCTTCCTCTTCTCGCAAGACGACGGAAGAGGAAGACGATCCTAAAACCCCTAACAAGATCTCCATCTCAATCTCCGTCGTTATCTCCCTCCTCACTCTATCACTCTCCTTCTTCTACTTCGAATCCGAGCCCGCCCAATCGCTCCTCTTATGGCTCGCCATCTCCTTCCTCGTCGGTCCTTTCGCACCGTCCTTCTCTCACCGGCGGCAAAATCCGCGTCGGTTACGGTCAGATCCTGGAGCCGGAGCAGCAGATCAACGACGAACAACACTCCACGGATAACGAACGCGAATCGAGGAGGAACAAGAGATCTAACAAAGTGACGAAGAACGATAAACCATCGCCGGAGAATCCACCTCCGGTTGTGACAACGAGTAAAGCGGTGGATCGAAATGGATCTGAGAAGGAAAGTAAGGAGTGGAGTGAAGAAGAGATGGAGATTCTGAAGAAGCAGCTTTTAAAGCATCCGGCGGGGAAGCCTGGGCGGTGGGAAGCGGTTGCGTCTGCGTTTGGAGGGAAGTATAAGACGGAGAGTGTGATCAAGAAGGCGAAAGAGATTGGAGAGAAGAAAGTGTACGAGAGTGATGATTACGCTCTGTTTCTGAAGAACAGGAAAGCTTCTTCGGATCCTAGATTGGCTGAAGAAGAAGAAGAGAAGAATGGGGAGATGAGGAGAGTTGGAGTAATGGAGAAGACATTGCACTGCTCAATGCTCTTAAAGCTTTTCCCAAAGAAGCGGCTATGAGATGGGAGAAGGTTGCAGCTGCAGTTCCTGGGAAGTCCAAGGCTGCTTGTATGAAGAGAGTTACTGAGCTTAAGAAAGGGTTTAGAAGCTCCAAGTCTGGTGCCAATTAGCTGGGGAGAAGATCCTCTCTCTTTTTACTTTTCCATTGTACTTGTTACCTTAGATGTTTTCTGAATAATTGTATGAGGCTTCGTGAATCTCTCCATTTAATGTGAGTTACCTGAAATGCTGATACTATGTTCTTGTTCTGTTCGTATCAAGAAGGTTACATAGGGGAGAAGTAACTACAGTGAACCTACAGGTTAGGTCGTGAGTCGTGTTCTTGATGTTGGGAAGGCATGCTATTTCATCCCCTAGTTGTATGATTGATAGCTTGGTCAAAGTGTCTTGAGCATTTTTTTCTCATTCCATCATGTCAAACTAACCACATTTTGCATCAAAACATTGCTAACTTCCTTGGTTTATTGAACTCCCATTTACATCTGCTGGTTTCTGGTCAAATTTCATTATGAATGTAATGCAAAAGACATAATATAATGGACTTGGTGAGAGTGTAAAAGGGTGTGAACGTGGCATGAACAGGTTTAGGTTCATAATTGTTTTCGGTTTATGATTGTGTATTCATAGTATTAGTAGAATATATCATTGGTAAAAGAAAAAAAGGTAATATCATTGGTAGAAGAGATCTATCCTTAGGCTGAATGATCGGTTCACCTGAAGAACCTACTATACGACCTCCAAGGACACTGTTGTATGATCTCAGAATCCTCCGTCACGTAACCTTCGATCTTCAGGGGGAAAAAGTATTCCTGCATCTGCTCGTGGTTTTCTATCTTATTTTGGTAGGTATGAGATGAAATTCTTTTTGTAACTAACACATTACGGATCCTGTCTGAATATCTTTACACAATCGACCTTATCTTGCTCTCTTTTTCTGTATAACACATTTCCTTCCGATTCCGAACAATGGGAGCACAGTAACATGTATCGTTAGATCAGATGAGCATTACGACAAAACGGCATGAGATCTATCTCCATTACCAAATAGTCACGGTAGTTCGGTTTCCCACCGAATACACCCACGTGCTTCATACTTTTTAACAACCCACGAGCACCTGTTATTTTAAAAAGGAGGGATTGCACGGTTAGCTGGCCCAACCGGTAATAAACAGATCAGCTCCTTCCTAAACACACTCTGTGCTCGCCACACGTTGAAAAAGGCTGCTCTGCAAATTTCTTTCCGGCGAGCGCAATCAAGAATTCTCTGGTAATTTTCTCATTTCGATTTCGTGATCGATTGTCAATTCGTTCTTTTTTTTTGTTACTAGGTGATTTGCCAGCGGACATAATTATTTTATAGATATTTATTAATAAATTTACTATCCCCCTTATTAGTTTGAAGATAAAAAAAAATTAAATAGACATTAATTTATACTATTTTATGAATCTTTCAATCTCTCATTTTTTAATTTTTATTTATTTAAAATCATTATTTTGGATAACAACATTAATATATTTTATTTTAAAATATGTTGTTATCTTTAACCAGATTTTGTTATGTTAATTTATATAACAATAAATAATTAATAAAGAAATATATAACTGTTAATATAAAGTGATGTTACTAAAAAAATTCTTGGAATTACCAAAACCTACAAACCTAAAAATAAATCAAAAACACAAGAATGTTAAACCAAACCCAACTTTACCTATTATATGAATAAAAGTATATAAAACTATTAATATATGTATACCTACATTGTGAAATACCTCTCATAATAACTGAATAAACACTCAAACAGATGAACCATGTTGACAAACAAAATGGTAATATGTAATATCTAAGATAAGAACATTTTATATCTAGTGATATTTTTTTCTAAATGCTATAGTCACTCTATATTTTTTACTTTAAAATAGAGATTGCTATATATTTTCATGTAAAATAATATTTATTTATTATAAAATCATAGTTTTTTTATTTTCAAATGTTTTTTTAAGTTTCACACTTCAATAACTATAACTAAGAAAATAATTATACAAAATACAGTTTATATATAAAATAGATCACATTATTCTTCGTAATAGTTTTTTAGAGAAATGTTGGTTTAAAAAAGTTATAAATCTGTGAAACTCTTGAAAAGAATTAAAAGTAAATAGAGTTCATCTTTTTAATATAAGGCACTTGTTTAAACAAACAAATAAAAAAAATATTTTTACAGAACTATTTAAAATATTTTACTATAATGATAAGTCTATTTATTATATGTGTGTATATACTATTAATTATAAAAATTAACAAATAAGAAAGAAATATATATAAACACAAAACAAATACAGGAATTATCTAATCTCTTCTAAAATATGTTTTCCATTTATTTTATGATAATTTTTATAATATTAATTTGTAATCAGTTGGACAGGGAATTATATAATTATTTACTAAATATCTCAAAATTTTAATCAGTTTAATTAAAATTAAAGATGCAGATAAACACAAAACAAATACATGAATTATCTAATCTTTTTTAAAATAGGTTTCCATTTATTTTGTGATAATTTTTATAATATTAATTTGTAATTAGTTAGACAGTGAATTATATAATTATTTATTAAAGATCTCAAAAACTTTAATCAGTTTAATTAAAATTATTTATTAAAACTAAAAACTAATGACTAAACCTTAAATTATGGAGAATGTGATAAGTAAGCAAATTTACTTCTCAAATAATAGTATAGATTCTGCCCGCGTTTGAATTATATCTCATGTCTAGGTTTAGCAATCAACTTAAAAAAAACTTTGAAGATATAGCTCATCCAAAATCTATGAATGATTTTTGTTTTCATATTGATGTTTTGGGTATTTCGATTGGTGTTCTTAGTGTTGGAACACAGTTTTTGACAAAGCTGACTTTTTGAGATTTCCGGTGGCATTTCCGCCCACACCGGTGGTTGTCTCCACCGGAGTATTAGCTCGTTGAAAAGCCTGCAATGAGTACTATGATCGAGTATATTCATATCTCAAAAACAGATTAAATTTGAATGAGAAATGAAGTATTGAAGTTGGTAATTTGGTGATAACACCAAGTTTTTTTCTTCTTTTTCAAAAAAAACTTGGTGTTATCAAAACACTGCAAAATTGGCTAAGTGTCTCCATGAGACAAAGTCCCACATTAGACAATAAAGCCAATCTCTAGTTGTTTATATAAGATATCACACATATATTTATTCAAACGGCTCAGGAGAGGAGAAAGCTCGTCACGTGCGCCGCTGCCGACCGGCTGGCCTGGCTCGGCTTTTGGGTGGAGGTCCTCCGGACCAATAAGAATATTTGGACCAATTCAACCCTAATGTTTTGCCAATTAATTATCAAAAACAGCATGCAATTTTATTTTAGACGATATGAAGTTCGTTAAAAACGACTAGCTGTTCTTTTTCTTGACGTTAAGTTTAAACGAGAACAGATCTTGCAGAGTATATTTCGTAACATTTCAACTCCAAGATCCTCGCAAGATTTTCGCCAAGATGCGCACGTGCTGTTTCAGTTGCGGAAAGTGGCTTGTCTTCTCCTCTTTATAAACTTGTCTCCTTCTCATTTCATTATTAACGTTTTACAGAAACACAAACCAGCAAATCCCTTAGCTTAACTCTTTTAGATCGAGAGTGTTTCGTAGTATTATTAGTTCGTAGAAACAGTTCACGAGTGCTGCATGACTGTTCATCATAATTTTATCCTGGGATTCCTAGTCGCTATGATCTATCGCACTTACGGAGCGACAACTGAGGGACAACAAGGATTTAACGAGAGACAACCGACAAATATAATAAGAGTTAGACGATAAAAAAAATCACTTCGGAAAAAGAATAAAAGGATTTAACGAGGGACAACCGACAAATATAACAAGAGTTAGACGATAAAAAAAAGAAGGGTGTACAATATCACGATAAATGGATGAACACATGAAAAAATTAAGAAAAATGCTAAAAAAATATTACTTTATAGACAACTCTCAACAACTTGAACAAAATAAAATAATAATTGATCACTCCTCTTCATTTTTTCCTTTTTTAAAATCATGTAGAAGGAGAAGTAACTAGTAAACAACAAGAACTTATTGATCATAAAAATTGACAACAGTTATAAAAATAAACAAGGATATTTTAGATCCGAAACAGGAAAGTTCGAAAAATATCAACAATTTAAACCAAAACCAGTAAAATATATCTTGATTGTGTTAATCACCAAGAAGGAGAAAATTAGATTACACACTTGGGTCTCTGAACTAAGAAATGCAGTTACAATTAAACTAAAACAATTCAGAAAATGAATGCTGAAAATTATTTAAATCTCTTAATATATAATACAATCGGAATTGTATTTACATATCTTGCCGGAATGAAAGATGCTAATAAAATTCAACTACAAACCTTTAGAGACCATCAACAAATCATTGTCACTGTGGTTGAACAATTAAATATATAGTTCTTAGGTGGTATAAAGCTATTAGGGAAAAGAGCAAACTAATGAAGATGAAGAACAAATAGCAAAAGTAAGACATATATTAAATAATATAGAAATATGCAATATGCGATACTTGGATGAATTCATGAATTCATATGTCAACACGAAAATAATTATTACGAATTACTACACGATGGTTACGTTAAATATATGGAAGTGTTTATACAAAAACTACTATCCCCGTTTAACATAACATTACCCAAATTATTTAAAGAAAATGTAGATAAAAAATAGTATCTGACTCTTTTGAAGGAATTATACGAACTCTAAGAGAATACGTAAGAACCTTATGTATTCAGAGTCAAGAAATTAAAAGAGTAAAAAGAACATTTGAATTCAATTGCAAAAAATTATGAAGATATACCTCAAAAATTTGGTTGCGAAAAGCAAAGAAAATATAAAAAAACGTAAATACAAGAAATATTACAAACATGAAAATAAAAAGTTTAGATTCAAGAATAAATATTTTAGACCAAGAAGAAGGAAATGATATAAAAGAGAAAAAAAAAAGAATTATTATAAAGATAAAGAAAAGAAAGTAATGGGTAACGAAAAATATTGCCCATAAAAAAAGAAAAATTATAAATGTTGGTTATGCCATGAAATAGGCCATTATGCAAATGAATGTCCAAATAATAAATTCTATAAAAAGGAAGTATAATATCTTAATCAAATTAGTTCAATTGGACTAATACCAATAGAATCATTAAACTCATCAGACAATGAATCATCATATTCTTATGAAATATTATCTTCCTCAGAATCTGAAAGTTGATACATCAGTTCTAATGAATCCGAATAGCACATTCATTTAGATACAAATATTAGATGACAAAAAAATCAAAACTCTAGCATATATTGATACCGGTGCTACATTATGTATTGCACGAGAAAATACTATCGATAAAGCATTATGGAAAAAAACTAAAAAAACTATTAACTATAAGAGTGGCAGATAAAAGCAAACATAAAATTAATTATGGAGTTTTTATAATTCATATAAAAATAGCCGAAAAATACTTATAATACCAGATGTTTATAAACATGATACATGAGTACCTTTTATAATCGGAAATAACTTCTTAAAATTATATAGAACTTTCTGTCAGTATTTAAAACACATATCGTTAACATGCCCAAAAATAGGAAAATAAAAGAAATATGTAGTAAATATACCCATATATAACACTAAAAAGAAAAATTAAAAATTCAGCTAGTAAATAATATAGAATCAATGATAAACCATGAAAAGGTTATGAAAAAACTAGAAGAAGTATGTAGTGAAGATCTATTAGATATTAAAAATACTAATAATATGCTAGTAGAAATTAGATTAAAAGAATCCTAACAAAGAAATAAGAGTCAACTATAAAATGACTTATACTGAACAAGATGTAAAAGAATTCCAAGAAGAAACTAAAATATTATTGAAAAAAGGATTGATTAGAGAAAGTTTTAGTCAACACTCGTCACCCGCTTTCTATGTCAATAATCATAACGAACAAAAAAGAGGTAGAAGACAGAATGGATGATAGACTACCAAAAAATAAATGAAGCAACAATAGGTAATGCTCAAAATCTACCTAGAAAAGAATACCTAATTAAAAGATTTAAGAGGAGCTAAGTATTTCTCAGAACTTGATGCAAAAGTCGGGATATTGACAAATCCGGCTCCATCGGAATACTAAACCATTAACGACCTTTACATGCCCACCTCAAAAACACTTTTGAGTGGAATGTACTACCATTTGGGTTAAAACAAGCCCCATGAATATTTTAACAATTTATGGATAACAATTTAACCGGATACGAAGAAGTTCAATTCAAGTATATATAGATGATATAATAATATTCACAAAATATGATGAAAAGGATCATCTCGAAAAAGTATATAAAATACTTGAAAAATGTAAAGAAAAAGGTCTAGTACTAAGCCAAAAGAAAGCTCAAATACTTAAACAAAAAATAGAATTCTTAGGATTAGAAATAAATAGCAACAGACCAACTTGTCGCACAAAAACACATACTTGAAAAAAAAATATCAATTCTCTAATCATTTACAAGATAGAAAGAAAATACAACGCTTCCTTGTAAATCTAAACTATTTAGCTGATCAACAATTTTTTTAGAGGATCTTGCAAAACAAAGAAAATCTTTACAACAAAAATATCTGAAAAGGTACCTTGGAAATGGACAGAAGAAGATAGTAAGGTTGTTGTAAAGCTAAAAGAGATGTGTAATGAATTACCAGAATTATATAATCCAAGTGATGATGATATACTCATCGTCTCTACTGACGCATGCATAACACATTGGGGAGCCACTTTAACAGCATTATGTGGCAAAAAATCAGAAACAATTGAAAGAATAAAAGAACTAATAACTCAAAAAAACTTCTTTAAAACAAGAAAAAACTAGTAAAATAAAATAGCGGCACTTTCACTAATACTTAACAAAAATATCCGATACATGAACTAGAAACATTCGCAGTTCTAAAAACATTTAAAAATGGCAGATTGATTTAGGACCAACCACGTTTTATCTAAGAATTAATTCAAAACACTTGATCGGATTTCAAAACTATAACATAAAGGCAAATTATAATCAAGGAAGATTACTAAGATAGCAGATGCAAATAGCACAATACTCGTATGTGCCAGTATACATAAAAGGAGAGTTAAATTCAATTGCTGATTCAGTAACAAGGGAATTCAGAGATGAAACCCCAAAATAAACAATCATAATTATCAATAGAAATTTTGATAAACTATCAATAATAATTACCTATCAATGATAAGTTTATCTATAGTATACTCTTGATATAGAACATATCATATAAAACAATCAGCCATAAGGCACACAACTCATTTCAGTTTCAGGAAATCATGGAAGCAGCAATAAAACTTTTGGAGAATCAACTCAAGCAAAAGAAGAAAACCTAAAGAAGCTCCAAGACGAAATAAATTCACTCGAATCAGTAATCCAAAACCTAAAACCAAAAAAACTAAACCCAAAACATTGAAGCCATCCTACGAGAAAATCCACCTAAAAGCCAAGTCACTAAAAAACCTAACAAATTTTATGTCATATTCAACAGACCAATGAAGGGAGTTTACGACGACTGGCATAAAGCAGCCCCATTCATAACAGGCAAGAATATTATTCACAAGAGTTATCTAACAATCGATGAAGCCAAGCAAGCCCTCGAAGAGTCAAGCAAAAAAAAAAAATCGATTGAGAATTCGTTCAAAGATCGCCTCATTATTGGCGGGGGAGGAAGTATGCAACCAACGATTAACATAACCATCGAGAAAATTCCGACCATCGCAACAATTACTAGAATAAAAGAGGTACAAGACCAAATAAAACCTACCCTTGAAAAAGTTCCCGAAAATTTTGATGAAACAACTACCTATCCAGAGAACACCAAATACAAACACATCCACCCAAAGAAACCATCATGGCTTAGGCCCAAAAGCTATTGTCCTACCCGAAGCAAACCCAATAACCACCATAAACCTACATAGTTTAGACTTATCGAAACACTCTATATCCAAAATCCTGAACAGCAACTCAAACACTTTCCCCAAGGCCTAAAAACAGATGTTTCCCGTTATTTCACCAGATATGCAAAAAATAAAGAAGTATTCATGCAGTATTACAGCAACTATCCGAAGTTTTAAATAACAGAAAAAGGAGAACAGGAGTTAGATGTCCAGCATCAAAGGTAATTATTATGGGAATAAGTAACAGACAATATCCAACAAGGGACGACCCAGCAAACATTGAATATACCAACGAAGACAGGATTCAAGTAGATGCCGAACTAACAATTGGAATGCTCAGAAAAATCTTTTACTTAAGTAACAATCATCGTCCTTAATTACAAAAGCGATTCAACGTTACTACTCACCATGAACAACTGAAGAAACACCAATTAAATAGGAAATATGCCCATTTGTTTTCAGAATATGAGACAATACTCTCATCAAATGCCCAAGGTATCATCAACTGATGTGTGAATTACTTAGAAAAACACAATTGAAAGTCAAGCTTGGAGAGCCACATACATGCGCAATTTGCGGAACCAGAGACGAAGGATCGGAAGATGAAGTGATTGAAGAGACTGAGGAGACAATAAGTGGAAGAATCAATCAACAAAAATTAGACAGGCAACAACAATCACGTGAAAAAATGTAGCTACATGTATAAATAAAGGTGGAAGAATATGATTTCACAATGTAATAATGTAAGAGTGGACAAATAATGAGTCACGCGTCTTGTAAAATAGTTCTGTCTATATCCCATATGTACTATAAATAGGGATGTAATCCTCGCTTGAAGAGCAGAGTGAAATAAGAAATTGAACAAGTTTCATTTCAAAGAGTTGAGAAAAATATTTCTTTGAAAAACTCCAACTGCTGAAGGATAAAAAACCTTCTGAATAACAGTTTTCACTTGAAAAAACTCATAAACACAAATTAAAAACACTCGAGAATCAAAGAAGCTCAATAAAATTCAGGCGACTCTTACAACCAACAAAGATTCAACTATAACTCATTTCAGGTATGTCTCATAACGAAGAAACTCTAAACATAGTACAAATTGATTTATTAGATTATATTAGTAGTATTGATACAAATAATTTCTTTGAAAAGATATATTAATCCAATGGTCAAAAATTAAGAACCTTTAAAAATAAGCAAAAATAACATTAAAGAATGATCAAGATGTACGTAGAAATAGATTATCAGAAATATTAAAAAGAAAAATGTTTTATACTTTGGAAAAGTTCATACGAGAATTTCCCTTACCAATTGAATCAACTTGCGGAGAATTTACATTACCAGTAATTTCGTCCGAAGCCATAAACGAAAAGATAAGTAAAATGAAACCTTGTCATCAAGGCAAAAAAAAGAATCATGACGAAGTGCGACATTTTACTTATCTTTTCTTTTATGGCTTCGGACGAAATTACTGGTAATGTAAATTCTCCGTGAGTTGATTCAATTGGTAAGGAAATTCTCGTATGAACTTTCAAAGTATTATACATTTTTTTCTTTTTAATATTTCTGATAATCTATTTCTGTGTACATCTTGATCATTCTTTAAGTGTTATTTTTGCTTCTTTTTCAAGGTTCTTAATTTTTGATCCTTGGATTAATATATCTTTTTCAAAGAAATTATTTGTATCAATACTACTAATATAATCTAATAAATTATCTTGTACTGTGTTTCTTCGTTATCAGACATACCTGAAATGAGTTATAGTTGAATCTTTGTTGGGTGTAAAAGTGGCCTGAATTTTATTGAGGTTCTTTGATTCTCGAGTGTTTTTGATTTGTGTTTATGAGTTTTGTCAAGTGAAAACTGTTATTCAGAAGGTTTTCTATCCTTCAACGGTTAGAGTTTTTTAGAGAAATTTTTTTATCAACTCTTTGAACGAAACTTGTTCGATTTCTTATTTCACTATGCCCTTCAAGCGAGGATTACATCCCTATTTATAGTACATATGAGATAGAGACAAAACTATTTTACAGGACATGTGGCTCATTATTTGTCCACTCTTACATTATTACATTGTGGAATCTAATTCTTCCACCTTTATTTATATAGGTAGCTACATTTTTTCACGTGATTTTTGTTAGCTATCTATTTTTTGTTGATTGATTCTTCCACTATTGTCTCCTCAGTCTCTTGAATCACTTCATCTTCCGATCCTTCGTCTCTGGTTCCGCAATTTGCGCATGTATGTGGTTCTCCAAGCTTGACTTCGAACTGTGTTTTTCTGAGTAATTCACACATTAGTTGATGATACCTTAGGCATTTGATGAGAGTATTGTCCCATATTCTGTAAACAAATGGGCCTATTTCCTCTTTAATTGGTGTTTCTTCAGTTGTTCTGGTGAGTAGTAACGTTGAATTGCTTTTGTAATTAAGGTGATGATTGTTACTTAAGTAAAGGATTTTTCTGAGCATTCCAGTTGTTAGTTCGGCATCCACTTAATCATGTCTTCGTTAGTATATTCAGTGTTTGTTGGGTCGTCCTTTGTTGGATATTGTCCGTTACTTATTCCCATAATAATTACCTTTGATAATGGACAGGTAATTCTTGTTTCTCCTGTTTTTGTTATTTGGAATTCCGGGTAGTTGTTGTAATACTGCATGAATACTTTTTTATTTTTTTTCATATCTGGTGAAATACCAGGAAACAACTGTTTTAGGCCTTGGGGAAAGTGTTTGAGTTGCTGTTCAGGATTTTGTATATAAATTTTTTCGATAAGTCCGAAACTATGTAGGTTTATGGTGGTTATTGGGCTTGCTTCGGGTAGGACAATAGCTTTTGGACGTACGACTTGATGGTTTTTTGGGTATATGTGTTTGTATTTGGTGTTCTCTGGATAGGTATTTATTTCATCGAAATTTTCGAGAAATTTTTCAAGGGTAGGTTTTATTTGGTCTTGTACCTCTTTTGTTCTAGTAATATTTCCGATGGTCGGAATTTTTCCGATGGATGTCATGTTAATTGTTGGTTGCATACTTCTTTCTCCCGCCAAGAATGAGGCGATCTTTGAACGAATTCTCAATCGATTTTTTTTTGCTTGACTCTTCAAGGGTTTGCTTGGCTTTGTCGATTGTTGGATAGCTCTGGTGAATAATATTCTTGCATGTTATGAATGGGGCTACTATATGCCATTCTTCGTAAATTCACTTCATTGGTCCATTGAATATGACATAAAATTGTGAGGCTTTTTAGTGATTGGGCTTTTAGATGGACTTTCTGGTACGACTATGGTTTCAGTGTTTTAGGTTTGGTTTTTTGGTTCTAGGTTTTGGATTACTGATTCGAGTGAATTTATTTTGTCTTGGAACTTCTTTAGGTTTTCCTTCTTTTGCTTGAGTTGATTCTCCAAAGTTTTTTTTGCTGCTTCCATGATTTCCTGAAACGGAAATGAGTTGTGTGTCTTATGGCTGATTGTTTTATATGATATATTTTATATGAAGAGTATACTATTGATAAATTTATCACTGATAGGTAATTATTAATGATAGTTTATCAATTTTTCTATTGATAATTATGATTGTTTATTTTGGGGTTTCATCTCTGAATTCCCTTCTTACTGAATCAGCAATTGAATTTAACTCTTCTTTTATGTATACTGGTACATATGAGTATTGTGCTATTTGCATCTGCCATCTTATTAATCTTCCTTGATTATAATTTGCCTTTATGTTATAGTTTTGAAATCCGTTCTTAGATAAAACGTGATTGGTCTTAAATCAATCTGCCATTTTTTTTAATGTTTTAAGAGCTGCTAATGTTTCTAGTTCATGTATCAGATATTTTTGTTGAGTATTAGTGAAAGTGCCGCTATTATATTTTACTAGTTTTTCTTGTTTTAAAAAAGTTTTTTGAGTTATTACGTTCTTTTATTCTTTCAATAGTTTCTGACTTTTTGCCACATAATGCTATTAAAGTGGCTCCCCAATGTATTATGCATGCGTCAGTAGAGACGATGAGTATATCATCACTTGGATTATATAATTCTGGTAATTCATTACACATCTCTTTTAGTTTTACAACAACCTTACTATCTTCTTCGGTTCATTTTCCAAAGTACCTTTTCAGATATATTTTGTTGTAAGGATTTTCTTTGTTTTGCAAGATCCTTAAAAAATATTTGATCAGCTAAATAGTTTAGATTTCCAAGGAAGCGTTGTATTTTCTTTCTATCTTATTAATGATTATGGAATTGATTTATTTTTGTCAAGTATGTGTTTTTGTGTGACAATTGTTCTGTTGCTATTTATTTCTAATCCTAAGAATTCTATTTTTTGTTTAAATATTTGAGCTTTCTTTTGGCTTAGTACTGGACCTTTTTCTTTACATTTTATATACTTTTTCGAGATGATCATTTTCATCATATTTTGTGAATATTATTATATCATCTATATATACCTGAACTGAATTCTTCGTATCCGGTTAAATTGTTATCCATAAATTGTTGAAATATTCATGGGGCTTGTTTTAACCAAACGGTAATACATTCCACTTCAAAGTGTTTTTGAGGTGGGCGTGTAAAGGCCAGTTAATGGATTAGTATTCCCATGGAGCCGGATTTGCCAATATCCCGACTTTGAATCAAGTGCTTAGAAATACTTAGCTCCTCTTAATTTTTTAATTAGGTATTCTTTTCTAGATAGATTTTGAGCATTACCTATTGTTGCTTCATTTATTTTTCGGTAGTCTATCACCATTCGTCTTCTACCTCTTTTTTGTTCGTTATGATTATTGACATAGAAAGCGGGTGACGAGTGTTGACTAAAACTTTCTCTAATCAATCCTTTTTTCAATAATATTTTAGTTTCTTCTTGGAATTCTTTTACATCTTGTTCAATATAAGTCATTTTATAGTTGACTCTTATTTCTTTGTTAGGGTCTTTTAATCTAATTTCTACTAGCATATTATTAGTATTTTTAATATCTAATGGATCTTCACGACATACTTCTTCTAGTTTTTTTCGTAACCTTTTCATAGTTTATCATTGATTCTATTTTATTTACTAGCTGAATTTTTATTTTTTAGTGTTATATATGGGTATATTTACTACCTCTTTCTTTTGTTTTCCTATTTTTGGGCATGTTAACGATATGTGTTTTAATTACTGATAGAAAGGTCTATGTAATTTTAAGAAGTTATTTCCGATTATAAAAGGTACTCATGTATCATGTTTTTAAACACTTGGTATTATAAATATTTTTTGGCTATTTTTATATAAATTATAAAAGCTCCGTAATTAATTTTGTGTTTGCTTTTATCTGCCACTCTTGTAGTTAGTGGTTTTTGGGGTTTTTTCCATAATGCTTATCTATAGTATTTTCTCGTGCAATACATAGTGTAGCACCGGTATCAATATATGCTAGAGTTTTGGTTTTTTTGTCATCTAATATTTGTATCTGAATGAATATGCTATTCGGATTCATTCGAACTACTGTATCCACTTTCAGATTAAGATAATATTTCATAACATTATGATGATTCATTGTCTAATGAGTTTATTGATTCTATTGGTATTAGTCCAATTGAACTGATTTGATTAAGATATTTTATTCCTTTCTATTGGTATTAGTCTAATGAGTTTATTGATTCTAATGAGTTTATTGATTCTATTGATTCTATTTCATGGCATAATCAACATTTACAATTTTTATTGCTTTATGGGCAATATTTTTTGTTACCCATTACTTTCTTTTCTTTTTCTTTATAATAATTCTTCCTTTTTCTCATTTATACCATTTCCTTCTTTCCTGGTCTAAAGCATTTATTCTTGAATCTAAACTTTTTATTTTCATGTTTATAAAATTTCTTGTATTTACGTTTTTATATTTTTTTTGCTTTTCGCAACCAAATTTTTGAGGTATATCTTCATACTTTTCGCAATTGAATTCAAATGTTTTTTTACTCTTTTAATTTATTGACTTTGAATACATAAGGTTCTTACGCATTCTCTTAGAGTTCGTATCATTCCTCCAAAAGAGTCAGATACAATTTTTTATCTATATTTTCTTTAAATAATTTGGGTAATGTTATGTTAAACGGGGATGGTAGTTTTTGTATAAATACTTCCATGTATTTAACATAATCATCGTGTGGTAATTCGTAATAATTCTTTTTGTATTGACATATGATTTCATCTAAGTATCGCATATTGCATATTTCTATATTATTTAATATGTGTCTTACTTTTGCTATTTGTTCTTCATCTTCATTAGTTTGCTCTTTTCCTAATAGGTTTATACCACCTAAGAACTGTATATTTAATTGTTCAACCACAGTGACAAGGATTTGTTGATGGTCTCTAAAGTTTTGTAGTTAAAATTCATTAGCATCTTTCATTCTGGCAAGATATATGAATACAATTCCGGTTGTATTATATATTAAGAGATAAAAATAATTTTTAGCATTCATTTTCAGAATTATTTCATTTAACTGTAACTGCATTTCTTGTTCAGAGACCCAAGTGTGTAAGGTAATTTTTCCTTCTTGGTGATTAACACAATCAAAATCCAACAAATCATTATATTTTACTGGTTTTGGTTTAAATTGTTGATATTTTTCGAACTTTCCTGTTTCGGATCTAAAATATCTTCGTTTATTTTTATAACTGTCGTCAATTTTTATGGTTGGTTTTTGATCAATAAGTTCTTTGTTGTTTACTGGTTCCTTCTCCTTCTACATGATTTAAAAAGGGATAGATGGTTCTTCTAATGAAGAGGAGTGATCAATTATTAATATTTTTAGCATTTCTCTTAATTTTCTATGTGTTCATCCATTTATCATGATATGGTACACACCTCTTTTTTTAAAAATATATATCACACATATCTTTAGTTAAACGGCTAAGGAGAGGAGAAAGCTCCCCATGCGCGCCGCTGCCGACCGGCTGGCTCGGCTCGGTTTTTGGTGGAGGACCTCCAATCCAATAAGAATTTTTGACCAATTCAACCCTAATGTTTTTGCTAATTAATTATCAAAAATAACATGCAATTTTATTTTTAACGATATGAATTTTGTTAAAAATGAATCGTTGTTTCTCTTTTTGACGTCAAGTTTAAACGAGAACAGATCTTGCAGAGTACATTTAGTAATATTTCAACTCCGAAATCCACGCGAGATTTCCCCAACGTGCGCACGTGCTGTTTCAGTTGCAGAGAGTGGCTCGTCTTCTCCTCTTTATAAACTTGTCTCCTTTTCATTTTGTTTTTAACGTTTTACAGAAACACAAACCAGCAAATCCCTTAACGTAAGTCTTTTAGATCGAGAGTGTTTCGTAGTATTATTAGTTCATACAGACAGTTCATGACTGCCGCGTGACTGTTCGTCATGATTTTATTCTGGAACTCCTGTTCACTATGATCTGTCGTACTTATGGAACGAATATAAAAAATTAAAAAAAAGATATCATATCTCAACTCCATGATTTTTTTTCGAAAACGTCAAATCATTTTTTCATTTCGTCGGTTTTTCCTTAACATCGGTTTTATATTATCGTTTATATCAATTCAGTTTCCTGCTTTTACATTTAGCATCCTGGGTTTAATATTTTCTTAAATCAGTTTTGGATTTTTAATTTCGATTTAGCAGGCTATTTTCTCAGAGAAAAGGAAATCAATGGATAAAGAATCATCTCAGTGTCTCTTTGTCGCCGAAAGCATCATCCAAAAATGCCCTTTCCTCAGAAACATCAACAAGGCTACCAGGAACTGTAAACTTTTCTTACACTTTAACCTGAAAAGTTTTATGCTCTATTTGATTCAATAGTGATCTAATCTAAAGTTTATTTTTTTTGTTTTTCAGGTGCAGGGAAGTAGTAAAGGTCCTAATTTTTGAAGGAGACGGTCTTGGATTTGATTCAGCTTTCAAGCTCTTCCATGGCAAAGACGTCATTTGTCCCGCTTTCTGAACATTCTAGTTTCAGAGATGATCTTCAAGACCAGACAGACTTCTATGCAATTCAATCCTCTTGCGGGAAAGGTTGCGCCTACCAGCTTTTGGTCCTGGACGCCCTTTTAGCTTTGGCCCCTTCTCAGAAAAATTCAAGAAACAACAACATATAAGTAACCCAACAAACAACAGGTAAGGATTGTATAAAAGCCTCGAGTCCTTTTACTATGGAGATCAGTAACTTATTTTGTTTTTTTTGCTTTATTGCAGTCTTGGGACTCATCAAAACATGAGGCGGTTAGAGACGAATGGTTAAAAACCGGGAACTGTCCAATCACCAATCTTACAGAGCTGCAAGCCAAGTCATATAGATGTCTTGCTCCTATAGCGATGCTAAGGAAATCAGTGTTGATGCCGAAAACTGCCATGGCTTTGACCATTGGAGCTTCCATCTTGGGACATGTCATTGGTTCAAGAGCGGAACGGTACCTTCTCAGAGCGTTAGCTGCGAACACAGTTGCTGAAAATTCTACTACTGTTACGGCTGGTTCTGGATAATACAACCAAACATCTAGTGATTCGGGCTATGCTAAAGGACTTTGTGGAGCAGGGGAAAGGAGCGAAGGAGGTTTATTACAATGTGAATGTTGGAGAATCTGCTAAATCAGCTGGACTCTGTTATTGATATATGTTAGTTAATTCAAACTACAGATTACTCTTTTGTGGGAAGATTTTGTAACTCAGTAAAAATCAGATTAATGGTGTCGTTTTTAGCCTGTTTTCTGAATAAATTCCCAGTAACTATCTTATAATTGCAAGAGAGTAATTTTAACAACAAATATCTTTCTGAACAAGCAAAATATGAGATACAAAGGCAAGCAATGTTTGTCAACTTCCATTTCGTAAAGCCTGATGAAGTTGTCAAGCTTTTTCCACTGAACTTACAACTCTCAGTCGCATTGGAAGATCCCTGGAGATAGAAAAATATGAAGAAACTTTCGATTACATACATATACTTCAATAGAAACAAAAAGCTTTTACTCATCTTAGTCTAATTGGTTTTAGATTTTACTCATCTTAACAAATTAAGATTCAAGCATAATATTATATGTTAACATTAACCAGAAACAAGCTATAGCCTCATATAAATAATCTCACCTGATTCTAGATGAAGCTTGTCTTTTAGTAAATCTCATCATCAGGTATCTCAGGAGTCAAGAACTTCATCGGATCTTTGCTAATCTCCTCATAGTTCACCCTCGGTTTCACCCTATCAGGAACAGGCTCCAGAGGAATGATGCTGTCCCCATCAATAACCCCATCAATCAAACCATACTCAACCGCTTCAATCGGGGACATGTACCGGTCCCTGTCGATATCCTTCAGGACCTGCTCAAACGAACGGCCAGTACACCCAGCGATAATGCTGGTGACATTGTTCTTGTTGTGCATAACTTCTTTCGCTTGGATCTCAACATCTATAGCTTGACCGCTCGCACCTCCAAGTGGCTGATGCATCATTATCCTCGTGTTGGGCATCGCAAAGCGCTTGCCTTTAGTTCCCGCACCGAGGATGATCGATGCTGTTGATGCAGCGATGCCGAGAGCAATCGTGGAAACATCAGCTCTCACAAGTTGAACCACATCATATATAGCCATGGTTGCACTAAACAGGTAACAAAGGGACATAAAAAGTTAGATCATATGAAGCAGAACCAAACACTAGTCAACAACAAAACTGATACCACTTGAAGTCACATAAAGGTTTGAACTTTCACAAAATAGAATTACTAAACCCTAGTGAGCTGACCTAACTTGCGAGTAGGCAGAGCTTAGAAGTTAAAAAGATTGAAACTTTAGCCATTAAAGCAGAAACCCAGATCGAGAATTAACCTGAGGGAGCCACCAGAGGAGTTGATGAAGAGTTTGATGTCTTTCTTAGGATCTTTAGCATCTAAGAGGAGCAACTGACTCATGATTGCGTCGGCGACGAAATCGTCGATACTGCTGCCGAGGAAGACGATTCGTTCCCTGAGGAGAAGACCCATGACGTCGGATTCGGCGCCGCGAATCGCTGACTCCTGGGTCTGCGACATCTCGATTGAAGGCGTTCGCGAATCTCAGTGGCGACGGAGAGGTTCTCAAGGGAGGTGAAATGAGTTTGGTGGGTTTGAGGGAGAGGTTGTTGGGTTTTGGGAAAGAAGAAGAGGATGCGGAGGAAGAGGAGCTGAGTCTTGACGAAACGAGGAGTGAAGGTTTGAGGGAGGATGAGAGAGATAGGGTTCCCATGGCTGAAGAAGCTAAGAAGTTGGATGAGAGAAATTGAGGAAAGTAGATTTGATAAAACTCCGGAGGAATGAAAGAACCACGCGAGTTATAGACCCGGTTACATTTCCAGGATCGGTTATTCTCTATTTTGGTTTGTACAACTAAATGTTTTTCAAACCGGAAAAGTTTTTAGATCATGGAATGGTTCGATAGGATTCAACTTGGTTCAATTAATTTAGTCATATTAAAACGTAGAGCTATATCTTTTTTTTTTTTGAAAAGGACGTAGAGCTATGTCTACATGCTAGAGCTATATCTACATGCATTGCTAATTATTAGGGGCGGGCAAAAAACCCAAACTGAACCGAACCGAACCAACCAAACCGAAGTTAAACCGAACCAAACCAAACCTTGCTCTTTATGTAACCCAATTGGTTCAATATAAATAACTATTAAATAAAAATTAAATTTAAATAAATTAGAAATCAAATATCAACTCAATATTTTGATTCAAGAGATCTATTGTCGTGAGTTACAAAAATTATCGAATATAATAAAAAATGTAAAAAAATAAAAAAACAAATTCAAAACACAATTTTAAATTTTTTTAAAAAAAAGTCGAAAAAAATAGAAAAATTTATAAAAATTTGGAACTTGAAAATATATAACTCGGAATTATTAAAAAGAATATTTATTTTTATTTATATATTTTGAAAATATAATGATATTTTACTTTTCTAACCGAAACGTTTGTTTATTTTTTTCTTTAAAAAGCTTATTGTGACAAAGACTTGAAAAGTGTATATCTAAAAAAATTACTCACCTCAAAACTCTACTCCTTAACTCTAAATCATAAGATTTATAATAATTAATTCTATAGACATAAATGTATATTTGTAATAAAAAAAACCTTTTTAATGTTATTTAAAAAATATTCTTCGTATTACTATCACAAAAGACTTTCAACTTGATTTAATTGTTTGTAAAATTAAAAATGTGACCATAACTATCCATTTACAGGTAAAAAATAATGATGTGTTTATTTTATTAATAAAAAAATCTAAGATTCATAAAATCTGAAATTGAATAAAAATAAAATGAAAAATTAATTTTAATCTTTCTAAAACTAAAAATGTATTCTAATTTTTAGAAATTTTTTCTAAAACTAAAATATAAATAAAAATAGATTTTGAATATGATTTTATATGTTCAGATAATTAAAATTTAATCTTTATGAATTTTTTTTTTATCTTTATGAAATTAAAAAATAACTAAACAATCTTGATAAATTGTCTAAAATTTAAGAAAGTTAAAACTTCAATCTCTTAAAATGACAAGTGAAAATTTTTAAACTTATAATACTCAAAAATAAAATTCCAAACCTTAAGAATTTTTTATTTTTTCCAAAAATTCTAAGTGTAAAAGTTTTTGAAAAATTCAAATTTCACGTGGGTCGATAATTAATAGAGCGTCATTTTAAACTTAGGAAACTGATCTGGGCTATATCTGAACTCAGTTATTTTTATGACAAGCCCTAACTTTAGTTACAACTTGTGAGGCCCATTAACTGAAAGCCCGCTCAGCCCAAAGTCATCTCCAATCTCATCTCGCCAACCCTCTGATCTCTCTGTCCCTTCCTTAGCCACACAAAATCAACCGTCGTCACCGGAGCTCCGATCTTTGCCATTCGACAATATGTCTGTTTCCGATGATGAAGACGAGTGCTTCGCTCGGTTCCTCGAATCAGAAGTCTCCTCGGTATTTTTTTCCTCAATTATTATTATTATTATTATTATTTTCATTTCAGATTTAGGGTTTAGCTTCTTCATTATCATGTAATAAGATTGTAAATCTGATGTTTTCGTGTAATTCATACTTATTCTTGATTTTATTACATCGAATCTGGGTTTGGGCTGTCTTAATCAATATCAGATACATCTGGTTCATGTTTTTTTCGATTTATAGTGTATTTTGAATATGTGATTTACCATCTTTCATTGATGCCTCTGTGTTTTTAATAGGTAGAGGAGGAAGAAAAAGCGAAAGAACCTGAACCGAAACGACAACGTCTTGACAAGGACAAGACAAAGGCTGTAGACAAGGATGGAAGATCAAAAGGAAGATGGTAATAATAACAACAAAGATAGAAATGCTGTAAAGAGAATAGAGAGTGGAGTTTTCAGCAAAGTTCCTACAGAAGCTTTTTCGTCATATCTTCAAGTTCTTATCCTCTGAGGTATATTCTTGTTCATCTGCATTCTCAGGCTAAAGTTTTTGTAATTGTTGTCTTGAGGATTGCGTTTAGTCTAAATTGTTTGAATCTGATTATCACAGGATCTTCTATCATGCTCTTTAGTGTGTAAATTTCTCAACTTTGCTGCCTCTGATGAATCCTTATGGCGTCGCCTGTAAGTTCTCTTCTCACATTCTATCCTTTTTTTTGCTCAATAACAAAGCGATACACTTGTGATTGGTTTTATGATTTATCTGCAGGTACTGTATTCGTTGGGGTCTAATGCCTTCAACTAGAATGTTACGTGAGTGTGCTTGGAAGAAGCTTTACATCGATGTGAGTTGTTTTGTGTTTGTGACATTGTTGAAGAGTACAGAAATGGCACTGTGAGTTGGTATTAGAGGTCTCATTCTTTTCTCTTGTTGAATTTTAGCGTGACGAGAAGGACATGATTGAACTTGTAAGAAGCTGTCCAACGGACTTTAAAGAGTATTACATTCAAATGCAAGCAGCTAAAGCGAAGCCAAGCACCTCTTGCGGCCCAGGTAGCATGTGCATCATCATAGTTTTTTTATAGTTTGATGTATTCTCACGCTTCTTGGTTCGCAATGCTTTAGATGGTGGATGACCAGATAGTTCTTGATAAAACTGTACTTGACAAAGTATCTCTGTGGAAGAAAAGCAAAGGACTTCCCGATAAGGCTGTAGTTGGCCATGTTTGTTTGGGAACAAAATGTGATTACCATCAGATCGACGACGTTTTCATATGCCAGGAGACAGGAAATGTTCATGGTATGAAATGAAAACAACGTTGTAAAAAAATGTGAATTTGCTTGTGCTGTTTTAATTTAACCTTTTGTGTGTTATGGTCTTATAAACAGTATGTGATGACAACTGCAAGGAAGTAATATTTTGTCGGGAGAGTGGGAACATGGTGTGTACTATCTCAGGGCTTTGTTCTGAAAGTTTGCTCGTACAAGATGATTCAGACGCAGATGAGGAAGAAGCTGAACAAGAAGCTGAAGTTTTAACAGGAAGAGGCCGTTTTGGTACGTATCAATCTCTCTCTTTCCGCTCCTTTTCCGTTTATGCTCTTAATCTCCAACATATAAGTAAACGGTGGTGTTGTATTTTCTTAGGTCGAGCTTTTGAGTTTGGATACAACTGCGAGAGTGAGCAGGAGTTAGATCGCTCCTTTGGGTTCTGCTGATCCAAAACTCTCAGCCTTTTCGTCCGGTTCCAAAATGTTTACTGTCTCTAATACCAAGTCTGCATGAGTTTTCACGGTAAAACATCTGTAGAGTGCAATGAATCAAAAGTAGCTTGTTGTTTTAGTAGTCTTAATGTTTCTTTGTAATTTATGCAGATCTTTGTCTGTAATTTGCTATACAATCGCCCTTACAAAAATGTTTACTTGTAGTAATTAAGCTCCATTATTTTTCCAGTATATGTTATTGGTAATTAGTTGATTGATTCCATAATAATGCGTGAACCAAAATTTATATTATCATTTTAATAGATCAAATTTTGTATATCTAGCATTCTAACATACTATATTAACTTACTTTTCTGATTTTAATTTGAATCTTAAACTTCATCTTTTTGTCTATTAGAACGTTTTTTTGAACGGCATACTAAGATCTAAAACGGAGAGTCCAGTACAACAAATAAAAAGCATTATCAGAGCAGATTTTGCCGTGGCATTTGCTGTCATAGGCCTGGGGTTTCAGATCTTTAGATCAGGTTTTTATTAAGTCATAGTTTTTTAAGTCTTAAACATTTAGAACGTAAATAATTACTTGAAAATTTTCGTTTTAAGTTTTGGTCTGCTTTTTACGGATCTGGATTGGTTTGAATTTTTATTTAAAATACATGTTGTTTTCGGATATGTAACTGGTTTGGATTAGTTCGAGTATTTAAGACGCGAAAAGATCTGAAGTACCCGAAATAATACCTGAAATATGAAATAAACGAAAATCTGAAAACATTTAAATCCAAAAAAAAAATAATCTTAAAACCAAACCAAGGATCCTAAATTTTACCCATATATCTGAACAATTTTTCTAAAAATTTGAAGATCTACCTAAAAACCGAAACTTCAAAAATATTTGTAATACTAAAATGTACTTGCAGTGTCCAAATTTACCTAATATATATTATAATAGGTATTTCAGGTATCCAATCGAATCTCGGATAAGACAAGTACCCAAATCAACACCCACAAATCCAACATAGAGGGACCTAATAAATACTTAAACGCAAACCAAGACACGAACCTTTATTTTTGAATTGTTCCAGTTTGGGTTTTTGAATCAGATAAAATAGTCAGGCCTATGTTATCATATCCAGGTTTCAAAGGAGGGATTAAAATTAAATAAAGCTAAAAGAAGATCATTGATATATGTGATAACTTCGAAATGTTCTAGCGAGTAGGTCTTTGAAATGATAGTTTGGATTAGCTCTTTTAGAGTTCGAACACATCCAAACTTTGGAGGTAAAGATGTTGAGCAGAAGGAAGAGCTTGCTCGGAGAGCTAGCGCCTTAGCCATAAGTAGCAAACGAAACAACCAACAAATACCCCGAACCGCAAGTGATTAGCTCTGATTAGGGCAAGTCAAAAATACAATTCCATAATTTATTCTGCTCCCGAGACCAAGTAGCATCAGAGTTACAGTAAGAAGTGTCATCATGCATTAGGCAGAGGACAATTCTTTGGTAATATTGTGCATGTTATGTTTAGAGATTGAGTAGATTGCGATTCCCTAGCTGCTAATGAAGGTTTTGAGAAGAGTATCAGATACATAGCTTATAATTGGCCGACAATTTCCTCTTTGAGAACTACTAAATTTATCAAAGCATATGTAAAACTGATGAAAAATGTCCATACCAGCATCATTCAAAAACGAATCAAGCACAACATTGCTACTCGGGCTAGTCTTTCCAATCTCTTTCACATATCCTCTAAGATGAGCAAACTGGTCAACATACTCTCTAGACATTTCAAAACTAATACTCCTTTTTGTCAGGCACTGATTTTTTGACGCAATTAGCTGTCAAATGTCCTTAACACGTTTCTGAATTTTTTTTCAGGCATTAACAATCCATTATTTTCTCTCAAACTTATCCAGAAACATCTTTCCTAGAACCAAACTTTTAAGGAATTTACACTTCTCACTGGAATACAACTATGGTACAGGATACCATATGTTTTCACCAACCAGCAATAGACCTACCACATACATTTGTTTCTGATATCACACTTAAAACTAAATTTTGTCTTATCACACCTTATCTTCCATGATGTTTCTCGCCTTACTCAGGATGTACTCTAATACAAGTTTAAACTCAAATACAGAGTAGAAAGATGTTCCCATGACTAGTGTAGTGTTATAAGCTCACGGTATGTTTAAGAACACACAATAAAGAACTCTCTTTATTAGCTCAAGAAAACTATCTCAAAAACTTAAGCTCTCAAACACAATAACTCAAACTCATGATCTATCGCAACACTCTTGCATCTTATTATATAGCTATAATATTTCCTAAACTCTTAGGAACTAGCTTTCATAATCCTAACACTCTTAGGATTTACATAGCTTAGACTCTAAGCTAACTTCATGTTTATCTCCAACATTCTCCCTTTTAAACTTTAAGTTAGCTCCTTGAACATCTTGAACTCCCACAAGCTCTTTCATTTCTTTAAACTTGATTCTTCCTAACGCCTTAGTAAGCATGTCAGCTTTCTGCTCTGCTCCTGGAATATGTTGAACATCAACCTGTTCATTCTCGATGCATTCACGGATGAAGTGATATCGCTTGTGTATGTGCTTGCTGCGACCATGGAAGACCGGGTTCTTAGTAAGTAGCTATCGCCGATTTATTATCTAGCCTTACTACTACTCGTTGCCAGTGATTCTTCTGTGATCTCTTCAAGTAGTTCTTGAAGCCACACGGCTTGCTTAGCAGCCTCGGTTGCAGCCATGAACTCGGCTTCACATGATGATAGAGCCACAGGTCTCTTGTTTCTGCTGAACACCAGGTAATTGGACATTCATTCAAGTAAAATATGTGAACTGTGGTGCTTCTACCATCATCGTCATCTATATTATGGCTTGAGTCACTAAATCCCTCCAGCTTCAACGTTTCTGCTCGTTTATACACAAGGCCTAGACTCGTCGTTCCCTTTAAGTATCTCAGAACTTGTTTTAAAGCTGCTCCGTGTGATGTCTTTGGATCGTGCATATATCTGCTTAACAACCCGACACTGAATGCAAGATCCGGTCGAGTGTGAAGGAGGTAACGTAGACACCCGATCTTATGCGAGTAGTCCTTTGTGTCAATGCTTTCTTCGTTTTCTGCATTTGATAACTTCAACCCGAACTCCATAGGAGTGTGAACTGCATTGCACCCATTCATACTAGTTTCTTCCAAGATCTTCGCATAACGCTCCTGCGACAATGTTACTCTAACTTTTTCTTGACAAACCTCAATACCTAGGTAGTATGTCAACAACCCAAGATCACTCATGTCAAAGTTGCTCGACATGCTCTTTCTTAAATGCTCCGAATTACTGTATGATCTGATCCGGTGATCAGAAGATCATCAACATAGACGGCCACAAGAAGCAGTGTAGTCTGAAGTTGCAGACACTTTTGCTCCTCTGTCTCCATCGTGACCTTATACAGGCGGTTTCTCGATCTAGTTGCTTTCACTATCAAGTTACCTTCTTTATCATGGAGTGTAAGGAAGTTCTCTCTCATCCTTACATCACATCCTGATTCAGTGGCTTGGCTGAGACTTATTATGTTGCTCTTGAGTTCCGGTATGTAGTATGTGTCTGCAAGGATTTTCTTTTCTCCATCTTGACTTGTAAACAGTATTGACCCTTTCCCTTCAATGTTTATCCTTGAGTCGTCTCCAAAGCGAACCTTCCCGGTGACTGTATCATCGATGGCTCTGAAATAACTTCTGTTTCCAGTCATATGATTAGAAGCTCCATTATCCAAATACCATACTTTATCTCCGTCAGTACTAGATTCGAACTCTTTAGGTTTTACGTTTCGTTCATTGAGATAGACGATCTCATGCATCATAAGTCTATCGGCTTCCTGAGTTTCGTCTCCATTCTTACTCTCTGTCGTCTCTTGTAACTTGAGAAGCCTATCTGGGCATGTGGCAGCAAAGTGCCCTTGTTTATCACAGCGAAAGCATGTGATGTTTGTTGTGTCTCTACTCTTCCTCTTCTATAGGATCGTCCACCACGGCCGCGTCCTCTGTATTCACCATAGTAGTTGCATTGTTATTGTGACTCCGCATTCGTATACATAAGTTTGTTCTGGGTCTCCTGCGTATTTTCATCCTCCACGCTTATGCGATCTTCGTAGGTTTTAAGTCGTCCTATTACTTCTTCAAAACTCGTGTTCTTCAAGTCCAATAGTTGCTCAAGGGAGGCGACCATATGTAAGTACTTTTTGTTTGGCAGACTCCTTAAGAGTTTCTTCACAAGCTTCGTTTCTTCTACGCTCTCTCCTAATGCCTCTGCTTTATATGCTATCTCCGACATTCTTCCAACAAAGTCATATATTTTGTTTGTCTCTTTCATCTTCATACGATCAAACTCAATCATCAAAGTATGAAGTCGTGCTTCTCGAACTCTATTTGCTCCTACATGACGGGTTTTTATCGCGTCGCACACTTTCTTTGCAGAATCAAGGTTCCCAACCTGTAAAATCAACGTTTCTGGGATTGATTGAAATAACAGAGCGGTTGCCATATTATTCTTCTTTTTCTCCGTTAATTCTTCTTCGACTACATCCCACACTTCATGAACGTTGAGAAGGACCTTCATCCGTATTGCCCATACGGTATAGTTGGTTGTGTTTAACATAGGACAGTTGATCTTTGGAGGTCCTCCATCTTTCTTGCTCGTCATTATAGCCAAATCACTCATCTCTCTCTCGATTGTCTTTTGAAAGGTTCTGGCTCTGATACCAAATATAAGCTCACGGTATGTTTCAGATCACACAATAAAGAACTCTCTTTATTAACTCAAGAAAACTATCTCAAAAACTTAAGCTCTCAAACACAATAACTCATGATCTATTCAAAACTCTTGCATCTTATTATATAGCTATAATATTTCCTAAACTCTTAGGAATTAGCTTTTCTAATCCTAACACGCGGATTTACATAGCTTAGACTCTAAACTAACTTCATGTTTATCTCCAACTAATATGTACTTTTTTTAATTCTTTTGACTCTTGTGACAAAGTTGTCTTCTTCTTCATCTACGCTTTCCGGGGTTTTCTTCCAACCTCTAAACTCTTCATCACTAAAATTAGCGATTGATTGTTCAGTCTCGTGCTCATATCGATCAACAAGCTTTTCTTCCTCTTCACTGTTTTCGTAGTGCTTATTGACGTGTCAATATATGTTGTCTTCTCTTCTTTCTTTTTCACCTTCTCCATTATACTCAGTGTCCATACACGAAACAATCATGAGAAAAGCAAAGTCGACATTTCAAACAAAATCAAAGTTAAATATACAACCAGACGGTTCTACAATTGCCATACGTCCTTTTTAAATCATACATGATATGACGATAATCATCTAACAGTTGACATACATAATATTGAGTTCCCTTTTCAATTTTTTCGTGAAGTGTTTTTTTGGTGTCACAATTGACATAGGTATAACCATAAATAATTGCAATTACATGTAACCCTAAATAAGTGCCATACTTTCTCTACTTTCTTTCTTTCTTTTTAATTCTTTTTGTATTTGTTTATCGGTTGCTGGGTCGGGTTGGTCTTTCTCAGGTTCTAGTTAGAGTAAACATAATTAACCTAAATGCATTTTTAATTGTAAATCAGTTAAGAAACAATTAAAAATGTGTGGAATTAGTAGGATAAAAAAGTTTGGTGGGGACAATTGATTAGTCTATATTAGTTGTTCTAAAGAGCTTAAAAAGTTTGAATGGTTTAAATGCGGGATTAGTTCGTTGAGACTTGAGGGGGTGTACAGAAGTCAACCCATATTAATTTTGATAACTCTTTAGCTTTGTATTGATCTCGATCCAATTGGAATCTTACTAATGTCATTTTAGGTTTTAATTTTTGTTTTATTATAAGTATGGTTTTATATTTGCAATGTATATTTTACACAGATTTTCCAATTTTTATCCTTTTTAATTCATTAATTAATAAAACCCAAACAAAAATTACATCAAATATGACTAACACAATAAATTTAATAATTTCTTAATTCACAAAAACCTTAAACGACATTTATTGTAAAATGGAGAGAGTATTTTACTTTGTACTAATATCCTATAAATATAGTTAAAAGAACTGATCTCTTTCCCACCTTCTTAAAATTGTTAGCCTTTGTAACTTTTATCGATGTAATTACTAAATGGTAAATCATAATTTTTTAGAACCATCTTATTAAACATGTCTATGGTATGGAAAAATTATATGAATAATAGTCAATACACATTCATCATGAAAAAATAAACTTTAAAAGATATTACTAAACAATTAACAAATAAGAAAATATTAAATTTCTAACAGTTAAAATTAAAAATAGATTATAAATTATTATGTTATGCACGAAATCTACTTAGATTTTTAGAATAAATTATATCAAATTTTGTTCCATATCTCAAATATTCTTACAGATTTTCATGTAATAAAGAAAAATAAATGAAAGTTAGTTACTTTACTTTTTTGAATGGAATTAGATATATTTACTATAAATGATATTTAAAAGCTTGAAAATAAAATTTTCATGTATTATACACCCATGTCAGCTTCAGTACTACATATTATAGTTAATTAAATCAATTAATATTATAAAATTTTAGATTTTTTTTAATAAATCAAATATTAATTAGCATTATTAGAAATCATCATATTAATTTATTGTATCTATTATCTAATAAAAACTATATGATATTAGTCAAAATTCATCAAATATTTACAATATTTTTTAAAATATGAATATTATATTATCTAGTACAATTTAAAAACAAAAATAAAAAGTCATTCAGATACGAATACTGTTCTAGTAAATAAATAACAGTTATACATTCAATATAATAAGTCACTGATTACTAAAAATTAAATTAAATACTAAACACATAAATTATTTGTTTATTTCACTCAAATAGCGATATAACTACGTAATATGATTAAAAATTTCTCTATATTTTTATGCATCTAGAAATTTATACAACAATAATAAAACAATATACAGGAAGTTTCAGATGCACCGAACGCAGATAAACACAAAGACAGAAGAAATATATTAAATATTACAACGACAAAAATGGTAAGAAATCTAGAGAACAAGTTTATATACAGACATAATACAGCAACGCACTTGACTCACAAAGGCCAAAGCTGCAAAACTAGGAAGAGAGTTTTTTCAAAAAAAAAAAAACTAGGAAGAGAGATGGAAAACGGGAAGTCCTCCGGCGACAAGTGTTCACTTAAACCGATCCGTTGCAAAGGTTAGTGTAGACTGTAGAGGAAAGGCCCTCTATCTCGTTCATTGACTGGCGTTGACTTTTCTGTTTCTATGGCAGCGGCCGTTTGTAGGAAGGCCGGAGGGCCGCTGGTGATGGAAGAAATCCTGGTTGCGCCGCCGCAGTCTTACGAGGTTCGGATCCGAATCATTTGTACAGCTCTATGTCACAGTGACATCACCTTCTGGAAACTCCAAGTATACTCTTTCTTCTTCTCTTCTACGGTTCATGATTTTAGTTATTTTCTCTTTTAACATATATTATATATATTACAATTTACATGAAAAAGTTTATTCAAAGTCATTGATAAACGATAGCCATCAAATAACGGAAGAAAATGAATTTGCATGATGTTTTTTCTTGATAAAATGTTCCAGTGTTACAAAATTTTAGGTAGATCCAAAATTAGTTCTTTAAAGTACGTATCAGACTCAAGTATTGACCCAATGACCACTGATAATATTTTTAATATTTATTGAGTAAAATATAATCGGATTAATATATATTGTGGTTGTTGATACCTTACAATCAGAGTTCTAACTTTTTGTCATTGGCTGTTTACGCAGGTTCCTCCAGCCTGCTTTCCAAGGATTCTAGGCCACGAAGCAATAGGGTTAGTCTATGTCCGTCCAAATTTTATCATGTTCTAAACCTCTTAAATATGTTACTGATCGATAAACGTTTTTAATATCCTATTGAGATAACATACTACTGCATAAACAAGTATTTATGAGCGATAGATTTCAAACTTTTACAGAAACAACCAAACTAATTGGTCTGCCCCCCCCCCCCCCCTCCTCAAAGAAAATTAGGTCAATTCATCTTTAAATAAAATTAATATAGGACAATAGCAAAAAGAAAATTTTCCATGTCGGTCAATACGGTGCTTCATTTCAAACCTCACAATAGAGGTTACAACAGGCCTTTGGACTTTTAGGAGTAGGGTGCTAACGTTATGAAACTTTCGTTGACTGCAATAAAGATGTATAGAGACATCTATTATCGTTCAATTAATTCAATTAACGCAAACATAGATATTTTATAAAAAAATTATAATTGTATGAATAACCAATCATAGATGTTAATCTAGCAAGAATAAACAAAAGGTTTTGAAAAATCATTTAGATCACCAACCTCAATCAAACCAACTACATTTTGTACAGTACATTCTTAGTATCCACCAACATTAAACCGATCTTCCTTGACCTCTTACCACTTAGACTTCAACTCCAACCCTAATCAATCCCGTATACTTACGGATTCTATTCCCCAGTTACCATAATATCATGCTTAAAAACAATGTCAGTTTCCAAGGGATGATAAGCATGTTACTAGTATCAACCAAATATTAGCCAAGTTATACTTCTCTTAGACGTACATATTGTTTAGATCACAGCTCCTAGATTATCATATTTTCACACTTATACCACATTAGCCGGAGAAAAACAAGAAACGGACTCGCCAAGGGCTCTAAATCTACAAAAAAAAATTGACACAGATTTTAATCAATGATTTAATGACAAAGATTTTGACTACATTTGGATTAAACTATTTTAAACCAATTGTTGCAAAGATCTTTTTTAAAAAAATTATTTTTAAAACGGTCTACAATACAACTTTTATTTTAAGGAAATTATGTCGACGAAGTGAAATTTAAATATATACAGAGTTGTGGAAAGTGTGGGTGAAAACGTCACCGAAGTAGTAGAAGGAGACACTGTACTGCCCACATTCATGCCGGACTGCGGTAACTGTATTGACTGCAAATCTCAAAAGAGCAACTTATGCAGCAAATTTCCCTTCAAGGTATCACCATGGATGCCAAGATACGAAAACTCCAGTAGATTCACTGACTTAAATGGCAACACTCTGTTCCATTTCTTAAACGTCTCGAGCTTCAGCGAATACACTGTTCTTGATGTCGCTAACATGGTTAAGATCGATTCTTCTATTCCTCCTAGTCGTGCTTGTCTCCTCAGCTGCGGAGTCTCCACTGGTAAGTCAATAACATCGTAAGAAAGATTTGGCACTTGTTTGATTTCTAATGAATTTTTTATTTAGGTGTTGGTGCTGCTTGGAAGACTGCCCAAGTTGAACAAGGATCAACTGTTGTGATTTTTGGACTTGGTTCTATTGGTCTAGCGGTAGAGTCGCAATTTTCAATAAAAATTTATTTTAATTTTGAGGTGCTGAGTTTGGTTGAGGTTTGTGCAATTTTTAGGTTGCTGAGGGTGCAAGACTTTGTGGTGCCTCTCGAATCATTGGTGTCGATATAAATCCTGCAAAATTCGAAGTTGGTTAGTGAGATTTTTTTAGTCCAGAGCTTATCTTGCAAAAAAAATCATTCTCATAATTTGTTTTGTATAGTAAACTAATCATAAATTGCTATAAATCATCATATTTTTGTAGGCCAAAACTTTGGAGTAACTGAGTTTGTAAACTCGATGACATGCGAAAACAAGCCTGTGAGCGAGGTACTGACACTTAGCAAGTTGCGTCAATGGAAATGGATAAACATCTAAATACTATATGATTGATTTATATATTTGTGTTTAGGTGATCAATGAGATGACTGGTGGGGGAGCAGATTATTGTTTCGAGTGTGTTGGAAGCAGTTCTTTGGTTCAAGAAGCTTATGCTTGCTGCAGAAAGGTATGATCGGACTTGTATACGCCTAGAATTAAATTATAAGCTTCGGAATTTAAGTTTTTGGTGGAATCAACTTTTAGGGATGGGGAAAGACGATAACTTTAGGGGTGGACAGGCCAGGTTCACAAATTTGTTTAAACTCCTCTGATGTTCTTCACAATGGGAAGACTCTAATGGGCTCGTTGTTCGGTGGTTTAAAGGCTAAATCACACATTCCTCTTCTTCTTAAACGCTACATGAGCAAGGAGCTTGAGTTGGATAAATTTGTGACACACGAGATGAAATTTGAGGACATCAATGATGCTTTCCAGCTACTACTTGACGGGAAATGCATCAGGTGTGTGTTGTGGATGGACTGATGGCGTTTGACGTATTTTCTATCTTTTCCTATATATCATTTATGTTACATATTCAAGTTTTTCTTATCCTGGTTTGTTATAAAACAAAGTTCAAAAAATAAATATAGGCAAAGGCTATAAAGCAAGTTAAAATTTAATGCTTTATAGTTTTGCCTAAAAGTTATATATTTGCGTACAAATTAGGGACTAATGTTAGTTTGTTATCATCACTCCCATGTGGCTATTGTTAGTTTGTTACAAAAATAAGAAAATAGTAATCAATTTCGTGTAGATTCGATCCTTTTGGCATCAATACTATTAATTCTTCAACATGTCCAATTGATATGGGGTTATGTCCAACAACTTAAAAATATAATTGTATTAACAATTAACTGTATAACATATATGTAACTGCACTTAAAAAACATAACCACCCCTTTTAAAAAAAACGTAACCACCCCCTCTTAAACAAAAACGTAATCCTATTTGACAAGTCAAAATATATGAAACCTTATACAAAATCAAGGTTTAAACTGTATTGGATCCAATTAAAACACTATTTATATACTCTGAGAAAAAACATAAGGTTTAAACTGTGTTGCTTTTTTTCTCAGAAAATATCGTCAAAATACATAAAGAAATTGTGGTAAGTAAGAAGTATATAAAGATGACGTGGTTAGTGTTTGATCAAAGGACAACAGTTATAAAATAATCATTTTTTTAAAGTAGATCATGTATTAATATTGATTCATTAATAATTCTTTACGAATAAATTTTAAAAAAATGAATGTGTTAAATGACTATAGCACAAGTGCATAGTTGTAATGCAACATCACAAATTCAATCAAATTATCAATACCTCTTACAAATAATAATTAAAAAAATTTGATGCCAAAAAACATTAAAAAACTTAACACAAATATGATTATAAAGAAAATACAGATATCATTATAAAGTAACATACATATATAAAAATTAAATTTTTTAAAAAGTAAAATAAAAAATATAGCCTTCTTTAAAAAGAAATCTTTTTGACAACTATTAGACATGTCAATTAGGGTCAAAGCCCGCATTTCGAACCCGCCTGACCCTAAATATTAAGAAATATAATTGGTTACAGCTTAGATTTTATAAAAATTATATTTCTTAAAAAATATAAAAAAATATCCATCCTTTTAAAGGCAGATCATAAATTTGGTTCAACTTTTTGAAAAATCGATTTATGGATGCGTGTTATGAGTATGCGGATTGGTAAATTTTGAATTGCGAGTACCCGCCGACCCGAAAAATATTAAAAAAATAAAAATAAAAAGAAAAGTAAACACTTTTCTAAAATGATGTTAATTTAAAATTTTAAAATATATGATTTTTATTATAAATTTATAAATATATTTTTATATTTTTATAATATTTAAATAAAATAATTATTTTTTAAAAAATTATAACCCCCAGATTATCACAAAATTAAATGGGGCGGGTGCCGGTACAAATTATTTGTTTGCGGGTTGTGCGGATTATAATTTTTGACCAAAACAAAATTGAAATTCGCGAATTGGCGGGTTCGACTGGCAACCCAGTTCTACCGGATCAATTTTTAAATTGCTATTATTTAATGAAATATATTTTGATTAAGATTTATACACAAACTAGATTTTGACCCGCCCTTAAATATGATTATACACAAACTAGATTTTGATTAAGATTTATACACAAACTAGATTTTGTATATATTTGTATTTTTGTAATTTTATTTGTGTATAAATTTTAATCAAAATGTATTTTATTAAATAATAGCAATTTAAAAATTAACTAGATTCTGATCCACCCTTTAAAGGGCGGATATATTTTTTATTTTAATTTAATATTCATATTTGTGATTTCTTTGTGATTATATTTGTATTTTTAATCATATCAATACTATTAATTTTGGAACATGACCTATTGATTTTAGTTGGATCCATTTAAAAAAATATGAAACCTAAAAAAAATCCTTACATGCGTGTGTTATATAACTGCTATAATCTAAATAACTGCTTATGCTCTATGCGTGTGTACCATGGGTGTTTCACTGTTTTGTCGGGATTATAGCAGTTATAGAGAAAAAACCTTAGATCAGGAAATCATTACAAAAAATATTAATTTTTGAATATTAATTTTTGAATATTAATTTTTAAAAGTTAATTCTTCAAATATCTACACAAACAATCTACTAAAAGAGAATCATTAAAAAAAAAAGTCTGCTTAAAAAAATTGTTGGACCCTTTCACTAACTAATTATTTTTGGTCCAAGTATTTTAAAATACAAAAATTAAAAAATAATAATTTAAAATTTAAATCATGTATAATTTTTTATTATATATACTTTATAGTAATTAAATTAAATAATGATTTTTAAAATATGTATATAACCCGAGGATAACCATAAAATTAAGCGGAACGGATGCGGATACAAAATTATTTGTTTGCGGGTTGTACGGGTCATATTTTTAGCCAAAAACAAAATTTAAACCCCGTGGATTGGCGGGTCAGCGGGCGAGTTCGACCCGTAATCCAGCCTTAACCGTGTATATACCAGATTAATTTTTAAATTGCTATTATTTAATAAAATACATTTTGATTAAAATCTATACACAAATAAAATTACAAAAATACAAATATAATCAGCAAGAAAAAACAAATATCAAAAGTTAAATTTAAAATAAAAAATATACCCGCCCTTTTAAGGGCGGGTCAAAATCTAGTTTTTCCATTAAAATGCAACTAAAAAGGCATTCTATTCTCCCCACGTATGTATGTTCGCAGAATCACGGATCCATTACGCGTTCTCTCAACGCTAGTATAGTACGTAACAATATTATTCTTATCTCTCTGTCTTTGACCCCTATATTTTAGTATATTTCACAAAACCCCCCTATAAGTACTGGAAACGCTCAAATTGAAAATCAACTGTACAGTTAGCCATTCACTTCACTTTAATTTTTCAATATATTTTCTAAATATTCAATAATAACATCAGTACGTGTCGTTATTCTTGTTGAAAATCTGTAACTTATAATTATTTATAAAGAATTATTGTCAGATTATGATTCATCCTCAAATTACGAGGACTAAATATGAAATATACCTTCTTTAGCAACCTTGCCGCGTAAGGAAAATTTGTACGTGTGTAAAGCAAACTCATCAATATATATCTTCAAACACCTTCGTTATATTTTCTATCTTCCAATTCAGTTTCAACATTTCTCGCTATTCGTCTCGGGTAAAAAACCTCTCATCTCTTTCCAGTTTTAATTCTACTTATTGATTACTCTGATGTATCTGTTTTGATCCCATCAAAAAACTTGACGTTAATGCTTGAATTTATGCAATTTGATTGGAAATACTTACGTTGATCTCTAAGCTAATCAATGATTCGTTACATTCCTGGTAGCTCGTTACTTGAATCTTGTTTTTCGGCGTGATCGCCTGCTGAAAGCTTGAAGTTCATGCTTGGTCTGTGCAAGTTAAATTGGGTTGGATCATGTTGATGTTTTGGCCTAAAACAAGTGGTGTTTATTGTCTTTTTGTGTAGGTTTTGTTTGTTGACTGAGAAAACATGGGAGGTGACAAAGACAGAGGGTTTCATGGGTATCCACCTGCTGGATACCCGGCCGGTACTGGGGGTTATCCACCAGCTGGATACCCACCACATCAAGGTTATCCTCCACCACCTGGTGCCTACCCTCCAGCTCATGGTTATGGAGGTTATCCTCCTGCACCTACTCATGCTGGTTATCCTGCTCATCACTCAGGTACTGTATAGTCTGTAGTGCCTCCTGTAACTACCTTTCTCGCCCTCCCCTATAGCTTGGCAGTATCTTAAATGTTGTAAATGTCTTCTTGTTAAGAAGTTTAAAAGTAATTGAAGTTGTCTATAGGTTGCTGCCAAAACTGGAATTTAGTATCATATATATTGTAGATTTTAACTCGAGAAGATGTTGAAAATGAGAGTTTTGTATATATTTTCGTTACGATAAACTAATATTTAGTGTCATATCTGGTGTAAGATGTTATTTTAGAAAGAAAGTGAAACAAAGGATTTGATGATATTGTATTTATTTTTATTTTTGTTGTATTGTTTTGGTAAAGATAGCTTTGTAGATTCTATTACGCTTACGTGATTGTAATTTGCCTTTACTTGTTTCAGGACACGCAGGAGGAATCGGGGGTATGATTGCTGGTGCTGCAGCAGCCTATGGAGCTCACCACATAGCTCATAGCTCTCACAGTCCTTACGGACACGCTGCATATGGTCACGGATATGGCCATGGTCATGGCTATGGTTATGGTCATGGTCATGGTAAGTTCAAGCATCACGGAGGCAAGTTTAAACGTGGGCATGGGATGTTTGGAGGAGGTAAGTTCAAGAAGTGGAAGTGATGTGAAATTCCCCTTTGATATGTCTCTCTGGACTGACCAGATGTTTAAAATAAATCACAAACATATAAGTTAACTTTCGTCGGTCTAGAGATCGCTGGTTCGAATTGGAATAACTCAGACTTAATAAAGAATACGGTACTATATGGAGGTGTCCTATCAAGCTATCGATGGCTTAATAATGACATATTCTGTTTTTAAATTTTTTTTTATATTGTGTTCTTGCTTATATTGGTTTTGACTTTACTTAAGCTATAGTAGAAGTCATGAGTATAGTCAGATGACCTATATAATACTTCCTCCGTTTCATATTACTTGTCGTTCTAGGTTTATACACACAGATTAAGAAAATATTTAATTTTACATATTTTCAAAATAAAAATACTGTTACCAATACACCTAACCATATATCAACCAATAAAAAAATAGAGTAGATAATATTTTCAATAAATTTTGAATTGATAACCGAAAACGACAGTTATTTTGAAACGAAAATTCTACTCTAAAATGACATGTAATTCGAAACGGAGGAAGTAGTTGTTTATGACTTCTTAATCAGTATGGGTGTATTCATATGAATTTCGATACGTAGATAATTTGGGTGATTTTATACAGAAAGTCGTTATAATTTATTACTAATTCTTTGAAAGTATATTACTTATGAAACCAAACCATGAAATTTGATTTTTTTAAGTATTTTTACTAGACTTAAACTCCTAGAAATCATTAAAAACAAAACAATGTCTATGAATTTCCAACAGTGATGAATTTGATGCCACTTCGAATTGCTAGTTCAATCACTTTACACTTTAAAAGACATTTATAACTTGTATTACCAGTAACACCAAATTTTGGGGAAATTCTCAAAATTTCTAGTTAAATACCGAAGATTAGTTATTTTAACATAACAGTTAAAAATATTTGATTGAAGAAGGATGAATAACTACTGGTTTTATGCAGAATACAAAAATGCTGGTTTGGGGGGGGGGGGGGGGGGATGTCATTTTGGTTTCGGATCACAACAATAGACACAAGCATATGCTTTTTTTTCCGTCAAAGAGTGTTCACTTATTATGCAACTGGGAGACAATACATCAGTAGATAAGTTAAACAATTTAGTTCAAAGATAAAAGTCTATTTTGTAGAAAGGTTTCAGAATTGATCTCCAGTTCTTCTGCCACTAAAAACAAACAAGAATAGGGTGAAAATGATCTGTCAAGCAAAGAAGAAATTGTATAGCTATCTCTTTTTGAAGGAGGATGTAACGTAAGAACTATAGCACAAACGTAAAACACAGAGTACACTTGAAAATATTTTTACAAAAATATGTGTATGTACTAATATTTTTATAAAGCGAATTTATAAGTTTTTTATTATATAGAATCCCAACAATCATTCTTGATTTGTTGTCCCTAGCTTCACATATTTTAAGATCGAATACGAGATCTTTAAAACCATTCTTTTTAACTCTTAATTAGATCTTGATCCGCCCGATTGGACGGGTGTTTACTTTAACTTTATAAAAATATTATCAATTTATAACAATTTAGAACTTATTAAATTTTATAAAGTATAGTCCACATTCTTCGCTATCATATGATTGTTATTATATTTAATATACTTGTAACACGAAAAAAATATTAATATCTTAGTGTATATATATATTTTTGCATTGTTTATTTGATATTGTAACCATAATATAAAAATGTAATTTTTAAACTAATACATATATATCTATCGTATTAATATAATACGGACAGCAAATTTTGTCTGAGAGAAATATATTTTTACCTATGTATTATATATAAACTATAAATACCAATAACTATAATAAAAACCAATAATTACAATGGTCCAATAAATGATTTAATTGTCAAAATGGATCATAATAGCAAATTAATTAATGTGACCTAATTTTATAGTAACCGTTTATTTTTTATAGTTTATTTGATATTGTAACCATAATGTAAAAAATGTAATTTTTAAAATTAATAATGACATATATATCGTATTAATGAACAGAAAATTTTATCTAAGAGAAATATATTTTTATCTATGTATTATATATAAATTATAAATATCAATAACTATACTAAACAATTAATAATTACAATGGTCAAATAAATAACCTAGTTATCAAAATGGTTCATAATAACAAGTATGGCCCATTTCTATATAACATTTTAATTCTATAAGTCCAAAATATATGTTATTTTTGTGTCCAAATAATATTTTAATTTTTTTAACTCTATAATTTATGTTGTCAAATAAAACTAAAAGGTACTTCTAGTTTAACAAGATAAGATGTTATTTATTAGCTTACAAGCTTAATAAACTTAACTCTTATGCCCTTTAGGTTGATCACTACTACTTATATAGCTTGGCACGTGCTCACACTGATTCTTTGTAGTTTCCTCACACCTCTTTCATGAACTCAACAGGCCATGTGCCTTCGTTCCCTCTCTTGCCACCTCCTCATTTCACATCAGCATTATTCTTCTAGAAGAGCTTGTCCCACCCAATATCAACTCCTACACTCAACTCTCTCTCTTCAGCCTTTTATCCTTGTTCATGGGCCAACGCCTTGATAAACCCACAGCAGTAGCATCACTCCAATGTCGTATGTAAGCATACATTACAATACCGCACCGTTGGAAATCGACTTTATCCCCAAAAGAAATAATAAAACGAAGATGTAGATGTTTATATTAAGTGCATTAAAGGTTGAAATTAATTGCTTACAGTAGACTAGTGGTTGATGTATTGATGATAATAGTAATGTTGTAAATAAAAGAAGGAAGATAAAAATGATTGAACAAAACAATCATTTTCGGAAAAAAATAATAATGACATTGTAAATAATCTGAACTTTTGAGGTGAATATAACAAATAAAAATCAAAAAAACCATGGGTTAATTTTGTATTTGACTTTTGTTTTTAATCTGAACTTCTATGATGAATATAGCAAATAAAATTTCAAAAAATCATTGATTAGTTTTGCATTTGAATTTTTGATTGGTGTATTGATGATAATGTCAGTGTTTAAATAAAAGAAGAAGATGAGGATGATTGAGTGAAGTAAAACAAGCATTTCGAAAAAATAATGATATTTCGTAAATAATATGAACTTCTGGGATGAATAGAGCAAATAAAAATTTAAAAAATCATGGATTATTTTTGCATTTGAGTTTTTATTTTTAGTCATTTTAGCAAAACCTCAAAAATAAAATTATCACTATATGTTAAACTTTTATATCTACAACCCTATATTAGTTTTTTGAAACTAAAAACAATATTTTATCTAAAAATTCAAGTATTTGTTTTATAAAGTAATGGCTTACTTTAGTAACAAATAATTCAATAGTCATACAATCTTCCCGACTCAAAAGTAGTTATGTAATTTTCAAATTTCTCTTGAAAAATATATAATTTTGAAAATAAATATTTCCAACACAAAATGATAATATTTCAAATTTTATAAAAGATAAAATAATAGAATACAAAGTATGATTTTTTCTGAAACGAGTAAGAAAAATAAATCATTAAAAAAATAAAAGTAATATAATATTTTAACATCTTAATTTAATAAAACAACTTGAAAAATTAATCGCTACTCAATCCATTCGATCCTAAGGTTTGTTTCATCCTTAATATATTCACCAACCCAAAGTTGTGAAACTTTTCTTTCTCAAATTGCTACTAGTGTTCACTTTATAGACCTTTTTGTTCTCTTCATCCTTATTTCATGCATTTGGTAACCATTTCCGAAGGCAACTTCAGCCACAATCTCAGGCCAGGGTGAATATCTCGCTGCACAAACCAACTACAGCGGCGGCTATTGTAATAATAACAACCGCAGCTACTACCCAAACTTGGACTACGGTTACTGTGGTGGCAGAGGCCAAAGAAGAAACACACATTTCTGATCCTAAGTTCTGTCTTCCTAAAAATGGCTTTGTTGGTCACTCGCACTTCTAGCACTATGTTTCGGAGTTCAGTTCTTTCGGGTAAAGAACATCTTTATGGTAACCAATATCTCAAGATTTGTAGGCATTATCATATTGGCAAGTTCGAAGTTCCTTGCTTAAGCCTCAGGAGAGAATGTTGGTTCTCCATATAGAGAAACACAAAAGTAACATGAACCTTTTGGCAAACCATTAAATATAGATAAATACTTCATATGCTTTGTTATTTAATATTCTAATGTACATATAAACATAAAGCAAATTTTTAACACTTACAAGTTAAGAATTTCTCTTTTTATTTATAACGAAAAAAGCACATTAGGCACTATATTAGAAGATTCCTTAAATTCTATGATGACTACAAGCTTTATACAATTATGTAAGTTACTTGCATAACCCATCTTCGCCTTTACACCAAGGGAAAGAAAGATACCAAGGCTTTCCCCACCAATTAGTGTTAAGTTCCTATATCCTCTTTCATACTCTCTTACCAAAAAGCCAAGAACTTGGTCCCAGCCTGGATGCTCTCTCATTAAATCCTTAACCAAAAACCCCAGTCCGAGAGCCACATATAATAATGCCAAGATTGTCATCTACCCATGCTACAAGCCCTTTCATCTGGTGTGCCGGTATCATCTGTGCCATCATCTCTATTGCTGTAATAATTGGTGGCATTGTAATCTTCGTTGGCTACATGGTCATTCACCCGCGAGTTCCCATCATTAGTGTTGAGTATGCTCACCTCGACCTCTTAAAGTAACCGGTTTCCACAACTCTTCCTCCTTTTCTTTTTTTTTCTTGAATTAATCTTGAGCATTAGCGATCAGGTTTTTTGTGTTCTTTGCTTTTATTGGACCAGGTATGATATAGTTGGAGTCTTGCAGACGCAGTTAACGATTGTGATTCGTGCAGAGAACGATAATGCTAGGGCTCCTGCAGTTGTTTGATGAAACCAATTTTAAGCTAAGCTATGAAGGTAAAATAATTGCGTATTTAAAACAGCACGAGTTTGAAGTTGCTAAAGAGAAATCAGTATCTTCTCATTACGTGGTCCAGTCATCCCCAATACCATTGAGTCAATCAATGATGGAAGCCATAGACTACGCGGTTAAACAAGATGTGATTGTTTTCGAACTCAAAGGTGGGTCAAAGGCTCGATGGCGAGTCGGGCCAGTAGGATCGGTCAAGTTTGAATGTAACCTTAGCTGTGAGCTTAGGTTTAGACCGTCCGATCACAATCACATCCCATCTCATTGCACTTCTTCTCATAAGCATTAGGGACTCTTTGTCTCATTTGATTTTTCTTTTTAAATTTAGGTAATTAGTTTTTACAAATAATATACGGGGCCGGTTTTTTTTTGTTTTCTAAAAATAAATGTAATAGTTGTTTCATAATATTATTAAATGAACATTCTTGCCCCCCTCTTCCAAAAATGTAGAACATAAAAGAAAAATCATATGATATTCTAGTTTTCTTGTCACGAAGGAAGCTTATTTTTCATCCTACAACACAAAGTGACTTTATCGAAACTTTATATTCTTTAAGCCGTGGAAAGCATAACCACTTGCGTCACGGCACCTCACCTACTAACCACTTTTGGGGGTCGTAAATTGTACTATGTATTTTACATGAAATTAGGAGTTTTTATTGTATCCTGGACTTTAGAATACGCTGGACTTAACGAAGTTTTGGGCCTGGACCAGAGCCAGATGCTAAGGTTTGGCATGATCACCGTAAGACTGCGTTGGTCATTTACCCAAAAAAAAAAGAGTTGTTTCTTGTGGAAATAACCTGAAGTAATTTCTTTGAATATGCATATTTTGTCATGATTAACATTTTTCACAGGATTTTTTTTCAACTTAACATAATAGGATAATACAAAAAAAAGATTACAAACCTAAATAAACCAATAAACATAGTTCAAATCCAAACACCCGTTCCACGTGAGTAACGTGAGAGTCGCGTAATAATAGTACTTACTTTTTCACTCAAATCAAATCTAGTTAAGATCTCGGGAAACACGACTGTGCGAAAAGGAAAGAAGACTTTTCCAAGAAGACACGCGTCTATGCATGAATGGTCTGTTATTCTCATTAAATACACAACAAAGGAAGCTAATGTATCCACGATATTTAGATAGAGAGATCAAATATTTTCCAGATATTGGTAACTGTTCTCTCTCTCTTTCCTTCTTCTTTCTAACTTTTCCATTGAGAACGTCCGAGGAGGATGACCAAATATGTTGCGGCGGCCTCTGATTCGCTTGGTGCAGGTCGGGAACTGATTGGCTGACACAGCCACGTGGGTTTTCATGGTTGGCTCGTGAGCAGGGATCGGATCCCGCCTTGTATCAAGTGAATCCGAGTCCGACGTGAAAGATAAAGTCTTAAAGACTTTCAGATCTCATCAAGTATCCTTTGATTCTTCTTTTTTCAATCTCTCAATTAGTTTTGAAGCAGTGAGGATTAATGGCTATGTTCTTGAAATTTCAGGATCTAAGGGTTTCTTAGCTATAGATCTTGTGTTTGAATTCTTCATAGGTCATTGAGTTAGATTTTTTGTGATGCCCACTCGATTTATGGATGTGTTGATTCTGAATCTTGAAGCTTTATGGTTAGGTTAATGGGGGTGTGTTGAGAAATTTCAGGGTTTATGCTGCTTCTATATTGGTGGTGATGGGATTTGGTGTCACTGGTTCGTTCCTTCTATTGAATCTCTGAGTTTACATTTTGTCATCTTAATTTAATTTTTAGGTTTTTGTTTTGTTCAGAAACCATCGAAATTGAATCTCGTTGGGTAAGATTCAGGTTCATGATGGTGTAGAGTTTTTTTTTTTATATTTCCAAATAGGATTCTTTAGTAAGTTTTGAAGGATTTCTAATAGAAACTGAAGCTGATTTCCATTTTATCAGGTTTATTCGAATAATATTTAATGGTTTCCTTTTTGGATATTGTTTTTGTGTCATTTCTCTTTGGTGTAAATAATATAGAAACAAAATAATGGACAGAAGCATATATTAACGTGTCTATATTGGTTATTGTGAACGATTATGATTGTTGCTAATGTATGACCGAGAGAATCTGTTTTGGTGAATGACATGACATGACACAATAATAAAGCTGGATTGAATTTGAACCAGACGTGGAGATGGTGTAGTTTGCACTCTAAATACTTTATTTGAACAGTTGAGAGAATATGGGTTTATTATTGTCTATCTGATATTTTCTTCTTTTTTTTTTGTCACTGAAAAATACAGCTAAAACGCTTGGTTTCATATATGTACTCTCTTCTCCGATGTCAACACACCGCTAGTAGTTGCATTTCCTATAATTTGAATAACCTTCTTCTCCAGTTGCTTAATCACAGTTATGGCTTAACAGTTCTTGCCTGATTGGAGTTAAACACACAATTTTTAAGGTTACTAACTAACAATGTATTTCGAAGTTCCTTTTATAGCTTTTCTGTATGTTAGTAACCTGTTTAAAGACGTTCTCCTATGCTCTTCTAACTTATCAGAATACAATGCTGAATTCTGGATCTTAGTTACCAGAATATGTCTTTTATAGTACAAGAAAAATATGTAACTTTGGACCAAAGTTAATGACATCATTGAAATCGGATTCGATCAATTTAGTCAAAAGGTTTTAGGTGCAACACTTTCTGCTCCGTTAATTACACATTAACTTATATATTCTTATTGCTTTTCTCAAGAAAAACTTTCGTGCTGACTAAATTCGGTTTAATCCTTCAGTTGTCTTGTCGCCATGTACAAAATATGATATTCAAGGACAGGACCGAACTCAAACTTAATATCATCTCAAATGTATTTTACTATTTTTTCTCTAGAAATTCTATTATATAAATGTGATATGCTCTAATGTATTTTTTAAAAATAGTAATTTCTAAATATAGAGTAAAAATAGAAGAATGCTAACTTTTTTTATATATAAAGATTAAAATAGCAATTATTTTAGACAAATAAATAGAGATGAGATGAATTGTTTTTTCTCAAATATTATTATAGAAGCAAATATATGTGTGGATTGGAGATGTTTTAAATTTTTTATTAGATTAGTACACTGATTTATTTCTCCTCTTTACCTTATTTATTTTTGATGTAAGAAAAAACACTATTTTTAATTAACTAAAAAACGTGTGCAAGAGAGCATCTTTTTTAAAAAAATGGACTCTCTGTACCTACCAATGACTGACTACTTGTAAGCATAAGTTGCCAAAATAAATCTGAAACAGTAAGATGCTCTACTTGAGTGGGTTCAGAATAACTGCATTTAACTATTTAAAAGCAAAACCGTTATAAGGCTCGCATGCATAATTTTAAAAGTAATAAATAATGGATGGTGTAGGTATGGACATTCGGGGTACCAATCGGGTTTCAGTTTTATCCAATCGGGTTTTGGTTTTTTGGATTTATAAAAATCAGCCCCATTCGAATTATTTGAAAGTTCGGTTAGGATCGGTTCGGATTCTATCGGGTTCGGGTCGGGGTTAGTAAATCTTCAAAGAACCAGTACAACCCAATGTACTTTCGGATTCGTGTCCCAATCGGTTCTTCGGTTTAAAAATATCTGATTTGTACCTATTTTGTAACCAAAACATAAGTAATTTTTTTTTCAGTATCTAATTTGTACATTTTTGTACCAAAATATAAGTAAAATCGATTTAAAAATAAAAAATGAATAATAATCATGATCATTTAAAATCAAACGAAAGGGAAACATTTTTATTGATAAAAAGAAAACCAAATAAATGAAATCATAAAACGAAAACCACAACCTCATGAAATGAGAAACATTGTCTAATGAAAACAAAATTTAAATCCAAATATTTCAAAATTCAACAGCTCATTTAACCATCAACCTTCATGTAATAGAACCATCAACCTTTATGTAATAGATAAGTATTTTAGATGTTCAATGTATCTTAATGTATTTTGAATACATGTTAGGAATCGAGATCATGTTTGGTATAAGGTTTTTTAGGGGTTTTGAACGTTTCGGGTTCTATCAGATACCCATTTAAATTCGGGTTCGGTTCGGGTAATATCCATAACCCGAAATACCAAAAAACAAGATCCATTCGATATTTATGTTGGGTTCGGATCGGTTCAGATTCATTTTTACCGGATCGGATTCGGTTCGGATTTTCGGGTTCGGTTTATTTGCCCAGCCCTAGGATGGTTGACAAAAAAAATTGAATGAGGTTTACAGTTTAGACCTAGACATCTGCAAAAGAAAATGTGTCTCTAACGTTCCGACCGCCCACAGCTAATGGGTTACCCACGTCCGTTCTTTCGCCATGTGGAATGGCCGGTGTGTTAATTTTTTCAAAGGTTCAAAATCATTGTTTACTAACCCTATAATCATCACATGATCTTTTTCGTACTTTGGTCTCACTCGCACGATATCGTAAATCACTTCCTGACAGGTCGCTCATCCTTTCACTATTCCAGTTCAAGCACATTTAATCCTGGAATTCTAAATGGATGTTTAACCGAAAAGTTAAATTGACTTTGGTGACATAGATAGTCAAATAAATTCTCTTAAATCTTTCCATATATCACAACTCGGAATGTTACATTGTTAGTTAGAAGTATATAGTGCAGGGGTTTACATATCTAATATCAAATTTAGTCCCGGTGAGGAAGAGGTCGAAAACAGATTTTGATGTTTCGAAGTTCAAGCATAGACTTGCTTTGAATCCCCTAAAACCATGCATCATCAATCACACAGTTTTGATTTCCAACCACTCTTTTTCTATGTATTCACCTGCAAAAAGATAGAAAGAATATTAAGAACCACAACGTTAGCAATGTAAACATGCGAGATTAATTGTTATAAAATAGGCCGAATATGTAAAGCAAGTAGATTCTTGAACCAGAGGAAAAAGTTGGTAAAACTGGACAAAATATATGTAATTTTGATTCGATTCGTAATCCGTTTAGATTATAACCGAAAAATCTGGATATTTGTAACTTTACGAAGAAAAACAAATTGTACAAATATGCAATATCGTAAGAAACAAAGAAAATCATAAATACTAATATTGTTAGAAACAAATATTTGATTTGATCCATTATATGCATATATTTAAAGAATTATATATATATAACTTATATAAATATTATATTTTATATAAGTTTTACAGTATTTTTATTTACTAAAATATTAGTTATTAGTATTTTAAAAAGAAATAAACTTCTTACTTTTGTAATAAAATATTACTATTTATATAATTTTGATTTATTTGTTTATTTTTACGGATTGAAACGGATATCTGGTCAAAAATCTAAAATTTTCCAGATATCCAGGACATCAAATATCTGGATAGCAACATATCAAATCAGATCGGATAATTTATTATTTAGACAAAACAGATCAGATCATGAATATCTCCTTAAACATGGATTTTGAGTTGCATTATGTAATCTCCGGTTGGTGGGTGAGTAGCCATGTTATATCTTCGATTAGCTTTCTCCTTAATTCGATGAATCTTTAACTTGTCTCTTTTTGTTGCAATTAGTTTAGAAGAATAAGCAGATTTCTCAATAATCTTTATGGTTCAGCTTTTGTAAGGACAATGTCAATTAGGCCAAATCCTAGTGCCCTCAACTCGTAATACAAATTAATAAGTTTGTGTTTAATTAGTTATATAAGATAAAGATAAACTTTTCGTATTAATTAATGATTAGTGAGAACATGTTTCATAACGATTATTATAAATTATTATTAACTATAACGATATATAATTTTAGGATTATTGGTTTATAAATTCTCATATTCTCACTAAAATTTAGTGTTATTGGTTTGATGATTTTATAACAACTCCATACAAAATTCTTTGTTATTCAAAAGATTTAGATTTTAATGATTCAACAAATCTATTAAAGCAAGTATTAGTGGAAATTGTATTCTTAACTTTTTAACTCATAAAATAAGATTTTGAGAATAATACATATGTTCATTGGATTCTTAAAATCTTTATATTACTTTATTTTTATAGATTTTCACAATATAAAAGTTTTTCTATGACTCTTTCCAAATTTAACAAATTTTTCAACTTTTAAAATCAAGAAATTCTATATAAGTCCAAGTCCCACTAACATCCCCTAAGTCTATTTGGGTTTAAGCTCATTTAGGATATAGCTGGTTTGCCAAACCTAAATCTTTGTATTTAGTTAAGCTTCATTCTTGCAGTCTGAGCTATTTTTGATATTTGCATATTCTTTCAATAGTTAAGCTATTTTTGATTTTAGAATGGTAAAAATGTCAGATATATTATTATACTATAGTTTGATCCGTGCATCTGCACGAGTGTTTTTTAATAGGATAAACATATGAATTTTTTCGCAACACAAAAATTTAATGATTAAACAAACGTGCGCTCATATGGGTGTTCGATTTTTAATTTTTTTTGTAATATGTTGGTTGCTCACATTGTGGTTGAGTTTTAAAAAATAAAATTAATGTTTTAACACATTCATAAATTAGTAACTTAAACTACATTAACCATTTTATGTATTTACTTATAAATTAAATACCAACTAGAATTTTAATTTATTTGTTTCAAAATAAAATATTTTATATCAAATAAAATGTAAGGATATTTTCGCTAATTTTTTATATGCCAAATAAATTCTATTTCTGTGATTAGTTTTGAAAAATATTAAATTGAAATTTATTTGTTGTATTCTTATCATACAAAATCTATGTGTGAATTATACTAATTATCAAAATATTTAACATATATTTAAAAAAAATAACTTTATATATTTTAATAAAACATTTTAAGTTTATATTTTTCATCTGAATGAAATGATAATATACAAGAATATATAAAATTTAAAGTTTGTACGTCACATTTTAAAAATCTGTTTAATTCTATTCTAAAATTTTGTTAGATAATAATCCGGTTAGAGAGCAATCCAATTAAAGAATAATTGTAAATTTGGTTAGAAAATAATCTAACAAAATAAACGATAAATAAATTATTTTTAATTAATTCATAATTATTAATTAATTGAAACAAGTTGTAATTGCTGGATGAAAAGAGTTATTTCTAAAAGATATTATAGTTTTATAGATTAGATAGATAGTAAATTATTCTTTGACAAAAAAGAAGATAAATAGTAAATTACTATAAATATTTAAAAAACCTAAAAAGTTATAGTTCTATAGGTTGAGTTTGTAGTTTTTGAAATGTTTTTTTTGGCTATTGTTTTTGAAAACCACTTTATTTGCCAATCAAGATTTTGTTAAAAATGATTCTTTGAAAAGCTAGGAAAACTAATTTTTAAAATAACTACATAGTTCTTCTGCACAAAAACTAAAATCTGTGTTTTTTTAAGCTTTTGGGAATCATTGTTTTTTTTCTATTTATCATTTTATTTTTATTTTGTTTATTTTAGTATTTTTCATATTTATCCCATGTTTATGCTCTCTTCTTACTCTCATACATTCACCTAACAATCATATCATCAAATAAAATTCCTATACTTTATTAATATTAAATAATCAATTATAAATACATATTCATATAATTTTGAACATTATGTTTCATAGGGTTGGGCAAAAATACTTGATACTCGTAAGAAGTAATTAGTTCTATTTAGATTTTCTTAAAATGTATATAAGAAATCTCAGTTGCAGTAAATTGTTACTTAATTATAGTTCAAGTGATTCAAGTGATTTACAAATTATAATTATAGTTCAACTTATGTAGCAAATATGAATTTCATGGTCGTTATAAATATACATTTATTTGCATGTTTCAGTTTAATCGGTTATAAATCAAACCATATCCAAATCATACGGTTTTTATAAAATCACATACATTCGGTTTGTATGGTATATACCAAATTATAACCATATTATCGATTGTTTAATATCTTTTAATAATATAAAATTCTTTTAAAAAAAGAACTAAGATACAAAATCTGTTATCAAATATTTATTATTCACAATAATTAATTTTCATATATACGTTAATCATATTAGGTAATTTCGTTGTTTTATTTAAGGAAAGTGCGAGATTGTTTTTTTGTACATTATTTATCAATTTGATAGTTAGTTTAATAAAAAGTGTAATATAAGTTAAGACGGACCAACCTATTTTTCTAAGAATATTATATTTTATAAATAGTATATTTCATATGGTTATTTATTAAATGAGATTTCATAATCATACGGTTCTATGATCATTCATATCGTTTTGTAACAAATTATATAAATCATTGATAACAAAATTTTCAATGTGAAAAATTTAATAAGTTTATAATTTATAAATGTTCTTGAAAATTCATTAAATTTTTTGAAATTAAAATATTTATGTAATCTTATATGGTATATAGTTTAATTTATATATATTTTTGTTTTATTATTAAATGATATTTTTTACTCATATGGTTTTAAAATCATGTGTATATTGTTATAATAAAAATGTTAAACCATTGATCATTAATTTTTAACATAATAATTTTAACAGTTTTAGTAATTTATTGTCGTTTTTAAAAATTCAAAATATAACATATACGAAAAAATCTAAATTTTTAATTTTATAGCTAATTTTATTGTTTAATTTATTTTAATAATATAAATTTAAACAAAAAATTATGGAGGAGATTTAGATTGTTATCAAATCTTTATTATTAGAATCATTAATTGTCATATATATATTAGTCATATTTGGAAATTCCGTAACTTTTATTTAAGGAAAGAAAATAAAATATTAATTGTACATTTTAATTAATTTTATAATTAGTTTAATGAAAACTATAATATATAAGAGATATCATATAGTTGGTATTAAATGTTTCTAGTGAGATATAAAAATCGAATTGGACCAATATGTTTTTCAATTTCATTGTAAGGCTGACATGTAGGATTAATTAATTATCTAATTGATTGCCACGTAGGAAGATGTTATTTTCAATTAATACAAACTTAAGGTTACAATTTTTTAAATGTTTATCTTTTAATATATAGGGGATATTTTTACTAATTTAGAAAACCCAAGCTGAAATGTTTTTAGGTCGGGCCAAACTGAAATAGTTACGGATTTTGTAAATTTTGGATTGGGCCAGACTGAACTCAAGGATTGTATGTGTTTTGGACTGTATCAGCCAGGCCGTCCTGATTAACATCGCTAACTATTAACTAAACCTCTTGAAGTACGAGTTCAATTTCTTGCGGGGATGCAAAGTCCTTGATCTAAACTCTTTTTTTTCTGAACTACGGAAATAAACTCTTTTGAGCGAAGATAAAATGGATATGAGTTCAGTTTCTCGTTTGCATTTTTCTGTTTTGCTCATCATAGTAGGATTCGTTCTTCGCAGGAAAAGTTTCCAGCTGTATTTCCGTCTGGTTGTGGGTTATGAGTTTCGTAGTCCCACGTCTGCTGCTTTTGTTCCCACCCACTCTTTTGTTAATTTCGAGTGTTTGCATTATTTTCCTGTACTAAATGGTAGTTAGTTTATGCCTTGTTGTGTTCTTTGCCTTTACATATATTTTTTTTTATTTTGGTTTCCGCGAAGTAGTTCATGCTTGGATTGATGTTTATAGCTAAGTTTTTGGTTCCACCTAGGGATGTTCAATCCGAATATCGATTCAGTTTCGGTTCGGTTTTCTCGGTTTTTCGGTATTTCCATTAGTAAAATATAACTATCATTTTAAATCCATGTTTACTTCTGTTCGGTTCGATTCAGTTTATATACTATCGGTTTCCGATTTATTCGATTTTATACCCAAAACATAATTATTTTGTTTGAGATCACATTATATGAATTTTAGAGTTATGTTGTCAACGCAGTCATTTATTAAAAAAATATTATATGTTTAAACAAAAGAAAAAAGAAAAAATGCTTCTACCATCTAATAAACTAATCAAATTTAGAATTAAAATAAAACTCTGAATTTTGAGGAAGAAAACAAACAAAACAGAAGACCAAAATAATTTTTTTCTATTCTTCCATATTTAGTGTTCATCAAAATCATATTTTTTTAATTGATCATAAAAATTTATTCGTTTATAGATAAGAAAAAAGTTCTGAAGAATTTCCACTAATTATTATCCATCAAATTTATAATATTTACTTTAGTTTAGTCGATGCTAAAATAAGACAAAAATATCAAAAAAAAAACTAAGAAAATAAGAAACCTCGATTAAGATGAATTGTTACTTAATTATAGTTTAAGTGTTTTACAAATTAGAGATTTTTTATTAATGTAGAAAAATATTGTAATAGTTATTAGCAAAAAACTAACTTATATAACAAATAGGATTTTCATGTATCATTATAAAAAAATGTATATACATGTTTTTACTTTTTGATCGGTTTTATTCGGATTTAATCTAGTTATATACCAAAACATATTCATATCCAAATCTTACGGTTTTTATAAAATCACATCCATTCAGTTTGTATGATATATACTAAAATCAAATCATATTATCTATTTCGATTTGGTTCAATACGGTTCGGTTTTACCATATTTCCATCCGCTGTTGATCACTATGACCGTTAAAAATTAATCGAGTCCAATCATGATAGTAAAAAGATAAAAATTTCAAAAGGCAAAAAAAAACGTTATAGGAAAACATTTGAAAAAAGGAAAGAAATAATAAAAAAAAGTGGAGTTTGGTTTTGTGTTCCCTCTCGTTCGAACAACTAACACACACTCGTCCCGTAAAAGTCTCTCTCTCTCTATCTCTCTCAATCGCAGATAGGTGCGTCGTCTCCTTCTTCGATAACTCCGATCACCTAAAACCGCTTCCTTTCGTTCAAAGCATCTCTCTCTTTGATAAAATAAACATTACAATCAATCAATAGCTTGCTACATTTATATCCTCGCATTTCGAGGTAGGTATACTCTTCTTCGCATTATTTTCCCCCCTTCTCGATCGAGATTCAGATCTGATATCCAATAATTAGGGCTTTCGATTTTGATTGGATTTTGATTTTGATTTTGAAGATTTTGTGGCAATGATGTAATTTCAGCAGAGAAGATGGGATCTGGGCGGAGCAAATCATGCCGAGGCTCTTCGTTGGCGAGACAAGATTCGGAACCTCCGCTTGGTGGTGGTGGTGGTGGTGGAAGGAGGAGGAGAAAACCAATGAGGCTCCTTTGTTCTATTCACTCTTCTTGCCTTGCTTCTTCTTCTTCTTCTCACGACAGTGACGATGACGTTGATCAACAGGTTAATGCAATCTTCATCCTTAATGCAATCTGAAAAACTAGGTCAAACTCGACTGAATCTTGATCTCTCCAGGTATGTAACGGACGGAGAAGAACTGGAATCTATGAATCAAAGAGATTGCTACGACGATGAAGAGCTCAAAGATAAGAAGGAATCTCAAAACGAGCTTGAGCTTGAGCTTGATGATGATTGTGGTGTTGATGAAGAAGAAGAAGAAGAAGAAGCAACTGTAAGCAACAACGTTGGCGGTGGTTCGGTTCAAGAATCTTCAACACCAAGCCGAGTTTTCTCGCATTTCAAATTCCTTCCTGGCAACATAAGCTCTAGACTCAGCAGAGCTTCCAGCTCCAGATCCTTCAACACTACTTATCCACTCACTTCACCTTCACAACCTGCTCTTACGCTCGTTGATAGAGTCGAATCTCCGAGGAAATCCATGTGATTGACAATGTAGTTAGAGACATTGATGCCATGAGATATGGACAAGATACCACTCTTGATAGAAGACAAGTTGTTCGTGAGCCTTCCATTGACCGGAATGTTAGCTTTAGCAGAACTCTTAGTGTTGGACGTCTCCGTGACAGAGTTCTTCGCCGGTCTTCGCTCTCTGATTTCGCATTTCCGTCCTTCACATCAGGGAGAAGATGATGCTGATCTCTTCTCCGCTGACAACGCCGCAGCAGCAGGGGAGACTCCTGTGACTTCAACGTCTTTGCTAAACCGTTCTGCTTCTAGCATCAGGAGGACGTTGTTCGGAGTTCAAGATCAACAGACGCCGAGTCCTCTTGTCAGAGAAGGGAGGTATCAAGGTTTATTAGAACACCGATCTGATTTCCTTGAGAGACGGAGGAGAATAAGATCTCAGGTTTGATTCTTTGATGTCTTCTTTTGTTCAACTAAAGTTACTAATCAACTGATGTAACAGGTTCGTGCTCTTCAAAGATTAGGAAGCCGGTTTGAGAGTGTCACAGGCCATCATGATAGGGCTTGTGTCTTATCAGGTCTGGATCAAGCAGGTCGTTGCACATGTCGTGCATGGTGGTACTAACCGTGGTTCCACAACAACGACACCACCAACAACAGATGAAACAAATGCTAGAGCTAGCATCTCAAGGATAGTGCTGCTAGCTGAAGCTCTTTTCGAGGTATATACATTGTGTTGACATTATCAACGTTTGCCACACAGTTCTCTCTCTATACGCTAAGCGTTTATAGTGTATTCATTTTTAGGTTCTTGATGAAATTCATCAGCAGTCTGTTGTATTATCCTCTCAACAACCATCAGTATCATCAATAGGATCTGTTCCTGCACCTAACGACGTTGTGGACTTGCTACCTATAAAACAGTATACTAAATCACAAACCGAAGATTCATCACAGTAATAATGCCTTCTACTAATTGGTTCTTTTACTTGCTAATATGTTGCGAGTCATTATGGTTAAACATTTTATTGCTGTTATCTTTCAGATGTTATATATGTCTTGTCGAGTATGAAGAAGGAGACACTATAAGGACACTTCCTTGTCATCATGAATTCCATAGAACATGTGTGGATAAATGGCTTAAAGAGATTCACAGGTATGAAATCTAGATTTGTGATAGACAATTTTTTAGACTTTTTTCCCGAATGAGATGTGATCTGACGATGCTTTCATGGCAATGCAGAGTATGTCCGCTGTGTCGTGGAGACATTTGTAGACATGATCCATCACCTGAACTACACTGATTACAGTCGGAGAGTGTCAGTTTCTTCAAATGACCAAGAACATTCTTTGGTTTTTGTCTGGAACTTAATCAAAATGTTGTATTTTTGCTTGTTTGTAGCTTTCAACTGGAAACAAAAAAAAAACTACAAAATTCAAACCTCCTGTATTTAAACTTCTGTATTTAATTGATAATTCTACTGATGTTGTTGTGTTTCATGAGCATCTTTGCCTCGGATTACAACTTTTGTCCATATCTATAAGAGCACTTGCATCTGTTCTCAAAATGGAATTCTAAACAAAATTAAGCCACTTAAAGATAATTAAGCCACTTACATTTATTTTATTTTAGGCCTATCATTATCGCCATATCTTAACTGCGTCTTTAAGATAATTGTGATTTAAAAAAAAAATGAAAATTACCTATTTATCTAAAAAACGTAGCTTAATTAAGAGATGAAATACGCGTCCTTACAGGACACACATCAGACATAGAAGCCTAGTGTTGCGTAAGATGATGGTTCGTGTGCTTCTACTGGGCGACTTCTGCTTCTTCTTCGCGTCGAACATGGAAGCCTAGTGTTGAATCATGCAACCGTGGCGACTTCTGCTTCTTCTCTCTCCCTCAGAATCTCGAACTCGTCATCTCCGACCCTTCTTCTTCCGCCATCAGATCTACCTCCTCAGGACGGTGGCGATGACCTCTACACCAACAGGGATTAGGATCCGGTGCCGTTCAGTTCTACTCCTCCATCTTTCAGTTCACTATTTTCTTTCTTTTCTAGATGCCAAAGAGAGGAGAGAACTGAAACCAGAAGCACATAAAATTTTACTTTTCAGACATGGAGGAGAAATCTGATACAGTGTATGCCAGGTCCCCAAGACAAGCGATTTGAATTGATTAGGTTGGAGATCAGTTCTTCAAGAATCAGAGGTGAAGAAGCAATCAAGAGTTTTGTTGGTCAAAATGAACAAAGAAGATGTTGACACTTGCTTTCCAACAAGTAGTCAAGTTACCTCCATACTAACGAAACACCTTCCATACTAGCCAACCCAAGGACCCAAAACTAAATAAAACTTACCAATGGTTGTCCTTCCAAACACTTTGTTATAGTCATTTAGCTTGAGTTTTTGGAGGTGTTTGGCTAGTATCGAGGTAATTGGCTACTTGTTGAAAGCAAGTGTCAACATCTTCTTTGCTTATCTCGAACCAGGTACCAACAAAGCTCTTGATTGCTTCTTCACCTCTGATTCTTGAGGAATTGATCTCCAACCTAATCAATTCAAATCACTTGTCTTGGGGTTTAGTATACACTGGATCAGATTTTTCTTCCATGTCTGAAAAGTAAAAGTCTTTGTGATTCTAGTTACCCTCTCTCCTCTCTTCGACATCTAGAAAAGAGAGAAAATATTGGGATAATTCCATGAGATGCAGAGGGGTATGAAAATTTCCGTGCGATCCCATTATTCTAAATCAAATGGATGATCACGTAAAGCTGGAAGTAAGGGGTAGACACATTTTCTATGATTCCATTATTCGTCTACACTTTACAGATACTGAAAAAGAAAAGAAAATTAAACAAAAGAGAGAGAAAAGGATTCAAAGAAGAGAGAAAGAGAAAGGAAAAGGACCAGAGAAGACTACTTGTTTATTGAGATATCAGATAGGAATAAGATTACACTGCGTCTAAGAACTGATACTCCCATGATAAAACCTACACATATACTGTAGAAATGAGGTTAATAGAGGGATATTTCAGACGGTATCTAGTGAGATGTGGGCTGGATGACCAGGTTGCTAAGCTAAGCACATGCAAAATATGCACTTATCCTTTTGTGGCTTGCAACACTGTAGTGGTGATGGTAATAGTTCTAAAGAAAGGTGATTTCATATATTTTCAAACCTCTTCCACAGATTAATATATTATATGTTTTTTTGGGACAAACAAAATGATAAATCAGTGAAAGTTGATAGGTCCCAGAATTTACCATTTTTATGCCATGTTTAGGCTGCTTTTCTAGTCTATATTATGTATTTCGAGTCTGTTTTATGACATTGACAGGTCTATATGCGTTTTGGAGAATTTTAGAGATTATAAGGAAAAAATGAAAATAAAGAGAAGAAAAATTGTAGCCATGTAGAAACGAGAGTATGATGCGAGCATCGACGACGATTTCATGCAATGGAACGACCGCGGTGCAGATTGACGAAGCTAACCTGACTTTCAAAAATTGTACTTCTGCCCCAAAATGGTACTTCTGCCCTAACATAAACCTATTATCTATTTTACAGACACTGTTTACACTACGCTTTATTATTATATCAAAGCTTAGTGACTTTTCAATTATTCGACACATTTTTTATTTATTATTTTATAAATCTAAAAACGTAAAATAATTAATATTAAGTAAAATAAATTATATACAGAATATTCATCCTACCCATGCAGGTCTTAACCTTGTTATTAAATAAAGCATTCATACAAATCTCGTTATTCATAACATATAACACTGAAATATTATATATCACTTGGTTTACATGTTCATATCAAGTTGATAAGACAATGAAAATGAACTATTAACTAGTAAACCAACAATGAAAATGAAAATGAAGAATCTGTGGAACCACATATGAAGATTTGTGCATGTGAAGGAACACCAATGCCACAAGATACAACCAACTCCATATACAAAGCAAATTATTGTTTAAGGCAAATCTTCGTGGGTAATAAACGAATCATTTAGTACTTAAGAAACCCAAATCCCTTGCACGGAACATAGAATATAAAAAGAAACATCTTTTTTTGTCAATAAAAAGAAACATCTATATGGCTCATCTTCACAATCACCAATCTTCAATCATTTGCCCGATAAATTAAATTCAGAAAGATTTTCTTCACGTTTACACAAATGGCAGTAATTACAGAAGGTGGACTAACGCACTTAAACGAGGAAATCGAGCCCTTTTGTCGATGGAGGAGAACTGAAGAGATCGACATTGTTGAGCTACATCTTCCTCCAGGTACATTAACAAGTATAGGTTTTTTAACAAATAAAACAAAATTAAAATATCTTTCTTTTTTTTGACTAAAAGATTTCATTGTCAAAATATCTTCTTTGGTTACAAATACTAGATGTTAATTTTTTTCTTTTATGCAAAATAAAAAAAAATATATATTTTGTAGGAACATCTCCAATCCATCTCTACATCTATTTTATCAAAACATCAACATTTTATGAAATAAACCACAGCCCTTTATGATTTAGATAAAATACCACTCACTTTTTACCTATACATTAAAATTTCATTAAAATTAATATTGTCTTTTACAAATTGGTTATATATGATGACATACGCTAAAGTTATTTAAATACTATAGCATTCTCAGAATATAAACTTGTGATGGCCTTAATTAATACCATCACATTTATAGCAAAACCATTTTTGACAAAAGGAACTACTTTTTTTATTCTGTCGCTTTATTACTTCAGAATATGAACAACTTTTTTTTCCGAAAAAACATTAATATCTAACAATTCTTATGTGAACAACTCAGTACAATATTGGTTGAACTCATCTGTAAAACAATTACTGTAAAACTTTTGTCTATGGGATTTTTTGATGTACTTGTACTTAACTTAATGTTAGCTATATGAATTAAATAAAAATTATAAAAATAAAAATGAAAAGATATTTATACATCAATATTTTTTTCTCTACAACTTACAAAATAATGAGTTAGAAAACAAAATTGCTAGAACTATTTTTAAAAATCTTTTTGCTTATATATATATATATAGTCTAACAATTATAGTACATAAAAACATACAAACAACACTATGATGGCTATGAAATATATTAAACTGGTTTTTGTATATATTCATAATTTTAAATATAATTGAGATATGTCATTCGTCGTATTCAACATCTAAACCAAAATAAGTGTTCATAACATTTTTAAGGTCTACAACTAAATATTTGCTAAAATCTTTTAAACTGATTTCGTTAACTACTTAATGCATCGCCACATATCTGCATGCATATCTACAGTATTAGACGATATATCTAAAGTTCATATAATCTGATATAGTTTTTATATAATTTAGTTAATTTGTAATTTGACGTTTATCATCAAAAATAAAATATAAAAATATAAAAAGTCAAACTGAATTAATCATGATTTCATTTTAAGTCAAACATGACGATTACTGTATCAATAAAGCTAATTTTAAACTAACAAGATTGATCGCTCCTTTATTTAGAGAATAAAAAAAGATTTATCCCTCAAGTTTTCTTTTGTCTTTTTAATATCAAAATACTTCTAAATTTGTTGGATCTTGACATGAAATCAAATAATTCCTACAATTCTAGTAAGAAATAATTGAAGGGTATATTTAACTAAAAGTTTGAGGTGGTTTGTTTAAAATAACAAATCCACCATTATTCAGATACAAATTTTTAAAATTCATTTAAAATGAACTGTTATTGAACTTTAACATTTCATAAATTACTTTTTAAACATTTAAGATTTGAGTTTTTAAAATTCTCAAGGAATTTTAGATTGTCTGGATTGAATTTCTTACTTATAAATAAAAATTCCGTTTTCATGCGTTTATGTGAGATTCAAAAGTGGTTTAACAAAAATCATATTATAATCATTTAAAAACTTATTAAAATTTAAATAATTTCAAACTCTAAATTGAATATACCTCGCCCTAAGAAAATAACATTAGAAGTTACAACTATTTTGAGATTATTAAGCTGATAACGTTAACAAAAAAAGAAGCTGGTAACGAATTTTAACTGTATAAAAAAAAGATAGCATAAAGTCGGTACGATTGACCATCATCGCATGGGCGCCGCTAGACGTCCACGGTGGGCGGTCCACCTATGCTACATTTTAGAACACTACATATAAGTTTTCTCGATTTCCAAAATTTGGAATATTTTAGCAAAAGTGAAGATAAAAATTCTACTTTTCTTTAAATGACTAAGAGAATTGGTATTTCTATAGGTTTGAAAAAAGAGCATCTTAAAATACAGATCAACAACACTGGTGTGCTTACAATAACAGGCAGGTGTCCTATGGACCAAACAAAACCAATCAAGTTCAAGAAAGAAACGAAAGTTGCAAAAAACTGTAAAAGAAATGAGATTCGTGCAAAGTTCTCAAAAGGAGTTTTGTATGTGACAATGCCAAAGACAAGCCCTATTGCTGTGGCTCCTTATGTCCCTTTTCAGGGAAACACATCGGGAACTCGAGACCGTCATGCAGATGATGATGCAAGTAATATAACAAAATATGCAAGTGAATTTCATAGCAAGTTTGAATCATTGAGGGAAAAACTATGGAGGAAGACAGTCTTCGAGGGTATGGCAGCCGTCGTGGTTGTGGCTGCTGGTGTAGTAGGAGCCGTCAAAGCATACCAATATTTTATGGCATCACCAGTTTAATCATGTTTCAATAAAACTATTTTGTTTCTAATGGTATAATAAAATAAAAACCAATTTGTTTCTCCATTCATGTAATTTGGGGGATAATTGGTTGTGGCTATGGATGCTTTAAACAGCCAAAAATTTATTGAGCCATGTATCTATATAATCAAAAGTAACTATATAATCGGATTTGATTCAGGTTCGATTCTAAATTTTAATGTATAGAAACTTAAAAATATTAAAATAATTATACAATTAATTTTATTATGACACATAAAATATATAAAACTAATCATGAAAAAGCAGAATATCAATTTACGAAAGAGTAAAAATTAACATCAAAACGGGTGCACTGGTCATTCTCTAGTTTTTGTTTTACAACGGGAACTTGTACTTAAAATTCACAGATTTTTATTTATGTTTCTATTCTTTTTTAGATGGAATTTGGTTATATATGTTTGGGCTAGAATTTTTTATTTGGACTATAATTTCCCCATGTGTTAGTACTATTTTCTGGCAATTTTGTTTCAAAATAATGAATCTGATTCTTTTATTTTATTTTATGTTTCTACTATCTCTTTAACCCTTTATGAGTTTTAAAGATATTAAAACATTTATAATAGCCAAAAACATAAGAGATTTAAGATTTTCCTCTCAAAATACATGAAGTCAGCCTTAAAAAAACTGATGTCATTTGTCAAACGATTCTTATCTTCTTCTTTTTTTTGATCGAAGAACGATTCTTATCAAATGATAGATTTCTTACATATTATTACAAAACAAAACAAAACAAAAACAAAGAATTTTTATGAAAAGATAAATAATAACTTAAAATAAAATACAAGAACAAAAGAGAGATAGAGAACTTACGATGACAAGAATCAAATTATAAATATGAATTTCATATATAATATTATTTTTTATTAATAAGACTACATTAACACTAAAACTGTTTTACATATATATGATTAACTAATAGTACTGAATTTAGATTCTCAATTTTAACTATACATAGTATGTTGTATATTCATATATAGCAATAAACATTTCTAAGCAATTAAAAATATAAATGTATAGGAAATAAGCATTGCGATGCTTTATAAATTATATTAATATCCACACTTATGTTAACATCCACCTAGTTAATAGTATTTTAGAAAATAAAAAGTACACTTTTTGAAAATTGTTAATTTTTTAATCTATCTTATTAAAACAGAAACATTCTGTTGGATCTAACATTTATTTTGTAAGTTTTTTTAATTAAATACACTTTTATACTTTATAGTTAAACCTACATTAAATCACTAATATTCATTTCTTTATACTACTATCCATGTTTCCAAACAATATACTTATTTCTTTATATACTATCAATGTTTCCAAACAATATATTTTTATACTACTATCAATGTTTCCAAAACAATATATTTTTATAAAATAACTAATATTTTTAGTAATTAATCTTAGTTATTAATCTTTGTTATTTTATATCTATCATTTTCTCTTTAAAATTTTGTAGAAACGTCATAATTCATAAATTGCAAAATAATGAACTTTAAAATTTGGATTATAAGATTACAAATTATGAAACTATTACAATTTAAATCAAATCAGATTACATATCGGTCATCCATCAGTTCAATCGGTTAGTCTCGGATTTTTGTGATTTTTTAATATGATTTTTAAAAAATCTAAATTGAATTATCAGATCTTCGGATTAACCGGTATAATCACAATCGGGCTGGATTTAAAAATACTGATTTAAATGCAAAAAATTTTAAATACATTCTTTAAAAATTACCAAAATATTTGTTAAGTTATTAATAAAATTTTTCATCGTAAAATATTCCGCGCTTCCAAAGCGCGGATCAAGATCTAGTTCCAATTAAAACAATACATACATGATAGCAAAAGGTAATGGTAAATTATACATTTCACCAGTGAAAACTATATGTTGACCAACATAACTAATATGAGATCTATTTTAGGGAAAAATCATTTAATATTTCAAGACAAGTTAACTTACCATTCATATCAGATCAGCGTACCATTAACTAACATATCTGTTTTGATTTATGTGTAACAATAATCTGAAGTTTCTTTAGATAAAATATACTGTATTACCATTAATTAACTCGTTCATTTTTGCCAGATATAATCTGATTCATTTTCCATTGACTCATTTTAAGGTTCCTTAATTGATAGAACAATTTATGCTTTACATATATTTTATCATTATGTAGCATTGAGAAAATAGTTTCAGTAAACATTTCTAAAAAAATATAAATATAAATGTATAAGAAATTCATATGATTTATAAATTATATTAATATACACACATATGTTAACATTCACCTAGTTAATAGTATTGTAGAAAATTAAAAAAGTATACTTTTTGAAAATTGTTAATTTTTCAATTCCAGTTGAAATAGTATGATAGCATAAAGTAATGGTAAAATATACATTTCACCAGTGAAAAAATATTTGTTGACTAACAAAGGGATCAATGTAAAAATATATGAGATTCATTTTAGTGGAAAATCATTTAATATTTCAAGACAAGATAACTTATAATTCATATCAAATCAGCTTACCATTAACTAAATTATCTGTTTTGATTTGTGTCTAACAATAATCGGAAGTGTCTTTAAATTAATATATATTATCATTAACTCGTTTATTTTTTGCCACATATAGCCTGATCATTTTTCATTGACTCATTTTAAGGCTCCTTAATTGATAGAACAATTTATGCTTTTATATATAGTTTATCATTATGTAGCACTGAGAAAATAGTTTCATAGTATCATTTGAAAGATTATCAATTATCTTGTTAAGTAGAAACTCACGAAAGTGAAAACACAAAATGAAAAACAGTTGTCCAATTCTTGGTCCCCAGTGTGACCTTTGTGATTGTGCTGGTAGGGCATGCCAGTCTCACTTCCCAGGTAATGTTGATGTTTCTTTTATAGTATTTCTACTCATGATAATCGACCAATTAGTTTAGCATATCACATCGTAGATTCAATTAGTATTTGTGTTCCAAATCAAGTCAGTTTCATTTGGAGTACTAAGTTACTATTAGGGGTGGGCTTCGGGTTATCCATTCGGGTTTCGGTTCGAATCTATTCGGGTTTCGAGTTTTTGGGTTCAAATATTTCAGTTCCATTCGGATACTTTTTAAATTTTGGTTCGGATTCGGTTCGAATCTTTGCAGGATTCGGTTCGGATTCGGGTAACCCATTTAAATTATTTTTAAAATTTTAAAATTGATTATGTATTTTAAATTTCTTAAAATCTATAAATAAAATATTATATTATATATAAATTTGAATAACATATGTAAAATACCTAAAATTAGCATATAAATTGATTTGGTTTGACTATTGGGATAGAGTAAAATAAATATTTTAATTATTTTTGGTCCTTTAATTATATTTTAACTATTTTAGATATTTACTTTTGACTATTTGTATATATATTTTCAAGTCTTTGGATAACTTAAAAGTATTATATATATATTTGGATGTTTTTAGTATACATTATATCTAAAATTAATTAATATGTATAAATATATAAATCTATTTCGGATTCATTCGGATATCCAAAATACTTCAGTTCGGATCGGGTTCGGTTTTGATTCTTTAAATACTAACCTGTTCGGATATCTAATCAATTTTGGTTCGAATTCGGTACTATTTTTCAGATCGGGTTCGGTTATTTGGTTTCGGATTTTTTGTCCAGATACTACATACAATTTTAAGAAAGAAAAGAATGTTGACAATATTCAATAACAGTAATAGTGGTAAATTATAATTTGTAAAATTGTGGTCATGTTTTTTTTAATAATAAAAAATATGAAACCAAATTTAGTTCTAGTATAAATAAGTTTCTATATTTTCCTTTCTGTCATTTAATTTTTATTTATCCAGTGTTAAAAAATGTATTATTGTTCTTTCAATTTGGTGTTGTAACTCGATTTCGTTTTAGTAGCATTATTTAACTTATAAATCTTAATTGAGTTTCTAAATGAGTAACTTTTTATTAGATTTGGTTAGATCAAATAAATTTATATAGAGCAATGATCCTAATATTCTTTTTTGATCAAATGATCCTAATAATTTAATATGACATTTTTATAATAAACATGATGATTACAAACTGATAAAAGGTTTTAAATTATAAAAATATTTTCTCGGTAGAAATATCAAAAAATAAAAAATAAAAGTTGATCGTTTGATCCAAAGGCATATAATAAGAGAACTGAATTTGAAGCGTAGGGCAGATATCATATTTAACCAAATATGTTTTCACTAATATTTATTAATACCAAATATTAAGCATTTCTAGTTGGTGTCTGTAGGAATGAAGGTGGAGTGGCCAGAGCTAAAAGGAGTGAGTGGAATCGAAGCGAAGAAAAAGATAGAAAGTGATAATCCACATGTGACTGCTTTTATATATCCTCAAGATATATATCTACCAGCCATAAACTGTTGTAACCGTGTTATCGTCTATGTTCCAAGCGAGGATTGCCCTAACGGTCCAGTCACCAACAGTCCTGTTATTGGATAATCTCATCCTTTATGCTATTTCTAAATGTCAACTATTTTCTTGAATAAAACAGAAATATAATTATTTCTGTTATTGGATAATATCATCCTTTATGCTATTTCTAAATGTCAACTATTTTCTTGAACAAAACAGAAATATAATTATTTCTATTAGCCAAAATTTACTTATTACATTCCTATAATTTAAACTCAAAATTAGATTTTTTTAAGCTTCATTTTTAAAATTTATTTAGATATTTTAAATTTCGTCTGAAATTTACTATTTTGATTAAAATAAAAAATATTTTAGTGATTAAATGAATATAGTATTTTAACTAATGTATAAAATGAAAAGTAGTTAGTTAAGGTATTAAACTGAATAGAAAAAATTTAGATATTAAAAATTAATAAAATATAGTTGGAGGTTAATTGGAATTTTTTCCTAAGGAAATAAAGAGTTAAACCTCTTTATATCAATGCTCTTGATAATATTTTTAGAGTTCTTAAGTATATGTAAATTATTTATAAAAATTATGCGGAGGTAATCAATTTCTGATAGGCCAACACCACTTTTTTACACCGTCAACCTTAAAACCAATTTATTTTCTGGCTCAACTTTATATTTTTTATTTACCAATGACTGGATACAAAGATTAAACTCATGAGAATTCAACCACGAAGACAATGAATCAATTTAGTATCACCTAAGAACATGTATATAGATCTTAAGCCACCCAATCAGATTTAGCAGCCTTCCAACTACAATGAGAATGATTCATTCTACAGACTACAATTCAGAATGAACCGTCTATTTAACCATCTAATTTTACCACTAAAAACTATATTAAAAAATGTTATGTAACCGACTAATAATCATAGAATGAGAATTCAAAATGTAGACCATAGCAACTGATACGAAAAATCAAAATGATAACCACGACCAGAATCCACAAAGCGTATATTCCCACTTAGAGACTCTGAAAACTAGGAACAATAGTTTTGAATTTGTGAAAGTTGAGTTGAGGATTTTGCATCATCCACGGTCTAGCTGAAACCATGCAAAGCGCAAGAAGGAGCTAATCTACTGGGTCTACCACTCATATTGGTACTGCCAATGCCTTGCTTATAAAATGCGATCACCAACAGGCTTCATAACTCTTCTCTTGACCAAGCAGAAAAGTTTTAGTCTCTCTAGCAACTTCACCTGTAGGACGCCATCACACGAATGTAGAAGCTCCGTTTGCCCAAAGTGAAACACCTCCCTTCCATTCTCCAATAAAACCATAGAAAATTCGTAACTGCATCAAGAAGGATAAGAAACACAAAACTCTTAAGTCGGTTCGACGAGCACACATCCGTCTTATGAGCTCTGGTATGCCTCTGAAGGGTAACCTCATAAGTTGACGTGGGCGAGAGAAGGACGTAAAGCAACCTACATGTCGAGTCTTCCCTGCATTCCGCCACACATGCCCCTCTCCTTACAGATCTGAGTACCAAGCCAATGTTCTGGTCAAAGTGTTAAGAAACGCAACCACGCAAACAAAGTGTTAAGAAAACGCAACCACGCGCCACCAACTCGTAGTTGGGACCCGCAAAACTAATTAGAAAATTGTTTTTCAAGCTCTGAAACCGAAACCCTAAAGGCTGGTCTGCCTTGAGACTTCCTTTTCATATGACTCACTCCTATTCCAGATCTGCCGAGTCTATTTAGCTGTGTTTTTCTTTCGTGTTGTTCGGTGTTGTTTAGTTGTTTTTATTTTTTTCCGCTACTAGTTTTCTTATAATTTCTGTCGGAAACAAAAAAAGTTTAGTATAAAATCTTAACATTTACACTAAAAAAAAAAGAAAAAAAAACAGAACAAAAGCTAAGGACTTCTATTGACTATTGAAATCCATAGATATTGAGTATTTTACCGAGAGAGGAGAGGAAATCACTAAGAAAACAAGGAAAAATAAACGAACGAGGATGAGGTGCTTTCGATGCTGGAATAAAGTCACCAAACGTTGAGGCCCTAGAATTTGTGCAAAGAGAATAAGCCCATCAGCAGCGGTAAACTCTCACATAATCTTTCACCATTTTAATATCTTTTTTTTTTTTGAACAACTAACCATTTTAATATCTAATCTATTAAAATAGAGTCATATTATTTATCTGCTATTTGAAGTTGTCTTTAAATTTTAGACCCTTATTAGAGAGTTACATGTAATATTAGATAAACTTCTTAATGAAATAACCAACAAAATATTTAAATAGATAAAATGTTTTATTACTATTGATATGGTTGGTGCAGATAGGAATAATTGGAGATTTTTTTGGAAGACTAGGATTTGACCAGCTCTACGGGCAGGTAATTAACCAAAATAACTATATTTAGACAAAACAATCACACATCTAAATATATTATCAATTCAATGAGTATTTTAACATGTTAAGATTATTTTAAATCAAAATGATACTAATATTTTCCGTACATGTTTTATTCTTCTTCTTATAGATCATGTTTATCTTACTATTGAAAAATGTTCAGTAATACATAATAGTTTCATATGTTTTTAATGTTTACTCTACTTTAATTATGGTAGTTATGATAATAAGTAGAATATATATTTTAGTATAAAACATGGATTACATTTTCGTTCTTCTATGTTTTTTCTTGAATACATCGATAATTATTTTTTCTATGTGCAAGTTGTATACACACCAACTTTAGAGGTTCAAATACTTCAAACTACAATTATAATATAAAATTTAAATTAAATATGTAACTAAAATACTTAAACTTACAATTATATATTTGAATATATTATTTATTTTTTGATAATTCTGTTATTTTGGTTGAATTGATGCTTGGTATATCTACATCTTATTTTATATAGCCTATCATTTGTTTTTTTTCGGTTGAATACTTGAAATGTTAATAGAAGCTGTGAATTTTTTTTACTTGTATTAATGGTTTTTTCTGCGCTATGCACGGAATATTAGTTTTTATGAAAAAAGTTGTCAACATTATTTATAACATTAATGTTTATATTATAAATTAATTGTGTAGTTGCTTATTGTAGATAAGCTCTTGTTGTTTTCTTTGGTTAGTAGTACTCAACTTACGAATATGGTAGTCTTGGAGATGGAAGACAATGTTATAGGCAATTGAGGTTTCCCTTTGAAGTTGAGTTATGCTGACAATTTACTTGTGGTTGTTTTCTATTTGGTTCCCTTATGTTCATAAAATATTATATTCTTTAAATGCTTAATTATGATTTAGTATATTAGTTTTAGATTGTCTTGCTCAAAGTATACATATATATTAAATTGTAAAAAGACTGCAATGTAACGAATATATTTATTAGAGGGGCTATAAAATTTATGGATAATTTTTTTTGTTTGTATATGTACTTATTTTAATAATTCGTAATGAGTCATAAAGTAATAATGCCATATGACTTCTTTTTGATGTTTGTTTTGTATTCTGATGTGGATATTTCATAATTATTTATTTACTATAATGTTTTTAAAGAGATGTTTTAATTTAGTTTTCACTTCTTAATTGTATATTTATTTATTGTTTATTTTTCATATTGTATATTTACTTATTTTAATTTTCTTGCTTTTATATCAAATGATAGTACTGTGATAGATGCTTAATATAATATTTCTATTTCTTATAATGTAAGCTTGTTTCTTCTTATATTATATATTTACTTATAAAAATATTGAAAATAATAAAAATGTAAAACTATAAATTTTTGAGATAGATGGTTGATGTAGTTTTTCCATTTTTATTTTGTATATTTACTTATTATTTATTTTTTCTTATATTGTATATTTACTTATTCTAATTTTCTTACTTTTCAGATAGATGTAATATTTCGGAATAATTAAAATATAAAAACTATATGTATTTCAAATATATGTTTAATATAATATTTACTAATGTTACCATTTCTTTAAAATATTTGGAAATAATAAAAATGTAAAATATGCAATATTTCAAATATATGTTTCATGTAATATTTCTATTTCTTACTAGGATTTTACGGGCGGGTAATTAACCAAAATAATTATATTTGGATGAAATAATTACATATCTAAATATATTATCAATTTAATGAGTATTTTAAAATGTTAAGCTTATTTTAAATTAAAATAATATTAATATTCTCCATACATATTTTGTTATCCCCTAGTCTATATTTGAGAAGTGATTTGCCACATCTCTTTTCTACAATCGTTTTCACAAAAAAAATTGTGACGTGGCTATCAGGATTGATGACATATTCATATGATTAAATATGACATGGACAATTACATTTAATGCTGATATATATTTTTGGAAATTTTTTTAGAATATAGCAATAACTCATATCTTACATTTAATATTGATTTATATTTTTGGTAAACTTTGTAGAATATGGTAATAACTCATAAATCATCAATAAAATAAATATATTCAAATATGAAATTTTGAATTTCGAAATATTATATAATTTTACTTTTATAATTATAAATATTTTATTATCTAAAATTTTCTAAATTTTCTGAATTTAAAAAAAAAAAATCGTAATATCATTAGTTTTTTTAGATATCTACAAATTATATAAATATTATTTAGTTTTAATTTTGGATAAATATACAATTTTATATGATTTTTAGTAATTTTGTAAAAGTTGATTTAATATATTTAACCAAATGAAATAAATAATTTTTTTTATCTAAGATTTTAACTTTATATATATACATATATATTCTTAAATATAATTTAAAATAAAAAAATATTTTCTCTTAATTTTATGCTTAATTAATGATATTTATATTAATTATTGGTCAAAACAATAAAATATATAATATTAATAAATTACATTTTAAAATATAAAATTTAACTTTTAAAAAATTCATCACTACACATGGTGCAGAACACCTAGATTAATAATTGTGACATGGCTACTAAAATTGATTACATGTCTTATAGATTAATATGACATGAAAAATTATATTTAATGTTAATTTATATTTTTGGTAGTTTTTTAAAAATATGGTAATAGCTCATATATTATATTTATTGTCGATTTATATTTTGGACTTTTTAAAAATATGGTAATGACTCATAAATCATCATTAAAATAAATATATTCAATTAGGGCATTTAAAATTTCGAAATATCATTTAAATTAAAAATATTTCAAAAATATATACATATTTTAAGAAAATTATAAAATTAAATCATAAAATCAAGTTAAATCGTAAAATCATTAGTTTCTTATATATATATATATATATATATCTACATATTTTATAAGTATATTTTTTAAATTTAATTTTTTACAATTATGCAATTTATATATTTATTTAATATATTTAATTAAAATAAATAGATAGAAAAATCTACCTAAGATTATAATTTTAAATATATACATGCACATTCTTAAATATAATTCAAGATAAACAAAACATTTTTTATCTTAATTTTAATGTTCAGTTAAATCAAATTTGTATTAAAATATTGATAAAAAAAGAAAATTTATAATATTAATAAAAAATTAAATATAATTTATATTTATTTATTGAAAAAATATTTTAAAATTCTTTTACTGCACATGGTGCAGAAAAACACCTAGTTCTTTTTATAGATCATGTTTATCTTACTATTGAAAAATGTTCAGCAATACATAATAGTTTCATATGTTTTTAATGTTTACTCTACTTTAATTATGGTAGTTATGATAATAAGTAGAATGTAGATTTTAGTATAAAACATCGATTACATTTTCGTTCTTATATGTTTTTTTCTTGAATACATTGATAATTTATTTTATTATGTGCAAGTTGAATACAAACCAACTTTAGAGGTTCAAATACTTCAAACTACAATTATAATACAAAATTCAAATTAAATATGTAACTAAAATACTTAAACATACAATTATATTGTATATATTATTTATTTTTCGTTGATTATGTTATTTTGGTTGAACTGCTGCTTTGTATATCTACATCTTATTTTATATAGTCTATCATTTGTTTTTTTGGTTGAATACTTGAAATGTTAGTAGAAGCTGTGATTTTTTTACTTGTATTAATGGTTTTTTGCGCTATGCACGGAATATTAGTTTTTTTATGAAAAAGTTGTCAACATTATTTATAACATTAATGTTTATATTGTAAATCAATTGTGTAGTTGCTTATTGTAGATAAGTTCTTGTTCTTTTCTTTTTTGGTCAATAGTATTCAGCTTATGAATATGGTAGTCTTGGAGATGGAAGACTACGTTATGGGCAATGGGTCTTATAAATCCAATCAAAATACCTTTGTATTTGAGCTATGTTGACAATTTATTTGTGGTTGTTTTCTATTTGGTTTCCTTATGTTCGTTAAATATATTATTCTTGAAACGCTTAATTATGATTTAATATATTAGTTTTAAATTATCTTACTCAAAGTATACATATATAGTACTCTTGAAAATGCCTGCAATGTAACGTATAAAAGTTATGGATAAATTGTTTTGGTTGTATATGTACTTATATTAATAATTCGGTAATGAGTCATAGAGTAATAATGCCGTGTGACTTCTTTTTGATGTAATGTTTTGTATTCTGATTTGGACATTTCATAATTATTTATTTACTACAATTTTTTAAAAGAGATGTTTAATTTAGTTTTGTCACTTTTAATTGTATATTTATTGTTTATTTTTTATATTGTATATTTACTTATTTTATTTTTTTTGCTTTTATATCAAATGATAATACTATGATAGATACTTAATATAATATTTCTATTTCTTATAATGCAAGCTTATTTTTCTCATATTATATATTTACTTATAAAATATTGGAAATAATAAAAATCTAACACTATAAACTTTTCGGATAGATGGTTAATGTAATTTTTCCATTCTTATTTTGTATATTTACTTATTACAATAGAAGCTTTTTAAATTAATAATCTATAAATTAATATATACTAAAATTCTCTATAAATAATATAATTTTTATAGTCCCAAATTGATTTTTTTATTCAATTAGTATATCGATCAATTAATAATCTCTATAAATTAATAAAAAATATAATTTTGGTGTAGTCCCAACATTTTTAATTTATAGAGGTTTCACTGTATTTATTTTTTCTTATATTGTATATTTACTTATTCTAATTGTTTTTTTCTTTTATATCAAATTGTAATATTATAATAAATTTTTAATGTAATATTTTTATTTCTTATATTGTATATTTATTATTTACTTATTATTTTATTATTATATATTTTTCAGATATATGTTCAATGTAGTTTTATAATTCTTTTATTGTGTATTTACCTAGTATTTTGTTTTCGTATATTTTATATTATTTATGCTAATATCATAATTAATGTAATATTTGCATATCTTATATTATATATTTACTTATTATTCATTTTCTATACATTTTTCACAAAGATGTTAATTTTGTTTTTATATTTCTTATATTGTATATGTACTTATTATATATTTACTATATATTTTTCAGATAGATGTTTAATTAAGTTTTCTATTTCTTATATTGTATATTTACTTTTTTCTTATATCTAATATTTAATTATTATATTTTTTCTTTTATATCAAATGATAATATTATGTTAAATGTTTAATGTAATATTTCAATTTCTTATATTTTATTTTTACATATTATTAATTTATTCTTAATTATATATTTACTTATTTTTTATTTTTTCTTATATTGTATATTTACTTATTTTAATTTTCTTGCTTTTATATCAAATGATAATATTAAGATATTATTTAATGTAATATTTTTTCTTATATTATATATTTACTTATTATTTATTTTCTGTTTTTTAATAATAGTACCACGTGGCATAAATATTAATGTAATATTTTTGTTTTGTTTTAATTATTTTGCAGATAGATGTTCAATGTAATATTTTCATTTCTTATATTGTATATTTACTTTTAACTTATATTTACTTATTCTAATTTTCTTATTTTTCAGATAGATGTAATATTTTGAAATAATTAAAATATAAAATTATATGTATTTAAAATATATGTTTAATGTAATATTTACTAATATTGTAATGTTACCATTTCTTAAAAATATTTGGAAATAATTAAAATTTAGAATATACATTATTTCAGATATATTTTAATGTAATATTTCTATTGGTTATATGTATATTTACTTATTATTTGTTTTTCCTTATATTTTATATTACTTATTAATTATTTTCTATTTTTTAATATTAATGGTACGTGTCATCTTTTGAAAGAATTATTTTCGATGATGTGGACGCTTCGTGGAATCTCGAAAGCCTACTTTTATTAGTATTAGTATAGACTAGGGTTAACCCCGCCCTACGGGCGGATGAACAATTCCAAAAATAACTACACATATTTCAAATTTTAGTATATATTTGAATATAGTTTTTTATATATAAGTGTTTTGTAATTTTTTTGCATTAATATTCAATGCTACAAAAGATTATAATAATTAGGTATTATGTTTTACATTGTGGAAAGAGATACAAATGAATATTTGATTGTGATATATCATTTACTCATTATTCACCTTCACGATAGATGTTTAATGTAATATTTATATTTATATATTTATTATATTGTATATTTACTTATTATTCATTTTTCTTTATATTTCATATTTCCTTATTATGTTTTTATTTTTTTAAAAATGTCACGTGGTATCTTTTGGGAAATATTACATTTAGTTTTTTTTCTATAATTAGAATAAGAAAAATATACATTTAGTTTTTTTGGAAATAATAAAAATGTAAAACTAAATGTAAAAATACTACTATTTCTTATATTTTATATTTTCTTATTCCAATTCTCGAGTTTATTTATTTAATTTATAAATATAAAATGGTAATAATACATTATGGACAGTTTAATGTAATATTTATTTAATTGTATATTTTTTAAAACAAAATATTTAGTAATAGTGACACGTGGCATTTTTCTGACGATTTTTTTTTGATGATATGGACGCTTTCTGGAGCCACAAAAGCGAACTTTTAATAGTATAGATTTATTTTTGGGAATATTTTGTGGAACTACAAAATATTTTCAGTTCGAAATTTGTAAAGTGTGTTTAACTATGTAAATTTAATTTGGTTAGTTAAATAGTAAAAATGATTTCATTAATCAGGAACTGGAAAGTTATAGAACCGTGTTAAAATATGGTTTAATCATACAACCCGAGCTAAGGCACGTAGACATCGTTAGGAAAATATAATCTCACAATGAAAAAACACACTTATTAATCACATAAATCCTCAAACATAAAAAAAAAAGACCTAAAATATATCAAATAGGGATTTAATATGGATATAGAATTGTGTTATTATGTTCCATAAAATTTTATAAATTCAATGAATAACACACTTCATTAGAAAATTTATTTTCAAACACTGTTATCTTAGATACGGTTAAAAACACTAAAAATATGTACACGTTTATTCTTAATCAATTTTGAACAAATGGATGTATAACTATATCTAAAGGATCATGGATGTATAACTATATCTAATGTAGCATTCAGTTTAATTACATTTAACAAATGAAACATGTTAATATTCTAAAGTATATGACATGTTTAAAATCAAGTATAGAATATTAACATAATTTTGTATTATTCTATTCTATTAGATAACCATATTCTTTTTTTTTTTGAACACATTAGATAACCATATTCATCTCAAGTCGGTTTATACTTTGGTTTACAGAAGTTATAAATGATGGTATAATTGTAGTTTGGCTTAATTTTAGTATAATGATTATCATACAAAACTGTGTTTGAAACATGTTTTATATTTGGTCACATGTCTAATTTAAAATATGCCACAGTAATTTTAAATAGAACTCAAATTAATATATTAAAATATTTATTTTAATGCTAAATTTAAAAATAATATATTTAGAAATATAAATTCTTATTTTTTTACACATTTAGAAATAAAAAATCTCATTAGGATATATTCGAATACCCGAAATATTTCAGTTTATTTTCGGTTTCGGTTCTTTAGATACCAAAATTTTAAACTTGTACAGATATTTAACCAATTTTGATTTGGATTTGGTATTACTTTTTCAGTTATGTTTTTCGGGTTTAGTTTTTTTGCTCAGTCCTACTCAGACCCATGTGTTCGAATTGAACAATTTTATCAGGTTTCTCACTATTATTTAAAAACCAAAATAACAAAACTCAAACCAATTCTAAATTTAGAAATAACCAATCAATTCAAATATTTTTTGAATTTAAAATAACAAAAAACTATAGAACCGATCTGGAACCAAACCAAAAACCAAAATATACAATTGAATATGAACCAAAATCTAATGGTCATGCCTAAATATATTATAATCAAATATATATGTTAATTAATTTGTTGACAAAAAAACATTTTCGCGCTTTAAAAGTGCGGATATCATCCTAGTTGAAATTAAATGAAAAGAATATTGAAATTAATTGAGGTACGTACCTGCGGGAAGAAATTTACTCTGCTCTAAAAGAAACTAAAACCAAACGTGTCTCTTTTCTATTAGTTTAATTTTCTTTTATTTTAAATTTTAATTATAAAATTCAATAATAATGTTATTATATAGATCCAAAAAATCAAACCGAATTCGATTCAAAAAATAGTACCGATTCCGAATCGAAATTCATTTAATATCCGAACAAGTTCAAAATTTTGGTATTCATAGGACCGAAACCGAACCCGACCCAAACCAATGTATTTTGGATACCCGAATGTATCTGAAATAGATATATATATATATATCTAAATATATTAATTATTTTTAGATTTAATGTATATTAAAAATATCTAAAATATATAAGATACTTTTTGTTTTTCAAAAATACTTGAAAATATATAGAGATAGTCAAAAGTAAATGTCTAAAATAGCTAAATTATGTTTAAAACATCAAAAAAACTTGATATTTGTTATTCAAATGTTCAAACCAAACTAATTTATATGTTAAGTTTAGGTATTTTTACATTTGCTTATTCAAATTTATTTATAATATATTATTTTATTTATAAATTTTTGGAAATTTGAAGTATATAATGAATTTTAAAATTTTAAAAATAATTTAAATGAGTTATCCGAATCGAACCCGCAAAGATCTAAACCGAATCCGAACCAAATTTAAAAATATTCGAATGAAACTAAAATCTTTAACTCCGAAAATCCAAAACCAGAATAGATCCGAACCGAACCCGAATGGATACCCGAACGTCCACCCCTATTATTATACATGCAAGATACTCATGAAAAGGTACTTACCAGTAATGGCTCTAAGAGAAATGTAAGATATGTGTTTTTAATCTAATATTTTTAGGGAAAATTGTTTTTAGGCAAAAAAAAGATAACTGTGTCCTATTAAGTTAATTTTTTTGTACTATTTTTTCCTTCTAGTACTTTTTAGTATTTTCTAAAACAAATTAAATAAATAGTTTTACAATAAAAAAAATTCAAAATAGTAAATACTGATGAAATATCCTATTTCTATGTATTGATATATTTTTCAGTTATAAAAATGTTTAAATCATAATTTCATTTTTTGTTCTGAAAAAGTAGAATCGACATTCTACATAGTAAAAAACGTAATCCATTTTTTTCATTGAATCTACTATGTTTAGAATAAGTATTCTACGTAAATAATAGTAATCTAAAAAATTTAGAAAACACATTTCGCTGCTTAACCTATAGTTCTAAAATTTATAGAGATCGAAATTACACATTACTTACTATAAATCTAAAACCTATAGAAATCAAAATCTACACATTACTATAAATCTAAAACTAGTAGAAATCAATTTCAAATATGTTTACTCTAATACATATTCTATGGATAAAGACAATTCCAAAAATATTGTAAGAGAATATTTGGAAATATTTTATTTCCTTATTTATTAATAAAAATATACTAGATTTTGACCCGTCTTTGAAAGGGCGGACACTTTTTGTTGTTTTTTCAATATAAAGATTGATAATTCTTCGTTTTAATTATATAAACTGTGACATGATTAAATTTCAATTATGCCGGTTTGTTATAGTATTTACAGTATGCCGAAATTTAAAATGCGTCACACAACCGTTTTATGTTTGTAAATAAGTTAGTTTGTAAATAAGTTAAACAATGGTTTTATCCGAAATTCTTACTTGGACTATTATTAACACAAGTAAATTTAAATTAATTTATTTAACTTACTTAAGCGCGAGATTTTTTACTTATTGACACAAAATTGATTTACATATTACCATTATTGTTGTTTCAAATCACAACAATTGAGTTTTCAAATTTTTGTTTTTTTCAAAATAAAAAGAAATAGAACATATATTTTTTCAAAAGTGATTTTGATGAATTTATAACTTTTTATTAGAGAACATATAATTTAAAAGTCTTTTAAAAATAATATTTGAGTTTTAAGAAGTGTTTTCATATCCGACTCAGATCTGTGGTTGAACCGGTAGACCCGTATCTTGTATATAATTCGGTTCAGTATTCAATGAAAAAATCGCTAATTAAAAATTCATAGAAACCAGTAAAAACTTAAAAAATCGTTATTAATCTAGTGATGTGATGCCAATAATCCGTCAAAAATACAAAATATCTGATAATATTTTAAGATTTTTGTTAATTTAATCATTTTTAATATTACATAAACTTGTGATTTTTAAACTTTGATGACATTTTTATTATATCATCAAAATAAAAAATGATAATATAAAAAAACTTAATGATATGACATTATTAGTTTATTTTGTTTTTAATAACCTATTATCAATTTTGTATTTTTTTATTTTAGATTTAGAATTTAATTTTATGATACATAAATTTAAGAAATTAATATTGTGATGTCATTATCCTTTTTGGATAATTTAGATTCATAATATATAGGTCTAATATTTAAACTTAAAATATATATATTAAAAATAGTATTATATCTTATAAGTATGTGTAAGTCTATTATTTATTAATCTATTTAAATCTAAAATCTGTAGGTCTAAAATCAAAAGACATAAATACCATTAATGAATTTTATTAGTCATTTTCAAAATTAAGGATATTTTTGGAAAATTTAAAATATTCATTAAGGGCATAATTCATGAATGATTCTGATTTAATGTTATTGATATTAAAAAAAAAATAGAAAATCAATTTTTTTTAAAAAGTAGAAAATCGTTTTATATCTTTTAAAAAGTTGAAAATCGTTTTATTTTATATATATATTTTAAATTAAATCGATTTAAAAAAGTAAATCAATTTAAAAAAATAGAAAATCATTTTAATAGAAAATCGATTAATAAAAAATAGAAAATCGTTTAAAAATAGAAAATCGATTTATAAAAAGTAGAAAATTGATTTAAAAAAATAGAAAATAGTTTTTAAACAGAAATTCAATTTATAAAAAAACAGAATATCGATTTTTTTTAAAAATAGAAAATCGTTTTTAAATAGAAAATAGTGATCTATAAAACAATTTTTAAATTAGAAAAATAAAAATTATAAAATCAATTTTAAATAAAAAATAAAAAATTGAAGTTTGTTTTTTTGGAATTTTTAATATTTTTAATTACTTTAGTTAAAAATTATATTTTAATATTATTAAAAAATTAATTGTAATTCGAATTTTTAATTAAAATTAAGGGCATTATTGCCATTTTGAAAAAAATAGCATTATAGGATAAAAGTACATGAGATTAGTCTAATAAGATATAGTTATCATTTTTTTTTGTCTAAAAAGCAATTTTCCCATATATTTTTAATCAAAGATAAAGATGACGTTTCACTATGTATTTACAAAATTTATTATCTGAAGTAATACTGAATCCTTTTGTAATATAATGAACTTTTGCCGTTGAACAAAAGATATAACAGAGACACCAATGTGATTCCAATGGGCTTTCATCTTTTGTAAGAAAGCCCAATGGCAAAGGCCACAATTTGGTCAACAAAGGAAACATTTCATCTCTTGGCTCCCTCCGTTCATGGGTTCGTCTTTTACTTCAGTCTTTGGTCTTATCTTCTTTCTGCAGAATCACACTGTTACTACGCCACGCAAAACTTCTCTTGTACGTCTTATTTATATCTTCTCTAACTCTGCTTTTCTTTTCCTTCATTTCATGTAAATTTAGGGTTTTTTCTTGTTTGTCTCTTTACATTCCTCTGATTAAATCTCCGCATTTCTCTGAGGTTTTCCCGAACTTTAAGCTTTTGGGTCACTTCAATTTATATAAAAAATGGGTTTTTGTTCCTGGAGAGCTCTTGCTTTACATCTAGAAGTTACCTTTTCCTGCAATATACATAGAACCTCTTGAAAAATCTTGCCTTTTTTTCATTCAGATTTTAGGTTTTTTTTTTTTTATCTTTGGGAAGCGCTAGCTTCTGTATATGTTTCTATTTGTTGTGTTTTCCTCTGTTCGTCCTTTCTGAACCTAAAGAATGTTTTTTTTATGTGACATGTGGTGGGTTTTTCTTACAATGCATTTACTTTTGTTTCCCACTCATGATTTTGCTGCACAATGTGTTTTGGAATCTGATTTGTAGGTTCTCTGTTGCTGTTGAATTGAAGATGGAGAAAAGAAGAGTTGAAGATGACGCAGCACTTACTGGTGCTAATTAACTAAAGACTGATTCTTCTCAGATGTTGAAGACGTTACACAACCATCTGGACATGGTCGTTGAGGAGGTTGAGCTGAAGGAAAAACAGCTTCAAGTTCTGAGTTTAAAGTTGGTGGAGATCCAGAAGCAGATCGAGCAACAGTCAGATAAACTTAAATCAACTGAGGTTGAAGCCAGGGATAAAGAAAAAACACTCTTTGAGCTTAGGACATCACTGAAGAACACTTGAAACGAACTCGAGCTGAAGAAGACAGAGTTGAGACTGAGAAGCAGTGTGTTTGTCAAGCACGAGCCACAGCCCATTGCAGCAGAGACTGAGCTTTTGTCTACTGGAGATGCTCTCATGCTTCATGAATTCTCATCGGAAGCTCTTGGTCGTCGTGAAGTGTCCAGTTATCTTACAGCTATATCTAATCCAGCGAAATTTGTTCTGGATCTAGTGGACAAACAGCTTAGAACTGCTTATGGAAGACAAAAGCTGGGGTTACAAGACTCGGTCGTGAAGAACTTGGTTCTGTTTTTCGAGGAGCTCGCAAGAATTAGAGGATCAGAAAATCCTCAAATGCAGTTGAAGGCCGAAGAGTTGGCGAGTATATGGAAAGAGAATATAACAATCGAAGCTCCAAGTTCATCTCTTGAGGCTTTGGCTTTCTTGTTATTCATTGTGGCATTTGGATTGAAGAGCTTGATCAATGAAGAGGAGACTGCGCTACTTGTCTCGTCTGTTTTTCATTACACACAAGGTCCAAAACTCTTTCACTTCTTTGGTCTCAAACGTAAAATCCCAGGTCAGGTTCTAGAACCATTTTGTTATAGAGATCTTATAGAGGATTTGTTAAGGTCTTATCACTCCTTTCATCTTCTTGCAGAATTTGTTAGAGATCTCATAAAGAATCAACAGTACATACCTGCGGTCCGGATAATATGTTTGCTCAAGCTTAAAGACTTTTCAGCCACAACTCTTCTTATGAAAGAGATCACCGTTTTGAGACACTCTGCAATGGGAAAAGTAAGATCTGGTTCGGATCCTCCCATGTGTTTAATCTTGTTCTTTGATGTTTTTCTTGGTTACTGATTTTAGACATTGCTAAATCTTATGTTTCTAGGTTAAAAACAAAGATGTTGGAAGATTGAGAGCCATAGTTGAACTTGTAGCAGATTATAAGCTTGACATTGATCTCCCAGGGGAACTTATTGCCAAGCTCATGTTTCTGAGAGAGAACTCAACACCACCTGAGCTTCACTGCTCTGTTGAAGTAGCAGAAGCGACAAGTTCAGGTGTGGATCTTCTGATCCCTAAACGTGAAACTAAACCCTTCGTGAACCTATCAAGCAATTTTAGTTGCTGATATCAGATACTCGGTGTGTGTAAAAAGGTTAAGTAATGTAGTAGCTTTTGCTAGATCTCTTAGACCCATCAAAGGAATCGATTCATTAGTATCCTTTGTGTTGCTTTGGTAAACTTGTTCTGCTTTGGTTATTGTTATATATCTATGCTTAGCACATTTCAGCCCCTGTCTTTCCGTTGTATAATGGTAAGTGTGTTGGAGCAGGTATATATGTGATTAGGCTTTGCCCTAAGAGAAAGCTTCACGAAGAAGATTTAAACTGGATTTGATATTTTTATTAACAAACACACTCGATCGTATGATGTGAAAAAGATGAAGCCTATATATACAAGTGGGTTCCAAACCAAGTATAATAATCAATGTAAACCATAGAGATAATGGTGTTGATTGGTTGTTGCTGTAGCTTTATACTCCCTCCGTTTCATATTGAGTGTCGTTTTAGAGAATTTTTTTCGTTGCAAAATAAATGTCGTTTTAGAGTTTCAATGCAAAATTTATTAACTTTATTCTCCGTTCTATTTTTCTATTGGTTGAATTGTATCGGTAATGATGTTTTTATATTGAAAATATGCAAAATTAAATATTTTCTTAATCTGTGTGCACAAGTCTAAAACGATACTTATAATAAAACAGAAGGAGTATTTTTTTGCTTTGGAAAATAGACTGTAAGATTTTTGCTTTGGTTTTAATTTTTTTGGCTTTGGATATTTTTAAGCACTTGATAAAAGCTTCAGAAAATTTGATTTCTAGAGCTAATATATTTCTTTTTAAAGATTTTGTGCTGTAGCTTTAGATTTTATTAATAAAGCTTAATTGTTTTGGTTTTATTGTTTTAAAGAGATTTAGGCTGTGTGGAGCATTCACAGTCATCACCAATCACCCCCATATCTCTAGAGACTCCTAAATACGTCGTTACGTCCGGCAATAGTAAATAACTTCCCACCTCTTTCGTTAAATAACTTCCAACATTTTATGCACTTTTTATTCTACTTATTACTAGCTATTTATTCAGCGATATCAGTCTTTCAAATATTAGATGGACAAATCTAATATTTACCATTTCAAAAATGGCTTTTTCACCAAAAAACACATAAGTAGGAAAATGACTAAAAATATTTTATTAAAGTGATAAATAACAACTATACACTTATTCAAAGTTAAAATATAAATAAATATTTAAATAAATGAAAAAATATTTTTTTATTCGAAAAAAATTATTCTATTGCAACTTTTTGGATTTTCCTTTACGAATTTATTTTCTAAGTTTTAAAAAAAAACTTTTAGATGAAAAAATTAATTTTGAAATCCAAATTTTTTTTTTGGAACTATTTATAATTTTTTAGATTTAAAATCTTTATTATATATAATCTTCAATGTTTTAAAAACCGGACCGGACACCTACTCGGTGTATTCACTGGTTGATTGGTTGAACCAGTCGAACCGGGTTTTTCAAATTATTATATATATATATATATATATATTATAACATATATTAAAAAATCATATATATAAAACGTCCGATGAATAATATCTAAAATAGCATCATAAAATAGATAAACAGTAACTGGATCTTGAATATTTAGAGCATCTCTTGGTGTTACCATCATTGTAATCCTTAACATTATTAAAAAAAAAATTTTGTTTGAATAGTTAAAGACTCTAATCAAAATTGTATGTTCAATGGTGTTTTTCAATTTGGAATTCTTAGAAATAAAAAAATATTAAAATTTAAAACATGTGAAATTAAAATTTTTATTTATTGCATGATTAAATATAAATATACAATAATTATTAATCTTCATCACCAAATTTGTTCTAAATATTTTTAATTAAATCATTTTTCAAATTGTTCATGTATACGCCGTTTCCTTCGAGAGAAATTTTTTTTTCTCGTGTTGAGTCGAGAATGAGAAGTTTTTTTTTTCAAAACGAAACACATTACTCCGCCGACCTAATCAGATGATGTCACGTCGCTAAGGACCAAATCCTTATAATCTTTAATTAAGGACCAATCCTTAGCTAACTTAGGTTTTATAATATTATTGTATTTATATTAATCTAGGATTAAGTGCTAAGGACTCGTGATAAACTTCCATTGCATGTGCTCTAATGAACTAAATGAAAACATAACAAATTATAAAAAAAATCTGTTGGAAAATGATAAAATATCTCAAATTCTAGTGCTATTTTTGAAACAAAAATTGAAAATGGATTATTATGGAGAATTGCCCAAATAATTTTGATATAACGCTATCAACATATATACTATAGAGTAAAAAATATATATAACACTAACTTATAAACAGAGAAATGAATTCTTCTCTTGGAGTTGTTTCATGGAATTTCTTTATTTCGCGAATTGTATGAGTTTTCACAATCTGTCTTCCATGGAAACAATATGAAGTGAGGGAGGGGGAATCTCGGGGAAAGTGGAATCTACATCATTCCTAGTGGGACGGCTCGTGACTCTAATTGTAGTCTACTTTGTCGATCATGTTCATACATCAGGGAAAAACCCTTGCTTGTTCTGTCACGAAATCTACTTCCCTACCAAACCCTACTGTACAGAGCCAACGCTGTGACGTCTTCATTGACATGGAAAAAGAAGATGTCACTCACGAGGTATGGACAGTGCAAAGGGATAAAAGTATTTTCTACCCTGACGTCTTCATTGATATGAACAATATAGTTCTTTTAACGAGTAGAAAGGAAAAGGGGCTTTGGACCCAGGTTGTCCCGGATCAGCCTGCCCCAGCGGCCGTTCATCCAGATTTTTGGGTCTCTCCATCTGCACCGTTCGCGAAATATACAGTGGAGGATTTGCTTGCCCAACCTGTACGAAAAGGTTTAGACATTGTGGACCCAAATAGACCGCAGGATACTTATTGGTAAGTAGATTTAATCATTTAATTTAAAATTAAAATCTATTTTATTTTCTTTTAACAAATTCATTCTATTTTCAGGTTTGAGACCAACAACCGTATTGGTCGGAGTGTTTCAGAGACGATAAAGAGATATTACGACGAAGTCTATCCGAACTGCAGCATGACTCCAAATCACGTTAAGACGATTTGGTTTAAATGTTTTGCAGTAAACTTATATATATATATATATATATATATATATATATATATATTAATAATTAATTATTTATTCTAATTTTTAGAAATTTTGTTTGTTTCACCAAATGTGACAACTGGTCCTTAGGAATTACCGAGAAGGTGAAGAGAGAATTTGTTGCAGAGGCAAAGATCCGTCTTTGCAACACTGTCTCCGATTGGAAGGACAAGTGGAAGATCTACGGTTATGACGAGAAGCCGACCGAGCTCACGAAGGATGCATGGAATGGCCTCATCGCCTATTGGAAGCTACCCACCTCGATCTGTAAGGCCAACCCGTATCATCATCATCTTGGTTTACCATCATCCCCAAAGTATCATCACCATAGACGATGTTTGAGTTTCATGTATCAAACTAACCAAATTTGCGTGACCCGGTAGACTCGGATGGGTTTCACCCGTTCCTTGATCCGTTGTTCCTTGACCCGCTGTTCCTTGACCCGCTGTTCTTTGATCCGCTGTTCTTTGACTCACTGTTCCTTCACCCAGTCCATCAATTTCTACTAGTGGGCTTCATCATCATCATTATTACACTATGAACAGTATCTTTATCATCTTCTGCCAGTGATGATCCAAGCAGTGGTAGAAGGGGGTTAACCTTTAGTTGTCCCACTAGTGGTGCCTTGGAGCGAGTCTTTTTCTTCTTCTTTTTTCTCTTACAACATAGTCTTCTAGTCTCTTTCACTACAAACCAACATAAACCAATAAATTCCAAAATCTGAAAAATCCAACCAAATATTTCTCCATAATCATTAGTTGATGAGTTGTTGGTCGCATTGGCACATGGTAGAAACAGCTGTATGAAAAAAGAAAAATAGACATCATAAAAAAAACATTTGTTTTGTACTAAGCAAATATGATAAACAATAAAAAAGACAAGAGTCCTACGCTGTAGAGGAAGAACAACCGGTTTACATTGCTTAAGTTGACTTTGAAGTGTTTGAAATGATTAGTAAGAAGTGAAATCCACCCATTTCCAAGAGAAGAACCCACATCTGCAAGCCAAGGCCAAACCAAGTATGTTACAAAACAATATAAACACTTAATAGGTGAAACCAACAAATATCATCTCAACAAACAAATCAACAGTTGTTAAAACCATATTAAAGAAACACCAAACATTATAATACAACACTGTTCATCATGAGGAAGAAAGTGTACTTGGATGATGTTGAGGATACAAAAGAGATAACGAAGAAGCAGTTGTTAAATCCGGAATGAAGCTATGGAGAAAGAAGGAGGATTCTGCTGGGAAGAAGCAGTTGTTTGGTTTAAGCAAACTAATCACATCTTGAAGGTTGAGGGGTTGTAGAACTCTTGCAATATCGTGCATGAGGATCTTTGTTGTATAGGTTATCTCCACCATGAACTTCTTGGATCCACGTGATTCATTAGTTTCATTCATGCTAGGGCTAGTATTGTTTCTGTAAATAAAGAATATATCTCATCATACAACTTAAACACACAAGAAAACACTGAAGATATATCAAAATAAATCAAACTCTTGCACCTGCTAGAAGATGGGTCTTCAAGAAAGAAATAGAAATCCAGTTTATTGCTGGGAAGAGCAACAGTAGTGAAGAGAGTCTTCTTGCTATCCATCATTTGCACACATTGTTGCGTAATAATCTTCTCTTTTCTTAAAGTTCTTCTCTTTCACGTACCTAGACACTTGCGTGTGGATGCATCAAATTAAAAACATGTTTACCAGTCCAACACTCTATTGGATGCATCAAACGTAACATCCAGATAAGATACTAAATACAGGCAAAGAAAATGATGAAAAATCGCAGTTATTTAACTACACAGATTAAAATACCAACAGCTAATAGTTTGAACTCATTGATTAAACTAGGGCAATAATGTATAGACAAAATTCAGATTAAGACATTAACTGCAACTTGGACTTCAAAACACGGGATATGGGAAATGACATTCAACATTACATGAAAGATCATCACATTGGACTGACATGGATACCCACAAAGTACGTTGTTACAAATCATAACATAGAATCTTCTAAGGAAAATATCCATTGAAGTCCTGAAGTAAGAAGGGATGTGCTGTCCAATTACGAAAGACCCAGTTATATACTTTCATGAAGAGCTCCGGTAACAGCTGGTCGAAGTATTGAAACACTGATGCTTTATTGACAGCAGTATCTAGTTTCCAAGTGTAACTTTGGTATTAATCATCCTAGTCAAACTTGTTTATCAACAATGTATCCCAAGCCTTCATTGTATCTCCGAACTTTCCAATAAATTCTAATTTCCTTTCACGTATCCAAAATAGAGGATGATTATGCACTTGAATGGCAGTAGGTCTCAACTTTGGGTCTACTTGCTTCATTTTCTTAACCAGTTCAAAAACTTCAGTAATAGCGGATGAATACCTAAAGTATGCTCAATGATGGCTCCTAGATTGAATATATCCACTTTCTCGGTTTCAGATATATTAGGGTTAGAAACAGCCTGTTCAGGTGCCAACCATCTTTGGTTTTCCTCGTGCGTACTTAGTGCTTGCGCATCATCTTCATTTTATCAAAATCGATTCATTCTAATAAGACATCAAAACCGAACTATAACTAAGATGGTAAAAGGTTTGAGTTTCAAACCAAATATTAAGCTCCAATAACTATGCTAATATCATGTTCGAATCATCATAAACTTTCGATGCAAATGTACAATCTGGTATCAAGTCAGCTAGCGAATTCAATGACACAAAACTTCTTTGGAGCCAACTTCAATGATGTAATGTAATATGGGATACATTTTAATTGATAGATGTAAAACTGACTCAAAAATATCTTTTCTAATGAAATATGTTTCAGTCATAAATATTCTATGCAAATAATTTTTAGAATTTTCCTTTTGTATTAGTATTGTGTCAAACTCTAATCAAAAGAATGATTTATACTTATTGAAATCTAATTAATTTAAATATTATTATTTATATAATAAATGTATAATTACTAAGTTTGTAAAATCTACTTTGCATAATAAGATATAGTAATGTATTATGAATTCATCAAATACCAAACCAAAATCACTGTAGAGTTTTTAAAACCAAAAATCATAAACCAAATAAAATTGATCGCCGACACTAAAAAGGAAACCAAATAAAATTGATTCCAACTCGGTTTACACCTCCTCATATGAAATGCCGCCACGTAAACCAATACAGTACACTTTTTTGATCCCTTGACAAAAAAAAAAACAGAACACTTTTTGATCGCTGTTTTGTTATGTTTTGTTTTGTTTTGTTATATTTGAACCGTTTTTCTCAGATTCTATAAACCAGCGAAGTTTCGCTTTACACAAAAACAAACACATCGAACCCCCAGACAGAAAAAAGAAAAAAATCTCCAGTGATTAAGGAGCCCACGTCGTAGATTACCAAGACTGTGGTGGTTGAAAGAGATGGCGGGACAGTCGCGAAAATGGATGATTCTGGTGGCGACGATCTGGATTCAAGCTTTCACTGGTACCAATTTCGATTTCTCGACCTACTCCTCGGATTTGAAATCGGTTCTAGGGATATCTCAGGTTCAACTAAACTACCTCGCCGTCGCTTCGGATCTCGGCAAGGTTTTCGGCTGGTCATCGGGGCTTGCGCTCTTGTATTTCCCTCTCTGGACGGTTCTCTTCGCTGCGGCGATTATGGGATTCGTTGGTTATGGTGTTCAGTGGCTCGTCATCACTAACGTTATCTCTCTGCCCTACATCCTGGTAAAATTCATTTCTTCTTTACACATTTTGATTTCTTGAGCATATTCTGTTTCTCTCTTGTTTAATCGGTGAATCAATTCGTTTTTTTCACTAATGAGTTGTATATTAGTATACCTAATCTTGGTTCTTGAAACATATATTCGATTCTTCAGCTTTAAGTAATTATAGCTTCAATACTTTATCGCTTTAATAAATTCAAGTGACTCATATCATATAAGTAAAGCCTTTTCTTCAGCTTTACAGATGATTAACTAATGTAGTTTTTTTTGTAATAAAAATTGTCTAAGAACATCATAATTTTTTTGACAAAAATTTACAGAAATATAAGAAATTTATCAGAGGGATAATCAATAATTAATATGAACCATGTTGATGGAAGACTCTTAGCGCCATTTGACAGATTATACGCCTTTAGTAATTGTTACAAAAAAAAACGCCTTAGTAATTTCACAGGTAGAACAAGTTTGATAGCAAAATGTTAAAAACGTCTTATATCTTTAAAGTTCTTCTGTATATCTTTCATTTTGTTTCAGTTCATAGTAGTTTTTTTTAGTTGTTTCCTTCGTGTTAACCTACGTATTATTAGAGTATTCATATTTTTATTTTATAATTTTTTTTTTGGTTGCACATGAGAAGAAAACAAGATTTGGAAGTTTTTGAAGGTTTGTTGATAGTGGACTGGTGGATTGGGAGTTTAGACATTAGAAGTGAAGTTGCATTTGGCTGTTTGCTGGCACGTGATTTTGTTTGGCCTCTTTCGGCTTAATCTTGGATTTGATGACTGTACAGAGAATCTTTGTAGTTTCTTGTGATCGGATCTTGGTGTATATATTAATATTTTTTCTCTTCGTCGCAAAAATCATTTAAATACTCTTTTTTTTTCCTTTGCATTCGGACTATTCGGACTATTCTTTGTTGATGAGTAGACAGTGGAGAATCTATGCCATGTGATGAATATAATATTGAATTTGTTATGGCCGTAGGTAATTATTTGAATTATCTTAGCAGTGATCCTAGCCAATTTAATATTTTTTTAACTTTCTTGGGAAAAATGATTTAACTTTGTGACATGGTCTCAGATACTCCTTGTGGTTAATGTTGTGGCAGGTGTTTCTGTGTTGTCTGCTAGCTGGGCTAAGTATCTGCTGGTTTAACACAGTCTGCTTTGTGCTCTGCATCAGAAACTTTCCTGCAAACAGATCACTCGCACTTTCTCTCACAGTGAGCTTCAATGGCGTAAGTGCTGCCTTATACACTCTTGCTTACAACGCAATCAACCCTATCTCCACACAGCTATACCTTCTCTTAAACGCTCTTATACCTCTTATCGTCTCCTTTGCTGCTCTCATCCCTATTCTTCGCCAACCGCCTCTTGAGCCTCTCCCACCAGACGGAGTTCGTAGAGACTCTTTCATGTTTCTCTTGCTTAACATATTAGCGGTTTTGAACGGTGTTTATCTGCTTATCTTTGGTTCAAAGACTTCTGGTGTAACCTCAGCTCGTCTCCTCTTTGGTGGATCAGTTATTCTCTTGATTCTCCCTTTATGCATTCCTGGTCTAGTCTACGCTCGTAACTGGTATCTGCACAAAGTCCACTCCAGTTTCCGTTTAGAAGGTTCCGGTTTCAATCTCGTTGATGTCGATGAGCTTGAGATACATAAAGGAATGGTCACACGTGAAGCTAGCTTCGACGGCTATCAGCTGCTAAACGATGATGTAGTACTGCGAAGTGCCATTACTCCTGTTCAGAAGAGTTTCATTGAAGATGATGACAACAGATCATGTTGCAGTAAGCTCATTACAAGAAACCAGCTTGGAATGCTTGGAGAAGAACATCCTTTGTTTATGCTATTGCGCAGATCAGATTTCTGGCTGTACTATGTAGCTTATTTTTGCGGTGGCACGATTGGGCTTGTCTACAGCAACAACCTTGGACAGATTGCACAATCTTTAGGACAAAGCTCTGAGACAACAACTCTCGTCACGCTTTATTCGTCTTTCTCATTCTTTGGTCGGTTGCTTTCAGCAACACCAGACTATATCAGAGCGTAAGTATCTTTTGTACACCTCTGATTCTATCATATATCATCTTATGATCTTATGGAATTGTGCAGGAAGTTTTATTTCGCTAGAACCGGGTGGCTAGCCGTTGCTCTTTTTCCAACCACGGTCGCTCTTTTCTTGCTGGCATCATCAGGAAGTTTGACAGCGTTACAAGCAGGAACAGCTCTGATCGGTCTAAGCTCGGGTTTCATTTTCGCAGCAGCTGTTTCCATAACGTCTGAGCTCTTTGGACCAAACAGCGTCGGGGTTAACCACAACATCCTCATCACAAACATACCGATAGGATCGTTGGTGTACGGTTTCTTAGCTGCTCTGGTCTATGAATCCCATAGCACGGCTGGGTCAAAGACCGGGTCGGTTATATGTATGGGGCGAGACTGTTATTTCCTAACGTTTGTGTGGTGGGGATGCTTGTCGGTGATTGGGCTTGGTTCAAGTGTTGTCTTGTTTCTGAGAACTAGAAGAGCTTATCAACGTTTTGAACAAGATCGGATAGCTTCAAGCATGCTCTATTCTTGAAAATTTGAACTTCAATAGTGTTATATTGAAGGAAAAGCTGAAAATGACGACCAAAACTTGTGCAGAACTTTGTTAGTACACACATAAGTTTTGATATTTTTTTGCAGCAATAAAAAAAGAAGGCTTTCGGTTTTGCATTTTGTGGCAGTGAATCGGTAAGTTGGAACGGGAAATTGTAACTTTGAGGACATCGGAAGCGACCTGTAACACTTACTGAATTAACCTGAGGGGCCTAAGTGGTTTATGTTTTGTTGTAGACTTGTTACATTTTGGACAAAAGTACATTGGTAATTTGTGTTAACACATTCAAAATTGTGTTACTGTTTATGTCTGTACGGTTGTACGGTTGTTACTAGTAAACAGAGTAGACTCTGCAGAGATACTTGGTTCAGAAAAAAACAAAAAGGATAGGTAATTTAACACTGCTTTGCAACATTAGCTTCGGACCATTGAATCAAATTGCGGCAGGTCTGGAACAAACCTTCTAGTTCTAGAACAAACTTCTCAAATGTTAGTTAAAAAAAAAAAAAAAGTTCTCAAATGCCTCGAGCAACTTCACCTTTTTGACTTTCATAAAACTAAGAAACCCATTGTATTATATGGGAAATTTATACCGCTCATTTTATCCATTAGGTCCACGTCCCATAAATAAATGAGAGAATGCGCGGAATATACCTAAGACAGGCTCATATTAGAAAAATATTCATGAATTTTGAAAAGGGCAAAAACAGTAACCATTCTACTACGATGGACGGTTTTACCCCTACACTTTTTGCTCGCTATTTCGACAATTGCACAGACATGTGTCAGAAATCAGAGAAAAGGGAATTTCATTGATGCGTGTGCAGAAACACGTGTCTAACACAAAGTGGCGCCAGAGGCGATGACCACTGGGTAATAACGAGAACCTTACTCGTTATAATGACAAATGCTTCGGTAAGTGGAACTATGGTTGCCTATTGGATTCTGTGAATGGTACTATGGTTTATATATTGGAATATATATACTTAACAGAGGGGTGAGAGATTTGTGTGAGAGATTAAGGGAAAACGAAACTGTGATTGAGAGGTTAGATACTCGTTGACAGTGATCGTTTTCTATTAGCGGAGAGGTATGGATTCTTCTCAATATATGATAATCGGTGGAATTGTGGAGTTGGTGTAATGAGTTTAACAGTTTATGTTGTGGTTTTTTTTGCAGGAAATAACGGCATTGTGGAATTTTGACAATGGTACATCTTGTGAGAGCTGTGGTTGGTAACTGGCAAAGACTTGCCCATGGAACGTGGAGGTTCGACATCAACCACACAAATGTGAAATACGATCATGTGGTGAAGGAGAATGAGACTTACGAAGCATTGGGGTCAATGGTGAAGGATAAATACCGAGTTTTCCCATCTGAGTCTGTTGCCTTGACCTATGACTTTCCTGAGTGGATGAAAGTTCCTGGAGACTTCACCACACCGCCTGTTGACATACTGGAAGACCAAGATGTTGAGCTCTTCATGGCGGTGAGGATGGACTTCGCCGGTTTGACACTATGTGTGGTCTATGCTAGCCAGGAAGTTGGCCACTACCGCATAATTCGGAGGGATAACTTTGGCCTGACTAAAGATGGGACCGAAGTTGTACCACCTAAACCAATACCATGGAGAGGTTAGCTGTTTTGTTGTCTGCTAAGTAGTGTCATTAAAAATAAATTTAGCTGTTACTTTGCGTGCTTTGCGTGTTGTGTGCTAACAATTACGTCACATGTAGTATATCTATATACGAAGTTATATGATGATTTAAATGTAAATAAATATGTTAGCGTCATAACATTATCGTAACACCTATCTACTTGGCTGCTAACTAGTGTCGTTAAGAATGCACTTAGTTGTTACGATGCGTATTGTATGCTAACAATTACGTTATAAGTTATATATTTATATACGAAGTTATACAATGATTTAACTGTAAATAAATATGTTAGCGTGATAACATTATCGTGACACCTATCTAGTAGCATGACCATGTTAACGTGTTCTTAACGATGTTTTTATATGTTAAGTTGTTTTGTTATCTGCTAAGTAGGGTCGTTACGAAGATTCTTAGCTTCTAAGTTGCGATTTATATGTTAAGTTATTTTGTTAGCGCCCTAACAAATACTTCATATGTTCCAAAATAGTTTAGGGAAATAACATTATCGTAAGACCTATCCATTGGCGTGGCTATGTTATTGTGTGCTTAACGATGATCTTATTTTGCTAACTGGTATAGTTATATGCTAAAAATTGTGTTATGTGATAAGGTTTCCGTAAGGGTGGGTACCTACAAGTCAGCGAGGAGAAATTGATGAGCATCTGCAGCAGTGACCAGATGGTGGAGATCCGAAGGACCGCTGTGCGTCTGACGAAGAATGAGATTTTTCGGCCACTGGAGGTCGTTGATGATATGTCCTTGGAGACTGATTCATCCACCCCAGATGAAGATGGTATGATCTGCCTTGAGGAGGTGCCTACAGAACAACTAGCAAACGCGAACCTAACCCTTGCCATAGGTATGATGTAAAAAATGGGTGTTTTGTTGTGGATTGATTATATAATAGCCCGAAACTAATTAGATAACTGCTAACTTTTGTATTAGGTACGCCAGGTGGGTCTTCTGACAAGGAGAAAGCGATAATGACAGAGCCAGAAATTCAAAGGGGCCAGTTGTTCAGCATGCATATGGGATCGGGGTCTGGTTATGGAAACACTACGGGGGTGATGTCCCGATTGAAGGCGATGCGTCTGATGGTCCTGAAAAAGAAGGTTGTAATACTTATCGTCTAACTTAATTTGTTACGGTTGTCAAATGAGTTGTTCGTTAGATGTATACCTAACGTCTAATAATGACGTGGATTACTGCTTACAGGGGGTGAGAAAATGGCCAAAAATGGACATTTCTACGTTGGGCAAATCTTTGTCGACCGGGATGCTTTCAAGGTCCACTTGTCGCTCCATGCACTGGCTAACAAGTACAGATACTTCGTCAGGAAATCCGAGCCCGGGAAAGTTGTCCTAGAATGCAGTGGAGTTAACTGCTAATGGCGTGTGTATGCCGCTAAGAACATTGGTAGCCCTCGATTTGAGATAAAGACATCGGAGAATACACACCGCTGCACTGTTGCGGAGAGGGGAAATTTTAGGAAACATGCAATCTCGTCAATTGTGGAAGACATTATGAAGAGCAAGTACGTTGACACAAGAAGTGCTCCAAGGCCAGGAGCTTTGAGAGAGATGATGAGGACAGATCACAGTGTGCCGATATCCTACTGGACTGCTTGAAAGTCCAGAGAGATTGCGATCGAGAATTATTATATACTAACTTTAAGATTATGTCAATAAGAAACAAAAGTAATTATTATATACTAAATTTAAAAAATATATTACTCGGGATTGTTAAAACTTTTGGAATCTAACATCTTTGCAAAATGAATGCCGTATAGTGTTTAAAATAAGAGCACTTGTTGCTACTAACACACTTATTGGTGTTGGAAGACGTGTTTGCCCTCCAGAAAGTGAAACCAGACGTGGGCTATTCCGTAAAAGACCAAACGATTCTGGTTAGCCTGGTTTATTGATTTTGAAATTCAAAATTGGCTGTCTCTGATTGGTGGACGCATTAATTATTGTGGTTTCGTTAAATTAATAAGGTTGAGCCCGTAAAAAGATAAATGTTTTTACCTTTCCCCTTTTAAAATTCTAGACCTAATTTTATAGTTAAGCTCAGTATCTCGACGGCGAACAACAGAACGAGACGACGGAGATAGGATTTCACGGCGGAGAAAAAGTGGTGGTCATAGGAGATGGCTTCGTCGACGACTAGGAGTAAGCGAGCAGGAAAAGCGAGAGACGAGGATTAGTTCCTGATCTGTAAAGAATCATTGATTTGAAATTAACAATATGTGATGATCCTGAAGGCAATTATACCACCGAAGAAGGTGAGGGGAAGATGTGATGATCCCGAAGCCTTGTTTTGTATGAAGCTGAGGCAAAAAAAACAAGTTCTAGTTGGGGTCCACAATCGCCCTTCAGTTGTGGGCGTTTGAAGCCATCTCTGCTCTCCTCGAGCGTTTGGGCGGGGACGATGAGGTGACGCTGTTGGATTTTGTTGGAGAGAAACTTCCACAACATACGGGGTTGGTTCTGACCGATGTCCTTGATGCTGATCATGATCCTAAGGTCAGTTCGTGTACACGCGTTCGTAGTTTAGGGAAGTGTCCACGTGGACGAGTATAAAAATGGGTGTACATACAATAATATGGCGTACACGTGTATGAGGGTTGTACATGTGTACATGTTTTTTGATGTCCGTACGATGTACATGTGGACAAGGACTGACTTGTTTGTCTTTGTGTACAGCTGGCGGTGCAACCTATGGTGAAGAAGGAGCTTGTATCAGCTATGTAATTCTTGTATAGATTAGTGTGATGCTCAGTAGATTCCCATTTTAGTGTGTAATCATGATAAGCTTGTTTACTGAAATTAGCTAAAAGTTCTGAGGGTTTTTGTAATGTTCTTAAATGATATATACATCAAGGCTTATCAGCTTTTCTTGGTGGAAACTAGAATCAATCTTAGATTCTTTGTTCTGGTCAGGAGAAAGCTTGCTTGAGGGTGATTTTTTCATTTGATTAGTCTTTTTAACTCTTTTCTTTATCATATTGTGTTGATATTTTGGGATTCTATTCAAGCTATTGTTCTCTCAGTAACAGTTAATGATAGTGTTCTTCTTTGGTTGGAATCAAATTCATGTTTGAAATCTCTGCTACATAAACAAAGATGGTATCCATATGTACACATGTACAACCCTCATACACATGTACAACCCTCATACATATGTACACATGTACAACCCTCATATGGTTGGAATCAAATTCATGTTTGAAATCTCTGCTACAATATCCATATGTACACACAATTAACGTAAACAAACATGGTATCCATATGTACACAATCATCATGATTACTTCAGTTCAAGTAATGTTGTTTTGACTCAGATAAGAAACATGTGCTTGAAGTATAAAGTTCCCTGCGATATAAATTAAAACAATTTCATTTCTGTTTTAAGGTAAAGACAAGGCAACACAATCACCATTTACAAGAGAATCAAAATAGCTCCCATGAATCAGTGAAATAAGACAAGTTAAAATCTTTGACAAAGAAAAGACAAGTTAAAACACATGTTTCTTTTAAACTGAAATCCAAAAGCTGCCCCAACCCCCCTCCCCCCCCCCCCCCCCAGTAACTCTCAGTCTTAAAACTCATGTTAATGATAGTGTTCTTCTTTGGTTGGAATCAAATTCATGTTTGAAATCTCTGCTACATAAACAAACATGGTATCCATATGTACACATGTACAACCCTCATACACATGTACAACCCTCATACAAATGTACACATGTACAACCCTCATATTGAAACTCTCAGTATAGCTCCCATGAATCAGTGAAATAAGACAAGTTAAAATCTTTGACAAAGAAAAGACAAGTTAAAACACATGTTTCTTTTAAACTGAAATCAAATTCATGTTTGAAATATCTGCTACTATCATTAGGGTTACGAACGCAGGTCGTCGGAGAAGAGGTTCGCCATGGCTGTTGGCTTGATAATCTCTTAATCAAAGAAGTTCACAGTGAATCCGACGGGGCGAGATCAGAAGCCACCTGAAAGAGTTTCATGGGTCAATCAGAGCTCAAGGAGAATGACAAAGGTTTCACCAGAAAAAAAAGTTACCAGAATGGAAGCACAAGCACTGATGGCTTCAAAAGGGAAAACCTAAAAAGATTTACGAGTTTTTTGGTAATGAATGTTGACCACTAGATTTCCATTTGGAAATTGGATTTCTCGAATCTAGAAAAAAGAATCAGCCAAGAAGAAGATGACGACATAGATGAGAGAAAAAAATAGAAAGAAATAGAGAATGAGAGATAAAGGAATAGAGAAAGAGAGAGAGATCTACCTCATTAAATCTCATATGTCCGTGTGTTATAAAGATCAATGGCTTGGGACAAAAATCCGCCAATTAAAAAAACTAGTCACAGACTTTATAGTTGGGATCAAATTGAAAAGGTAAAACACCCACTTTAGTTGCAAGGAAAATGCTCTTGTATAAAAAAGTGATCTTTCGTGATATTTAAATTGTATAAAGTGACCTTATTTGTAATTTTACGGCATTCATTTTGCAAAGATGTTAGATTCCAAAAGTTTTAGATCACTTTCTCACTTTCAGAGAAAGTGTTTAAAATGAATGCCTTATTTGGAATCTAACATCTTTGCAAAATGAACGATCGATATGTGTTGTCAAACTTGTGTGGTGACAGATAAATTTGTGGTGTGAGATTTGTCAACAAAAGAGTGTAAATAAAAATTAATAGAAAATAGAAAAAATAATTTCTCACTTAGTCTTTGTTTTATGGTAGACGACACTACAATAAAACCTGTTGCAGGGACATACTATGTCCAAAATTTAAATTAGTTAGATATGAATTTTATTACTTCATTTCAAAATCACGTTTTATTGTGTATCTCACTTATTTTTAAAATTCATTTTTTATAATATCACTCAGTTTTAAGCTCATATAAATTGTTACGATAGCAGTGGAAAAAGTGAGTATTACTATATAGTGGTGATACATATCGAAAACAAATGAAAATAAAGCAAAAGGTGTAACCTACGTTACATGGAAACGGAAGCGGGTATGTGGTGGCGGAAGCGTATGGAAGCGCATAAGCGAAATTTTAAAAAAATTTAGGAAGTGGGTACGTGTTGGAAGCGTATATCCATATATACATATATGTGTATAAATATTAAAATATAAGAAATATTTATATAATTTAGGACTAAAAATCATATGATTTAAACTTAAAATAAAGCATTTATTAATTTATAATAATTTTGAAATGATTTCAAATTAAAACTATAAAAATACACATAAATTAAGTTTAAAATAAATTATGATATTAATTATTTTAAAACTTCATAAATTTATTGACATAATATATTTGAATATGTGCTATATCTTTAATAAAAACATCAATGCATAAAGATAATTTATAGTATTAGTTTTAATATTTGTATATTTCTATTCTCTTTAATTCATTACTATTAAAATTTGGATTTTATATAAACTAAAAACTATGATTTTATATTTTTATGAATTATGACAATGAGTTTTAAAATAAAATAGAAGCGCGATTCCAAAACGGAATCGTAAGCTTCCAACGTGTTTCTAAAGAGAATATTTTGGAAACGAGATTCCTTAAGCTTCCACAAGATTCCGATTCCGATTCCGAAGCGGGAAGCAGACATCCGAGGAAGCTTCCGTGCAACCTAGGGTGTAACTTTGATAATAACAAGTGTGACCCAAAACATATTCAGTGTTTGTAATGTAAACATCATATTTCATATTCTTAACAATTAATTTTAACAGTAAATTAAAAAAAATTATTAACATGATTAATAGGATATTTTTACTTATATACAACAGCATCCTCAAAAATATTTGAAGATGATCTCTTGGGCACTACTAAATCTTTCAAAACAAGATAAATTTTAAATATAAAAATTAATAAAATTAAAACATAAAAATATTATTTAAAATAAATTAATTATCATTAATACATAACCCCTTCAATACAAGTGAAGAACTAAAGCAGTTTAATAAAGACAAATGATAACGTTGTCAAAATAACACAAATACTAAATTTTATTGCCGAAGATTTGTTGAAGGTAGCTAAATTATTAATTATTATAAACTAACATTAGATTATACAAATTCTAAATATTTTTAATTATATAAAAAATTTAAAAATTTATGCGCAAAAATAATTGAGTGAAGAAAGAGTTTACGTTGAAGTAAATATTATTAAATTTCGTTCAAAAATGGATGGAATTACATATTTTGTAATATTTGTGCTAAAATACTTCAAAAATGGGTGGAAAATTTATTTTTAAATCGCACAAAACCGAATATTGTTGGCATTTTACAGTAACTTAAACAATCAAAGTTTACTTAACTTAGATAACTATATAATTAATAATACACGTACATGAGCATATTAAAATCTATATAAGTTTGAAATAAAGGTCGAAGATGATTCAGATACATCAATATTAACTACATTCAACAAAGAAATGATCATGATTATGGGTAAATCTGCAACAGATTTGATTAAAGTTCACGTAAGTGTATTACTTATAATTATTATTAAACTACAGTGTATAAAGAGACTAATATTTAAATTAATTGATACAGAAACAAACATACAATGATTCCAAGTGATAATGCAATTATCTCTTTCTTATCTGTAAAATTGTTTGTAAAGTTTTCAAATTCAATGTTAAAGTTTCGTCTTTTAATTATAAATCATTTTGGATTAACAGTTATAAAAATCACTGGAAACCTAATTAATATAGAAGAGGTACATTACATTTGTAATAATTTAAGAGATGAAATAGTAATTTTTTATAGTTATTGACTATGCCGAAGGAATGAAATTAATTAGCAAAGACAACAAAATATTTAAAACAAAAAACAACAATGCAATGAAAAAAAAAACTATTTAAAAAGTACAATGGCCACAACGAAAAGAACGAAAATAACTGAAAATGCTTACATTACATAATATTATAATATTATACAAGAACTATTTAATTTTCAAACACATAGCATATGATTTCACTATTGTCATACCCATTAAATATTTACTACTCATTGATTATATAATTATTCGGTTAATAAAATATATTACTCTCCTACAAATTAATTTGTTTATAATGTTATATAACTTATATTTTAAAATGGTTGAACAAAAGATACAAATTTAATAAAGTAAAACATTAAAATAGAAAAATAAGTATATTTCCTTCCTGCGAATTTACGCGTACGATTGCTTCCTAGTCATTTTAAAAGGAAATAAAACATTAACTTGTATTGCTGTGTTACAAGAAAAACCATGATTTAATGATTTTCGTATGAATAACAATCACATTTTTAATATGACAATGTTTAGTAAGTATTCTAATCGTCTAGATCAGGCATATTTTACTTGATTCACGATACCAAACACAAAAAAAGTTTCCTCACTTTATCACCCCACCTCAATCCTATTACAATACAAATTTTCAAAAATTAGAAACTATGGCAAATACAGAATCACCTCCACATATTTAATTAAAGAAACAACTACGTCAATGATCCCACGCTTGCCCAAACTACCCTAGTTTATTTAAGAGGAATTATTAGGTTAATGTCATGCTCATAGCTGGTCCTTGACTTTTGATGGCCACAAGCCCAAAACATAAAAAATGGCTGGAAAAAAAAATTATGCACCTGAGAGATATTGAACCCAACACCTCATAGATTTAAGCAGCACTTTTATCCACTAGACCACATAGACAATAAGGTTTACACTTTACAGCTGTTGGTAACTTACATCCATAATAGTTGGCTAATTTGCAACTATGAAACTTTAGTTAGAAAGACTAATTTGCCCCTATATTTTGGTTTCATAAGAAAGAAAAACTTGAATTGATGTAAACATGACCAGAGTCGGCCTTGGCACAAAGAAGATGAAGTATGTGTTTCCAGCCGCCCATAAAATAAGTATTTAAGCAGCCACATTTTCCTAAAAATTCAATGTGGTCTAACCACGAACGAACTAACCGAGTTTAACCTGGCCTTTTAAGTTGTAGATTCTAAAAATACAAAATAAATACAGAAAAAACAAAGTAAAAGGTGTCAAAGAGGTGTCCAACTCACTTTTATGGGGTGTCAACACCTTAGAATCAAACCAACCATGCTGTTAAAACTAAAGCTAAGTAGTTTACAATAAACCTTAATACTCCCTCTGTTTATATATATATATATATGACGTTTTGACACTGTTTTTAGTTCCAATTTACATGACGTTTTGCAGAAAACTAGGCAAAATATTGTAGTATTGACTTTATTTGCCCTTTATATTATTTTTTAATTAACATGTAAAACTCATTTGTTCTTCACGTCAATTAATGATAGAGGTTAACAATGGAATTGTGCAACTTGTCTTGTTTGGTGTGAAATGTATAAAACGTCATATATATAAAAACGAGTATATTTTATGGGGTGTCAACTGACCGCTACTTGATTCGTGGGTCCGTCTCTGCGTATGTCTTTATAATTCCAAATAAAATATAATTGTTTTTTTAAGATAGTAATAGAAAAAAAGGAAATTGCATTGTACAGCAATCAAATAAAAGATTATTCATTGTATAACCAACCTAAATCATCCATATGTATTGTGTCTTTTATATAATATTATCATTATACCCCTATCTACAACCCGTGAAACCTGCACAAAGAAAACAAAATTTAATTAATAATATATAACTGTAAAAGGTAAAACTGGTCTGTGTTCATTCACACATCTTTTTGCACACAATTTCTTCACACGAGATAGAACAAAAATGAAGACGTAGACGGTGAGCAGGCACAACACATCTTGCATTGCTTTTCCTTCTTCTCTTAAATTATTCATTCTCAATCATACTTTTATTTTTATACTCTGTTTTGTTTTTGTTTTACAGTTCCTATGATGATGGCCGATCGGTAAAAGCGTCGCCGTCTCAGAAAAAAAAAAGAGAAGAGATGCCCATCTGCAACGGCTTGCTTGGCTACTGACGTAAAGCTTTGCGCATCTGAAATTTACGGAGTCGCCAACGACGTAAACGCCACCACGAGGTGCATCGTCTCTTCCTTCAGTCGCCTTGATCTCTTCGGTTTACTAGGCGATTACATGTATTAATCACATGGATGTCGTCTGTTACACTTATTTTTGTCTCTGTAAATAACCCAAAATTGATTAGAGAAGATGAACAGATTTGTAACATTGTGACCCTATCATGTATCGTTCCATTTGACGGTTAATAAAGAGTGTCATGTTTTATTCACCAATATGTACTATACTATGTATTTTGTTCCATTTTATTTGGGTTTAGAGTATATAACTAGGGTTTTGGGGTTTAGTGATTAGGATTTAGGATTTAGTATTTGGAAGGTAGGGGTTGAGATTTGGGTTTACTCACCCTATCATGTATCGTTTTATATCGATGCTTAATAAAGGGTGTTCTATTTTATTCACCAGTATGTACTATACTATGTATTTTGTCCAATTTTATCTGGGTTTAGAGTATATAACTAGGGTTTAGGGTTTAGTGATTAAGATTTACGGTTTAGTATTTGGAAAGTAGGGGTTGAGGTTTAGTTATTAGTATTTAGGGTTTAGTATTTGGAAGGTGGATGTTGAAATTTGAGTTTAGGGATCCAATCATGTGTAGTTCCATTTGACGATTAATAAAAAGTGTTCTATTTTATTCTCCAATATGTACTATACTATGTATTTCGTTATATTCTATTTGGGTTTAAAGTTTATATTTGAGTTTATGGTTTAGTAATTAAAATTTAGGATATAATATTTTGAAGTTGGAATTTGAGATTAGGGTTTAGTGATAACAACTTAGGGTTTAGTATTCAAAATTTAGGTTTGGGTTTAGCATTTAAGAAGTTTGTACTAGATTAAACTGATATACTATTCAAAAGTTGTGTATAGATTTAGTTTAATATTACAAAATATTATATACTAATTTTAGATTTTGGTAATTGAATTTAAGATTTATATTTGGTTGATTTTTCACCATCATTTTGTACTGTTTGTGGTAACTAATGTCTATATTTAACCAAAGTGATGTGACCTTCTTTCTTCTTCCCTTCTACGTGGCCTTCTTTTTTTCTTTTGAAGTGGCTTTTCTTTTTTCCCTTCTCCGGATGAAATATGTCACAATTATTAGTTGCTTAATATTGTCAAAATTATGGTCATGCACTTAATTAACATTTCAATCTTAGCTACCTCGCAAATTTTCCCAAAAAAAAATTCTCACGCTTAAAGCATTGGAACAATTTTGGTAGAAATGACCAAAATGGGGCTGGCAGGTAACAAGGAAGTGACAGATTCGAAAATAAGTCAAGGAAAATAACAAAAAAAAACAATATGTTATGGAAATGAGCAATCTTGAAAAATTGCCTAGTTGTATCTACCAAACGTTGACGAAGATGGTGCTCGCTTAAACTTTCGATCGGTTGTTCCCAAAGTCATTCCTCCAAAAATTTTCTAATTCGTCACAAGAAACAAAAGTGCCTGAGAAATTCAACCATGGCGATGAGCAAGTTCAACTAGTGTTAATCAGTTTTCAATGAGTCGAGCTGCGCCAGAGCTTTGTCCTTCACCATGATAAGGGACAACAAAAACCGAGTGAGTAATGGCTTTGGTTTCTAGTTTTGTAGTTCCTGCTCTCTGATTGGGTCGCAAATTTAAACATAGTTTCATAGATGGAGAAAAAAGTGATGGGAAAGGTCTCTTGGACGAAGTTGAGAAAAGATGAATCTGTCTTACCGGCAACACCGATAGGTCCAATACTGATCAAGATAAACTCAGCTTACACAGAGGACTTGAGATTGTACGAAAGGGCTTGTCTTGAAGACCCGCAGCTCGAGTCTTTTGACTCAGCGCTCCAGGAACGAACTAACCGAGTCATCATGAAGCTTGCATCAGGCGAATCTTTCTCGTTTGATTGGCTTAGAGGAGTGCTACATTGCCTGTTTGATATGGATCACGAAGTGCTCAAAGTTATATTGCAGGAGAAAGGGGAGATATGGGACGATCAAGACTTGTTTTCTCTTGTGAAAATGTATTTTCAAAGCACTATAAAGACTAAGGTTTTCTGCTACCAGCTTGAGAATTCCCTCAAGCGCGCGACGAGCAGCCGACTGACCATTCGCAATGCTGTTCACCTGTTTCAGGAAGAGGCAGAGGTACCAGTAAATGTGAATAATGAGAAGGATAAGTATGAGAACACGCTTGAGGAGCTTAAGAGGTTTAAATCAGCTGGTGATCCGTTTTCAAAAGAGTTCTTCATCAGTCGTTACGATTTGGGACGTTTTGATCAGATTAGGATGCTTGAGGAAATTCATAACCGAATGAGAAAAATCGATAAGAGATTCAATAATGTCAAATTATGGCGAAGGGTATCAAACATGGTGTTTGTGACTGTGTATATCTCTGTGTTTATCTTCTCCCTGGTTTCAGTCGCGGTGGCTGCACCGCCGGTTATGGCGGCTATTGCTCTTGCATTGGAAGTTCCTATGGGGTCTGCTGGGAAATGGTGCAACTCTCTGTGGATGAAATTTGAGGACGAGGTTAGAGAGCACAAGAAGATTATTCCATTGACTATGTTTCGGGCTTATATATCGGTTAAAGAGATGGATGATATAAGTGTTATGGTGAGTGAAGTGGAATTAGAGATTGAAAATTTGTTGAACAAAGCTGAGTTTAATGTTACAGAGGAGAAAGTAGTGAGGCTTAAGATAGATGAGATCAAGAAGAAGTACGATGCGTATACTAAAGCCATTGAAGAACTCAAGAAACATGCCGATGAGTATCATAGGAATCTGGCAAACTCAAAAATGGTGATTCTCGGTAGGATAACCCCACACCCAACTTGTTCACCGAGTGAAAGAGGCACCAGGTAAGATCCCTAAAGCTTAGTTCCATGACTCAAAAACCAAACTTACTGCTGCATGTTTCTTCTTCTTTTAAAGTCTAAAAAAGTAACTGTGAAAATCTCCTACAAATGGTTAATAAAGTTGTAATTCAAAATACAAGAGAAAGAGAGAGAGAGTGATTCTGCATCTACCTGTGGATCTTTGTGGACATGGACCATGGTTGAGTTATATAGAACTATAGTGGCATGAGGAAATAGAGCAAAACATGTAGCAATTATAGTTGATAAAACTTGATATACCTTAATCCTGGTTTGACTCACTAACATTGGCTAACTGGGATTTTACTGGATGTTTAGAACCAGGATAATCTTGAATATATTTTGTGTTCTTGTAGCATGTAAACCAAAAAAATTACTTTCAACCTCGGACCTCTTACTGAACCATGTAAATCTCTTTGTCGTTTACATTTTTGTTTTGTTAATTATCTGTTCCGATACTATCTTCTTGCATCCGCTATAATAATTATTGCGGTTAATTGAACCTTCTTATTTACGGATGGGGTTAAGTTGAGACTAAATCTACCATTAATTAGGCCTTACCGAGGTCTTATTGTTCTCTTATATTCCTTTGGCAGTGGTATGATCGAATTTATTCGGGAGCCAAAGTCAGATGTAAATCCAAAGGGAGCTGGGATGTTCCAAGCTGAAGTGTATTCAAGCAGAGATGACGATCTCAATCAGACAAAGGATGAAAGTTCCACTGACTCTGAAGCGAACTGTGTCATAACGTCTAATTTACAGAATTGTGTTGAGAACAAGAGAGTCGAATCAGTCACTGAAGAAAAGACGCAAGAAAATGTAAGCGGAGGCATTACCATGGTGAGATACGACAAACCCTTGCTAGAGCATAAACTGTTCATCAATTTCCACAGAAACGACCAGCTTCATGGCTTTGTGGGCGACCTCGTGAAGGCCTTGAAAAGGGATGGAGTCAACATCTATATAGAACAAGATGAGTTGCCGCGTAGAGATCATCTTACAGAACTCCTTTCGAAGGAGATCGAGGAGTCCATGATCGCAATTGTGATCTTCTCGAGCGGGTACGCAGAATCAAGATGGTGCTTAAACGAGCTGGTGAGGATCAAAGAACTTAGTGAAAGAGGCAAACTACTAGTTATTCCAATCTTCTACGAAGTGGACACACTGGAGGTTACACAACTGAAAGGAGATTTTGGAGTTAATTTTTGGAATCTGTGGAGGATCAATCGGGATCACAATATCATTAAATGGAAGGAAGCTGTGGAGTCTGTTGCGTCTACGGCTGGCATCTGCTCGAAGGAGCACTGGTAAATGGAACTTATATACAGCTTATTATTTACCTTGAGTTGACCTTTGCTGTAATCGTCTCATCTATATTTTTCTTATTGGTTTGGCAGTTCTGACAGCGAGTTCATCACTGTCATAGTCAAGAAAGTCTTAGAGAGAATTTCGCTGAGGGAAGAAGAAGAGAGTACTGAGTTGCACACAGGAAAAGAAGAAAAACATGAAACTTGTCTCAATAAGCATCGCCTCTTTGGAATGGAGCTACGCTTGGAAAAAGTGGAGAAGAAGTTAGAGTTTGATAGCAACGAAACTCGAATTATTGGAGTTGTTGGGATGCCTGGTATCGGGAAAACCACCCTCGCAATGATGCTGCATCACAAGTGGAACTGCAAATTTATACGTTGCTTGCCTCTTCTTGATATCCGTAAGAAGTCAGAGGAGTATGGGATAGTGTGGCTGAGAAAGACACTCCTGGAAGTATTACTCGAGGGAAAGTTTCCAGTGATAAGTGACAAGACAACACATGAATCCATGAAGGATAAACTGCTTCAGACTAAAGTTCTTATTGTTCTCGATGACGTGAGTGACAAGAAACAACTGGAGTTTCTCCTCGGAGACCTTGACTGGATTAAGAAGGGAAGTAAGATTGTTATTACTACGTGTGACAAGTCATTGCTTGAGGGGCTTGTTAGTGATACTTATGTGGTACCTTTATTGAACGATAGAGAGGCCTTTCAGCTCTTTAATTATCATGCTTCGGCTTATCATTTATGTAGGCCCACCGATACATTCTCGACGCTATCTAAAATGTTTGTGGATAACACTCGAGGACACCCTCTGGCTCTGAATTTACTAGGTAGGGAACTTCGTGGAAAAGAAAAGGCTCACTGGGAACATAAATTGGCAACAATGACGACAAGTTCCAGTCTGATGTCCCGAGATGTCTGGAGAACTGATCAGCTTAATGAGCGGCAGAAAGAATTGTTTCTAGACATAGTGTGCTTCTTCAAATCAGAGGATGAGTATTTTGTTAGGAGTTTATTAGATTCAGAAGACCCTGACTCCATCACTACTGTGAGTGATGTAACAGATCTTGCCAACAAGTTCCTGATTACAATCTCTGACGGCCGAATAGAGATGGATGATCTACTATATGCCTTCGGCAAAAACCTTACTTCTCCTCGGTGGCTTAGGCTGTGGAACGACAAAGATGTCAACAATGACCTAAAGATAATTAAAAGCTCAGTAAGTTCATTTTTCTGAGAAAGGGAATACAATCTTTTTCTTTTTTTTTCGATCAAAGGGAATACAATCTTTTTCTACAACAAATTTCCAGTTTTTTTTTTTTTTTAATTTCTTACTAAACTGTAAGTTTTCTTTTGATTTGTTATCTATCAGATGGCTGATAATAACGTAAGAGGTTTTTTCTTGGACTCGTCAAAGTTAAAGAAGAACATCTGCTTGGACAGATTAACATTCATGAGTATGCTCAATCTTCGATATATTAAGATATACGATTCTTGTTGTCCTCGGCAATGTAGCTCTGACTACATACTATACTTCCCTGATGGGCTTGTTTTCCTCTTGATAGAGGTGCGATATCTTCATTGGTTGAAATTCCCTTTGCATGAACTTCCATCAGACTTTATACCTGAGAATCTTGTTGACCTGAGACTCCCTTACAGCAAGATTGAACGTGTTTGGAAAGGTGTTAAGGTTTGTCATCCTACGCCATATTCTTGCCTTTTTTTTTTCTTTTTTCTCATTAGATTAGATGGATAAAGTAACTAGTGCAGTTTCCTGATTGGCGGTTTGAATTCTGATGGATTGTCACAGGATACACCTCGGTTAAAATGGGTAGATCTGAGCTACTCTAGCAAGTTGCTAGACTTGTCAGCATTGTCAAAGGCTAAAAATCTTCTAAGCTTAAATCTGGAAGGCTGCACCAGTTTGGATGTGTTGCCACTGGAGATCCAGAATATGAAGTCTCTTGTTTTCCTGAACTTGAAAGGATGCACACGTCTTCGGTTTCTTCGTCAGATGAATCTTATCTCTCTGAAAACTCTCATCCTTAGTGGCTGCACAAACTTCGAGGTATTTCATCTAATCTCTGAAAGCCTAGAGGTTTTACATCTAGATGGTACTGCAATCGAGATACTTCCTCTAACCATAGGAAAATGTCAGAAACTTGTCTTATTGAATTTGAAGAACTGCAAAAGGTTGAAGTATCTTTCCCGCTGTATCGGAGAGTTGAAAGCTCTTGAAGAGATAATACTTTCTGGCTGCTCAAGTCTTAAGGATCTCTCACATGTAATGGAGAGCATGAAACATATCCCGAGTTTAGTTTTCGATAGGATAGGAGCAAAAGAGATGCCAATCATAGGTATATTAGACGGCCAAGCTTCAGCAGATATGGCCTTACAACCGTTTGGCCCAAAGGAATGGCCACATGGTCTTAATGTAGGATGCTCTCTGCGACGTCTAAGTTTAAGTGGAAATGATTTTGTCAGCCTTCAAACTGACATTGGGAAACTTTACAATCTGAATTGGCTAGAAGTGAAGCAGTGCAAGATGCTGAGGTCTATTCCAATTCTTCCACCAAATCTCCAGTATTTTAATGCTCATGGCTGTGATTCCTTGGAAAGAGTTGCAAATCCTTTGGCCCTTCCAGAGCTGTCAGAAAAGATCCATGCAACGTTCATTTTTTCCAACTGCAACAAATTGGATCAAGACGCAAAGGATAGTATCATATCCTATACTTGGTGGAGAAGTCAGTTGGTGTTAGAGGCACTCTCGCGATACATTGGGGTATTTATCTATCAATTTTCAGTCTTTCTGGTAGCATCTTTTGGTATCTAATCTTGGTTGGTTTTTTTTTTTTTTTCTTCAGGGTTCTGTTTTGCAAGATCTAACTGGAACTTGCTTTCCTGGATGGGAAGTACCAGCATGGTTCAACCACCAAGCCTCTGGATCGGTGTTAAAGACAAACCTGCCTCCACATTTATGTGATTACCGGTTTACTGGAATAGCTCTGTGCGCTGTTATCTCATTTCCTGGCTACCATGAGCAGAAGAACACTCTCCTAGTGAAATGTAGTTGTGTGTTCATTAATAAAAATGGGTCTTGTAGCCGCTTTAGTTACACTGTAGGCAGTTGGAGCGAATCAAGTTACACACCGAGGAAGCTTGAACCATCTCATGTCTTTATTGGCTATACCAGTTTGTTGCACATCCAGAAATACGGTGAGGAGGAAGATGAAGAGGGATGTAGTCATATGGAGGCTACATTTGAATTTCAAGTGACAGATGGTGCAGAAGTGTTAGAAGGTTTCGAGGAGCTGAAGTGTGGCTTCAGATTAGTCTGTCCAACTGATGAAAGGGAGAATATAAGTTGGGATGCAAAGACTGGCGTAATTTCAGAGAGGATTACGAACATCCCAGGTGAAGCAACATCTTATGGTAACTCCAGAATTCATGATGATATCCAATATGAATCTTACTCTGGTCTAAATCTGGGAAGGAATGAAACTTTCTACGGTGCAGCAAAATCTGCTAGTACCCCAAATTTACAGAAGAGTTCTAGTAACAAGAAAGTTGACCTTTTGAAAGAAGAAAGTGATACAAGAGGATACATTAATGTAAGCTCGTATCACGGCAAGACATCTTCAGGAAATATAGAGAAAATTAAAAGGCATCCTTCGGTTGGACTTCAACTGCGACTCAAGCAAATAGAAAAAATGTTGTACTCGACACCAGGAGAAACTCGTATTGTTGGTGTTATTGGAATGCCTGGTATTGGTAAAACGACTCTTGCGAAAGAATTGTTTGCAAAGCGTGGGTGTAAGTTTCCCAGACACTTGTTTGTACCAATGTCAACAGAGTCTAGACTGGAGAACTTAAGGATGGTGTTCCTGGAAGAGTTACTCAAAACCGTAAATCAAGACATAAACGAGGAGACAACACATGAATCCATGAAGGATCAATTACTTCAGGCTAAAGTTTTTGTTGTTCTTGATGACGTGAATGACAAGAAACAGCTAGAGTTTGTCCTCGGTGACCTTGACTGGATTAAGAAGGGAAGCAAGATTGTTATTACAACATGTGACAAATCATTGCTCAAGGGGTTGGCTCATGATACTTATGTTGTCCCCCAGTTGAACAACAAAGAGGCCTTTCAAATCCTTACTTATTATGCCTTCTATAATCAAATTTGTTCCTCAGAAACTTTCCTGTCGCTTTCCAGAATGTTAGTGGATCATGTTGGAGGCAACCCACTGGATCTTGAAGTCCTCGGACGAGTCCTCTGTGGGAAAGATGAGGCCTACTGGCAATATGAGCTGCGAAGAGTGAGACAAAATTTCAATATGAAGCTGAGAGAGATATGGAGGTTCTCTATTGACCAACTTAATGAGCAGCAAAATGATATGTTTCTCGACATAGTGTATCTTTTCAAATCAGAGGAAGAGTATTTTGTTAAAAGTATATTGAATCCAGAAAATCCTGAAGCTGTGAGTGAAGTAAGAGATCTCACCGAGATGTTCCTTGTTACAATTTCCAATGGCCGAGTAGAGATGCATGATGAACTATATACATTGGCCAAGGACCGTAGTTCTCCTCGGTGGCATAGGCTGTGCAATTACAAAGATATTGAGAAGCTGACACAAATGAAGCAACAGGTACTGTTCAATAATCTTTTAATATTTCTTTTATGTTTTGTTGTGAAGAAAGGCGAGTTAAATTAGAAGAAAAAAAAACTTAAAGAGATCAAAACGAATTGAGGCAATACCGTTTAGGTTTGTATGTTGATTATGTAAATGAGTAAATTTACAATTCATTAGACTCGTATTGATACTAGCTTTAAAACCTGATTCATTTTTCCTTTATGAAATATTTTGATCCTAATAAAGGTACTTTCCCTAGGCCTACCATACAATTCCAGATGTCGATCTTAGCTACGAGCCTATCTTCCTTGCACATATGCTGACCACATTCGGACCAACCAAATGAATGTGGTTTAATACTGGTGCACATAGATCTAAGAAATTTTTAACAATGTTTAAAATCAAACTTCAAGATCTTTTTCTGTTAGGATCACAAAACCCTTAGGCACCATGTAAATGCTAACTTGCTGGTTCTTAACTTGTTGTCAGGAAGCTAATAATGTGAGAGGCATTTTCTTAGACATGTCCGAAATAAGGGAGAGTATTGCCTTGGAATGTACGACCTTCACTGATATGCACAATCTTTTATACCTCAAGATATATGATTCTTGTTGTCCTCGGCATTGTCAAGCTGACTGCAACTTATACTTCCCAGAAGGGCTTGACTTCCCCTTGGAGGAGGTTCGATATCTCCATTGGGTCAAATTTCCTTTGCATGAACTTCCATCAGACTTCAGACCTGAGAACCTTGTTGACCTGAGGCTCCCTTACAGCAAGATTGAACGTGTTTGGGAAGGTGTTAAGGTTTGTCTTCTTTTTCCATCTTCTTGTTGTTTTTCTTTTCTCAGTCAATGGCTAAAGACTAAAGTAACTAGTGCTGTTTGAATTCTGACTTGTTGTCACAGGATACACCATGGTTGAAGTGGGTCGATCTACGTCACTCTAGCAAGTTGCTCGACTTGTCAGCATTGTCAAGAGCTGAAAATCTTCAACGGTTAAATCTTGAAGGCTGCACGAGTTTGGATGAGTTGCCAGTGGAGATCCAGAATATGAAGTCTCTTTCTTTTCTGAACTTGAGAGGATGCACACGTCTTTGGTATCTTCCTAAGATGAATTTAATCTCTTTAAAAACTCTCATCCTTAGTGGCTGCATAAACCTAAAGGAGTTCCAGTTAATATCTGAAAGTGTAGAATATCTATATTTGGATGGAACATCAATAAAAGGACTTCCTCCGGTTATACAGAACGTCCAGAGACTTGTTGTATTGAATTTGAAAAACTGCAAAATGTTGGAGCGTCTTCCTATCTGTTTAGGCAATCTGAAATGTCTTGACGAGCTAATACTTTCTGGTTGTTCAAGGCTGAAGAATTTTCCAGATGTCAGGAATAGCTTAAAGCATCTCCAGGTTTTATTTTTTGATGGGACAGGCGCAAACAAGATGCCAAGCATATCGTGCTTTACTGAATCTGAAGGCCCTGCAGATAGTTTATTACAATCTTTAGGGTCATATTCCACCGTGAGGAAATGGCCATGTGGTTTTGATGGCGTATCCTCACTAGGACATCTATGTTTGAGTGGAAATGATTTTGTCAGCCTGCAACCTGACATTGGGAAGCTCTATAATTTGAAATGGCTTGATGTGAAACAGTGCAAGAAGCTGAGATTTGTTCCAACGCTTCCACCAAAACTTCAATACTTTGACGCACATGGCTGTGATTCGCTGGAGAGAGTTGCAAATCCTTTGGCCCTTCCCTTGTTGTCTGAGCAGATCCATTCCAAGTTTATTTTTTCCAACTGCAGTAATTTGGACGAAGACGCAAAGGATAGTATCATATCCTACACTAGGTGGCGAAGCAAGTTTGTGCTAGATGAACTCACTCGTCACAATAAGGTCTATTTCTCTCTGTCAGTTTCCAGTCTTTCTGGCAGCACCTGTTGTATGTAATCTTGTTTAGTTATTCCCTTTTTGCAGGGATCTATTTTGGAAGCTTTTACTGGAACTTGCTTTCCTGGATGGGAAGTACCAGCATGGTTCAGTCACCAAGCCTTTGGACCGGTGTTAAAGACAAAGGTGGCTCCACACTGGCGTGACAATAAGATAGCTGGAATAGCCCTGTGTGCTGTTATTTCATTTCCTAACTACCAAGAACAGAGGGACCATCTCTTAGTAAAATGTAATTGTGCGTTTAACAACGAAGATGGGTCTCGTATCAGTTTTAATTGCACCATCGGCAGTTGGAGTGGTTCAAGTTACCCACCTGGGATGATTGAACAGTCTCATGTCTTTATTGGTTATACCAGTACGTTGAATATCAAGAAACATGGTGAGGAAGCAGATGAAGAGGGATGTAGTCATACTGAGGCTTGGTTTGAATTTCAAGTGACAGATGGTACTCAAGTGATAGAAGGTTGCGAGGTGATTAAGTGTGGCTTCAGTTTGTACTATGCAACCCATGAATTTCGGGTGAAGTCTAGTCTCAGATCTCCTGTTGAAGCAAATCAATGCATAGCATATTCAGAAAACGGTATGTTGGATATAAGATTGCTTGGCTTACGTCTTTTTAGCTTTTATTGGCATGCTGTTTTTGCTTTATAGTGTATTGGTTTGGGCTTTTAGATATCTAACTGCATGTTCTTGTTTGTCTTCATGCGTCGATGGATGTGGAACCGTGTCGAACAATTCAGGAAGAGAGATATACGTTCCTGTTGTGGACACCCGGTTGCCTGGGGAACTCCAACAACACAGCACCGACCAGGTAAAATTCTTTTCTTATATTAATAAGAAGATAAAATGAATTGTTCAAACCATGTCGATTGCCTTTATCTTCTCATCTGAACCACTGAACTTTATGTCTTGTCTTTCAGATTCCCGCGGTTGCATCTTCTTCTCAAGCTGCATTCCTACGAAACCATCCTCAGATTTTTGTCAGTTCTCATGGAGGTGAGCTGCGCAGGACCTTTGTCACACATCTCGTGAGTACTTTGACAGATGCAGGGATCAACGTCTTTACGGACAACGACAAAGGAAACGGAATAGAACTACAAAAGTTCTGTAAGAGGATAGAGGAGTCTAAGATCGCACTCGTTATCTTCTCTGAGCGGTACATCGAATCACATTTTTGCTTGGACGAGCTTGTAACAATGGACAAGCTTGCCAAGGAAGATAAACTCTTGGTGATCCCTGTCTTCTACATTGTGAAACCAAGCGACGTGAAAAATCTCAAGGGAGAATTCGGTAGACGTTTCAAGGAGATGAGAGTGAGATACCAGGACGAACATGAGAAGGTTATGAAGTGGCAGACTTCGGTTAAGTCCATTGCAAAGACAACCGGCATACACTCGGAACTTTACGGGTATTGACTTCTTGATTATTACTAATTAATGAATAGTAGGGTCTCTATGATTCTTGTTTTTTTTTTTTGTAAATGGAATGGAATGTGGAACTATCTGCAGTCAGTAAACGAGTATTTAAGTGGAAGACTCATCACTAATGTCACCGAGAACAACGTTGAACCAAATTTCTAGTATGAAGCGATACTCTGCATCTTATCTTCATATGTTTCCCTCACTGATGTTGCAGCGAAGATTCCTCTCTTGTTGAAGCGACTGTTGAGGCGGTTCAGAGAGCGCTAACTAAAACATCTGAAGGAAATTCAAAGGCCCTGGGAGGAATAAATATGGTGGTTCACCATATTTTCCCTCTTTTTGCGGCTTTTCTACTCGGTCTCTTCATGCATATTTTAGATTTCACTTTTAATTATCCGGCTGGTGACTGGTCACGGGATTTTCTGGTTGTTGTTGTTGCTGTTATGGGATTCTACCACTTCAATATTTTTGGCTGGAGAGACCAGAAGAAACAATGGCCTGCAACTAAATCACCACCACCTTTAGCTCAGTCAGACAAGCATGTCTGGTCCTGTTTGCGGTGCGTGGCTCATGTATTCCTTCTTTTTTATTATTATTATTATTTTAAAAATAAAACTTTTCATTTAGCATATTTGAAAACAAACATTTAGCATAACTACCACATATTTTATTTCTTTTTTTTTTTTGCTAAAACACATTTTATTTCTTTTGATAGTTGGATTATCAAAGGATCAAGGATGAGCAGTCAATCCTCAAGCCCCAGGGTCAGTGGGGATTTTGAGAAGAAAGTCTCAGCACCTACCATCAAACCTACAAACTACATGGACGTTGATTTGTTAAGAGACTTTATCTCCCCTGCTAAATCTGATGGGATGAGTGAAAGTAGAGTTGTTTCTCAATCGGGCCAGCAGCAACCAAGTATGATGGATTTGCTGACTGGTGAGAAGTCTCAAACACCTGGTAGTTTTCAATCAGTTTCTGTTCAAAATACATCTCCTCAGAACACGCTTAAACAAGATATACTGGCTCATAAGAGAAAGGCACTTGCTCTCCAGAAAGAAGGAAAGATAAGCGAAGCTAAAGAGGCATTGCAACAAGCCAAACTGTTGGAGAGGAGACTACAGGAAGGAGAAAACCCTTCTTCTGAAAAACTCGGACGAGAGGCTTTGGTTTCTGCAACGCAACCTCCTGTTGTACGAGAAAAAGAGAATAGCCCTTCTTCAGGTTCAGCTGCTCCGAAGCCAATGTCTAGTCGTGACCGTTTTAAGCTGCAGCAAGAGTCGCTAAGCCACAAACGTCAAGCCATGAAGCTTCGTAGGGAAGGTAAAATGGAAGAAGCTGAAGCTGAGTTTGAAATTGCCAAAACACTTGAAGCTCAGTGATAGGCCATTACGTGTGTATACAAGGAGAGCGAGAAGAGCAAAGGAGAAGGATACAGAAGAGTAAAGAAGTGTTATTTGCAAATAAAGAAAGGAAGGATTCTTATTAATAGGAATAAAATGTTCTTGGGCCTTAACTATAAAAGGACCCAATAGTTTTACAATTACGGTTACACATACTGTGCGAGTGGTGAGACTTGTATCGAGAGAGAGATACAGGATTTGGCTTAACCTTCGGTTTGTGAAGGTTAAGAGAGGGCGGTTGGGCGGTTATTCTTGAATATACTCCAAAGTTCTTATCAAATTGGTGCGTCGTGAGCGATCGGATCGAACTATCGCGACGAATCGATGACGAGACCGACGATACCGTCGGGAAATCTGGAAACGCTATCGGCGCAAGTGGCGGAGCAGCGCAAGACGAGCGCGCAGATGAGAGGAAGCATTGAAGAGATACGATCTTCAATGGTGGAGCTGGAGCAGAGATTAGATATGAAGTTTGAAGCGATCTTGAAGAAGCTGGATAAAAGACCGATGGAAGAGGTGATTGTTCATCAGAGCCCTATCGTTACATCTCGCGAAGCTCAGGTACCGATCCCTAACTTGGAACCTGGCCGTAGTTATAGGGAGAGTGACGAAACGGTTAGATTGCCATTGATGGATAGTCGAGAGAGTGTATTGAAGAAGATCGAGCTTCCGATCTTTTCCGGCGAAGACGCTTACGGTTGGATTGCTTTAGCGGAGCGATTTTTTCGAATCGGCGGTTACGGAGAACTGATGAAGATTGAGTTGGTTTCAGTGAGTCTCAGAGGGGATGTTTTGAGCTGGTTTAACAGTGAGATATTGAGGAGTCCGTTCTTCAGCTGGAATGATTTCAAAGTAAGGCTGATTGCGAGGTTCAGTAGAGTCAAGCTGCGTGATCCAAGTCAGCCATTCTTTGCAGTACAACAAACGGGATCGGTGGCAGAGTACATTCATTTGTTTGAAGATCTCTCAACACAAGCCGTTGGGGTGACAGATACACAACGAGAAGGGATTTTTATGAACGGGTTGACACCAGAGATGCGTGAGGTGGTTACGATGTGTAAACCGATAGATTTACCGGATATGATTGCTACGGCGTATCAAATGGAGTCAAGTGCAATGTTCAGTATGGTTCAAAGAGAAATGAAGAACAAAGCGTTGAGTGGACAAAAGCCACAAGAGAAGACTAACAAATCTTACTCCAGTTTCAACACGAACATTGGTTGGAAGCAGACACCTCCACCAGCTATCACTCATAATCAAGTGAAGCCAACAACAAATTCAAAGCCTCAATTGAGATTGTCGCCAGAACAAATTGCAGAAAAGAGACGTTTGGGATTATGTTATACGTGTGACGTGAAGTGGACAAGACAACATAAGTGCCCCAATGCTTCTCTACGAGTGTTGACAGTAATTGACGGTGTAGACATGGCGGTGTTGGATCAGTGTGAAGAAGAGTTGGAGGCTGAGGATATCGTCTGGCAGCCTGAGATGAAGACGATCTCTGTTCAGTCACTTTTGGGATTGGATACTCCGACAACTACTAAAATGAGAGGAGTAATAAATAAGAAAAATATCATTGTGATGTTGGATAGTGGAGCCACTCACAATTTTATATCTCCAACGGTGGCTACGCAACTGAAATTGAAGCAGGAGACAGATAGATCGTTGGATATTCTGTTGGGAACGGGGGTGTCCGTCAAAGGTTCAGGGGTGTGCCGCAGAGTGCAGATCACGTTACAAGACTTATCTTTTACTACTGATTTCATTATGTTGGAGTTGGGCAATATTGACGTGATACTCGGTGTTCAGTGGTTGAGAACGTTGGGAAAATGTGAGATTGACTGGGAGAAACACGAGTATTCTTTTTGGTACGAAGGAAGAAAAGTATCACTGGTTGGAGACATTGGTATTCAGACGTATGGAGGGGCATGTAAAGCTATTCAACAAGCTGACGAGATACCATCGCTTCTACAGGAGGTACTACAACAGTATGATCATGTCTTTGATGAACCTACTTCGTTACCTCCGATCAGAGGAAGTGAGCACGCTATCAATCTACAACCAGGGATGGGTCCGATAAGTGTAAGACCATATTGTTATCCTCATGCTCACAAAGAAGTCATGGAGAAGAGTGTGCAAGAGATGTTGAGTTCAGGAGCTATACGACCAAGCCAGAGTCCGTACTCAAGTCCAGTTCTGTTGGTTAAAAAGAAGGATGGTAGTTGGAGATTCTGTGTGGACTATAGAGCAGTGAATCGGGCAACCATTCCGGATAAATATCCAATACCTATGATTGATCAGTTGTTGGATGAGTTGCATGGTTCAAAGTGGTTTTCAAAGCTGGATTTAAGGTCTGGTTACCATCAAATCAGGATGCAAGAGAAAGACATTGAGAAGACTGCTTTTAGAACACATGAGGGACACTACGAGTTTCTGGTGATGCCTTTTGGCCTGACAAACGCACCAGCTACATTCCAAGCTCTCATGAACAAAGTCTTCCGCAAGTACTTAAGGAAGTTCGTTCTTGTATTTTTTGATGATATCCTGGTATACAGCTCGACTTTGGAGGAACATCAGCAGCATTTGGCTCTCGTGTTAAAGGTGCTGGAAGAACATAATCTATTTGCTAACAGGAAGAAATGTGCGTTTGGACAACAGAGTGTGGAGTATTTAGGGCACATTATCACTACTGAGGGCGTATGTACTGACCCACAAAAGATTTCTGCAGTAGAGAAGTGGCCTAAACCAAGAACCGTGAAGGAGTTAAGAGGGTTCTTAGGTTTAACCGGATACTATAGACGTTTTGTTCAGTACTATGGGATGATTGCTAGACCACTGACAGAATTGTTGAAAAAGGAGATGTTTGCGTGGTCTAATCAAGCTCAAGACGCGTTTGCTGCGTTGAAGAAAGCTATGACCACTGCGCCGGTCTTAGCTTTACCTGACTTCCATAAGAGGTTCATCATTGAGTCAGACGCGTCGGGATTTGGGTTGGGAGCGGTGTTAATGCAAGACAAACACCCGATAGCGTATTTCAGTCATGCTTTAACTGAAAGAGAACAGATGAAACCCATTTATGAACGGGAGTTGATGGCTATAGTGATGGCGATTCAGAAATGGAGGCATTACCTATTGGGAAGAAGATTCACAGTTCGAACTGATCAACACAGTTTGAAATACTTGCTTGAGCAACGAGAGGTCACCATGGATTATCAAAGATGGCTGACCAGAATTATGGGATATGACTTCGAGATTGAGTACAAGGTTGGCAGTGAGAATAAGGTGGCAGACGGTTTATCTCGGATTGTGCAACCTGATGGATTGATAGATTCGTCGTCGTTATTGGCTTTGACAGTTCCCACAAATCTGCAGATTCATGATGTGTACTCAGAGATTGATGGGGATCAGCATATTCAGTCGTTGCTGAAGAAAATTCAAGAGAATCAACCAGTTAAAGTGGGTTATTCGATTGTAGCAGGGAGATTGTTTTATAAACAACGATTGGTATTGCCTAAAGAGTCGAAGTTCATACCATTGATATTACAGGAGTATCATGATGGAGTGTTAGGTGGTCACTCTGGTGTGTTGAAGACACTGAGTCGAATCAAAGGGACGTTTTACTGGACGGGTATGCGTGCAAGAGTGCAGCAATATGTTTCTGAGTGTGCTGTGTGCCAGACTCATAAATACTCAACTTTGTCTCCAGCGGGGTTGCTTCAACCAATAGAGCTACCTACGAAAATATGGGAAGATATCTCAATGGACTTTATTGAGGGCTTGCCATTGTCTAAAGGAGTTAATGTGGTATTTGTGGTGGTGGATCGATTGAGCAAATATGCACATTTCATTGGGATACGTCATCCTTTTACAGCATCAGATGTTGCCAATGCTTTTGTTCAAGAGATAGTCCGGCTTCATGGATATCCTCGATCCATTATCTCAGACAGGGACATAATTTTTTTGAGCAATTTCTGGAGGGATTGTTTTAAGATGGCAGGGACTAAGTTGCGTTTCAGTACATCTTTTCATCCTCAATCAGATGGCCAGACAGAGGTTCTAAATAGGTGTTTAGAAATGTATCTTCGCTGTTTTGCTTCTGCGCATCCTAAGGCATGGGCAAAATTTCTGTCTTGGGCTGAGCTGTGGTACAACACTTCGTTTCACACGTCTCTGCAATGCACTCCTTTTCAGATGGTGTATGGTAGAGAACCCCCTGCGTTGATGTCTTATGAAAATGGCTCAACTACAAATTTTGAGTTGGAGAAAATGTTAAAGGAGCGCGATGAGATGTTAACTCAAGTGAAACAACATTTAATCCGTGCTCAGAATGTGATGAAGACTTCAGCTGATAAACACAGGAGGGATTTGCAGTTTGATGTGGGTGTGTTGGTTTATCTGAAGTTGCGACCATATCGTCAACATTCTGTGAGTAGGAGGCTTTGTCAGAAGTTGGCAGCTCGTTTTTATGGGCCGTTTGAGGTGTTGGAGCGAGTGGGGAAAGTGGCGTATCGATTGAGGCTTCCTGATGGATCAAAGATTCATCCGGTGTTCTACATTTCGCAACTGAAGAAAGTGGTTGGTCAGGGTCATAAACCGCTTCCTTTACCGGTGTCGTTGTCACATGGAGATGAAGTGATTATCGCCCCAGAGGAGTTACTGGACACTCGCTATGATCAGGAAGGACATTTGGAGGTGCTGATACAATGGAAGAATCTACCAGCTCACGAGAACTCTTGGATGCGTGTGTCTGCAGTGAAGCATCAGTTTCCTGAATTTCCACTTGAGGACAAGCTGGGTCTTCTCAATGGGGGTATTGATAGGCCATTACGTGTGTATACAAGGAGAGCGAGAAGAGCAAAGGAGAAGGATACAGAAGAGTAAAGAAGTGTTACTTGCAAATAAAGAAAGGAAGGATTCTTATTAATAGGAATAAAATGTTCTTGGGCCTTAACTATAAAAGGACCCAATAGTTTTACAATTACGGTTACGCATACTGTGCGAGTGGTGAGACTTGTATCGAGAGAGAGATACAGGATTTGGCTTAACCTTCGGTTTGTGAAGGTTAAGAGAGGGCGGTTGGGCGGTTATTCTTGAATATACTCCAAAGTTCTTATCACTCAGCTAGAGGATTCAACATCCTCGAAATCAGAACCGGTGGAGGATGTAGCAGTGGAAGATTTTCTCGATCTTCAACTCTTGTCTGCTATTGGATAAAGATGATATTTAGAGATATATATCAGAGGATATATATGAGTTATGTAGATATATATGAGTTGATGTAACGATAAACATAAAGTCGATAAGATAAGGACTATAGAGTTGTATATATACCTAAGTACATACATGAATAAGATCACGTTGTTCAGTTATTTACATGGTATCAAAGCTTAGATCTGAATAAGCAAATTTTTTCTCAGGTTCTTTTCATCAATATGGGTGATGATAGTAAGGAGGTGACGGTAGCTAAACCTAGCGAACCAACGATGATTTCTCCATACTCCTTGTTCTCGTCTGATAATCCAGGGGTTATGATCACCTCTGTTAAACTTCAAGGAGACAACTACAATGAATGGGCCTTGGAGATGGAGAATGCTCTGAGAGCAAAGAAGAAAATAGGCTTCATTGATGGGAGCTTACCGAGACCGAGTGAAGACAGTGACAAACTGGAAGCGTGGTTGAGTGTTAACTCAATGATTGTGGGCTGGATACGAACTTCGATCGAGCCAAGGGTGAGATCAACGGTGACTTTTATAACAGAAGCTCATAAGCTTTGGGAAAATCTGAAAAAGAGATTTGATGTTGGGAACAAGGTGCGTGTACACCAGTTGATGGAGCAACTAGCTTCATGTAGACAAAACGGTCAAGCCGTTATTGACTACTACGGACGTATGGCAGTTATGTGGGAAGAGCTGCAAAATTATAGACCTCCACCTATGTGTACGTGCTCAGCAGCAGCAGCGTACGAGAAGGAGCGTGAAGAAGAGAGGGTGCATCAGTTCATCATGGGCCTTGACGACTCTAAGTTTGGTAATGTGGTGACTGCGATAATAGAAGCTGATGAGCTACCTGACTTGGGTAAAGCTTATGCAAAAGTAATCAGAGAGGAAGCTCGTATTAATGCTTCTAAAACTAGAGAGTCGAACCAAGATGCAATTGGTTTTGTTGCAAAACGTGATGTTCCACAGAGTGAGAATCGTGAAGTTACAGCAAGCAACATGAGAAGTGAAGGGAGTAGACCAAGAGAAAGGGTCTGTTACCATTGTGGGAAGCCGGGTCATGAGAAGAATGCTTGCTGGCAGCTTGTTGGATATCCTGAGTGGATAAATGAGAAACAGAGAGGTCGCGGTGAATGGACGTGGAGCAGGCAGAGGCAATGGGCGTGGCTATGGTAGAGGTGCTGGACGAGGAGCAGCAAACGTAGCTACTGCAACGAGCTCTTACGGGGCTGTATCTAATGACCTCACACCTGAGCAATGGAACAAGATCACTCAGATTATACAGGAGGGCAAGACGAACGGTGGTAATGAGAAACTCTCAGGTAAAAATCTCGGTGATGTTATTATCGACACATGGGCGTCTCATCACATGACTGGAGAAGTGTCTCAACTTGTGAATATAAGAGATATGGCGCCTTGTGTTGTCGGTTTTGCGGATGGAGGAACAACAACATCGACGAGCATGGGTGATCTTGTCTTGAGTGATACTATATCACTTAAAGATGTTTTATATGTGCCTAACCTGGAGTGTACACTGATATCGGTTTCTAAGTTGTTGAGACATATGCATTGTTTTGCCTTATTCACCGATGCTATATGTTTGTTGCAGGACCGTTCTTCGAAGACTCTGATTGGAGCAGGTGAGGAGCGTGGTGGGGTGTACTACTTCAAGGATGTCTCAATGGCAAAGGGCAACAAGGCAGTCGACAAATCTGATCAGTTGTTGTGGCATCGAAGGCTTGGACACCCATCGTTTTCTGTTTTTCCTTTGGTTTCTGGTGTTATGAATAATGTTTGCTCAAGTCTCTGTGACATTTGTTTTAGAGCAAAACAGACTCGAGATGTGTTGTTTGAAAGTTCAAATAAAACTACAAGTTGCTTTGAGTTAATTCATGTGGATGTTTGGGGTCCGTATAGAGTTCCTGCTTCTTCTGGAGCACAGTATTTCTTAACGATAGTAGACGACCATTCAAGGGCCGTGTGGACTTATCAGTTGATCGCAAAGTCAGAAGTAAAGAAGGTGGTGGAGAGATTTTGCAAGTATGCAGAGAAACAATTCGATAAAAGAGTGAAGATAGTGCGAAGTGATAATGGAACAGAGTTCATGTGTTTGAGTAAATTTTTCCTGGACAATGGGATTGTTCATCAGACTTCATGCGTGGATACGCCTCAGCAGAATGGGAGAGTGGAACGAAAACATCGACATATCCTAAACGTAGCCAGAGCTATGTTATTTCAGGCGAAGTTACCAGTAAAATTCTGGGGAGAGGCGATCTCGTCTGCTACACATGTCATTAACATGACACCGTCAAAGATATTGCAAGGAAGATCACCTTATGAAATTCTATTCAAGAAGAAACCACATTACAGCTCGCTACGAGTGTTCGGATCGTTGTGTTTTGTGCATCGGAAGGACAGGACAAGAGACAAGTTCAGTCCTAGAAGCAGAAAAGTGTATGTTTGTTGGTTATCCATTCGGGAAAAAGGGATGGAGAGTGTACGATTTGGAGACAAATAAGTTTCTGGTCTCGCGTGACGTGGTGTTCAAGGAAGATGTGTTTCCATATGAGAAGGAAGAATCAACACCGATTGATGAGAAGCAATTAACTGGGGGACCTGATGATGATTGGGTCATATACTCTGTCTCCGACACAGAAGGACAGGGGGAGTGATTTGATAACTGGAGTTACAACGTCAACAGAGAAGAAAAAGGATGATATTACAGAGTTAGAGGAGGACAGTGGTATGACTGATGATGTGGTTGTTGTGGAAACAGAGGCAGTCGATAAGGAAACAGTACCAGTTCAAGCAGAGAGTAGAGTCGAAACAGAGGATAACAGAAAGAGTGATCAGCAAGAAACAACTAGATGTATCGAATCAAGAACCAGAATTAGGACGGGGGATTGAGAGAGAAGATACCGTCTGTAAAACTACGAGACTATGTGAGTTACAACTGCCTACTTGCCTTGAGACACCCCATCACGTACTCATCAGCTCAAATCCAGAGCCTTCGATATCGGTCTCAGGTACGTCAACAACGCCATATCCCTTGATGAATTATATATCTGACGAAAATTTTTCAGAGTCTCATAGAGCCTTTCTAGCGGCTATCACGAAAGGGGGTGAACCGAAGAGCTATAAAGAAGCAGTGAAGTATAAGGTTTGGCGAGATTCTATGAAAGATGAAGTAGGTTGCGTTTGAAGAGAACAAGACGTACAGCGTTGTGGATTTACCACCATGGGAAAGAGGCTCTTGGAAACATGTGGTTATATAAATACAAGTATGGAGCAGATGGCACTATAAAAAGATGTAAGTCTAGGTTGGTGGTGCTCGGTAACCGGCAAGTAGAGGGAGTATGTAAGACCCAAACCTGGATCCCATGATCCAACCAGTCCGCGGCCTTACCTAAACATCTAAGTGTACTTCAGCCGGTTATGGTCCAATCTTTACTTAGTCATTTTTCAATCATTTGAGGTTCATGTAATAATGAAAACAATGCGGAAGCTTAAGACAAACATCATCTTATATATATATATATATATATATATATATGTCAAATGTGATCCATACATAATATTCAAATCATAAGTTGCATAATAGGCTAAACATAAATCCAATGTATACAACATGAACTACATCACACATCCCACACGGCCAAGGTCTTCATGGCTCTTTAGCCTTACCACGATCCCTGTCAGGACCTGAAACCAAAACCCACAACACATATGCATAAGATTCATGACCGATATCCTAGCAATATACAACCTAAGCATGGTTTGTACACTAAGTCCATTTCTGGCCGATTTGTGACCCATTGATTTACTCATCCAAAAACTAATTAAAACACATGATAATTCATGATAATTCATGATTAAGAGAATGGTCCAAGTGGATTTCCCAGAACCGGCCTTGATCATATTGATCTTGGCCATGAACAACCTAACCGGCCTCATGGTACCATCTCGAAATCAATCATATAAAATTATTCTATCACTTTGATAATTCATTATAAATCCCCACTAAGAGATATCAAACGCCAAATCCCAATAACTCCCACTGGAAGTATGAGATCGGACCTTACATGCCCAACCAAGGCCATGGAGAGATTACTCTGATCTGACCAATCCTTGGTGGCGTGTTCATGAGTTTAGACTCATAGATAACTTCAGAATATGATAGAGAAGATATATAATGACAGAATAAGAACATTAGATGCAACCATCCACTCATGGATCAAACGGCCAAACCATCCGGATGGATGATTTCAGGCGGTTTGTACTTGGTTTGCATCCAGTACCTTAGGCGTGTGTTCGGAAGCCCCCACACTCTTCTCTGCAGCCTTCTCCTTTCCTCTGGTATCCATTTCCGATCAAGTTTCACTTGCCCACGGCTTAGAACCCACCGGAATCTCCTTGCCTTCACACGGACTGCCTTGCGGTCACACTTCTCTTTTCTCTCTTTGATTCTGTAGAGATTTGGGCAGAGTTTCCCCTTATGTTTCTGATGAATTATGTCGACAGAGGAGGGGTTTATTTATAGGGAAGAGGCTTGGCAACCGTCCGGGCGATGTGATTGGTCATTTGGCCAACGGACACCTTTTCGCCCAAAACCGCCCAACCGCTTGCAAACCGTCCCTTTCTTCCTTTGGGCTGATCGATCTCAAGCCCAAATGCTTGCCCACAAGCTCAGCTCCCTTGCCCAAACCACCTAGACCCAACGGACACCCATGACCAGCATCCGGTCCATGACCATCACTCATGGTCCGCAATGACCGGTCAAGACTCCATCACTCCGTCCAGCTGAGTTCAGCTGAGTACTAGTTGCCTGAGCTGAGTGAGCTACTCCTCCAGCTCCTGTGAGCTGCCCAAGACTGTGTGAGCTCCCTACCAGCTCCACCTAGCTGATTGAGCTGCTTCCGGACCATGTCCAGCTTCCGGATCACTCATCCAGCTACCATTTCCTTCTTTACTTCTTATTCTGGTCAAGTCTCAGCTTCCTGATGCACTTAACCCTTAGTTTAGACCATGATACGCTTGCCTTTAGGTCTTTATAACCTGGCCAGCCCATCTCCCCGCACCATGGCCTGTCCGGATGCCTTAGTTAGAACTAGGGACATGACATAGTAGATTTCACAGAAACATTCGCACTTGTCGCCAAGATGACAACAATTAGGAGTATGTTGCGTGTGATAGCTGGAAAAGGGTGGTTTGTGCATCAAATGGATGTACAAAATGCGTTTTTACATGGAGAGCTGCAGGAAGAAGTATATATGAAGCTTCCACAAGGTTTTGCTGCATCTGATCCAAAGAAAGTTTGCAGGTTGCATAAAGCGGTGTATGGTTTAAAACAAGCGCCCAGATGTTGGTACGCGAAGCTGAGCGAGGCATTGACAAAGTATGGTTTCAAGCACTCATATGAAGATTACTCTCTGTTCATGTTCACTAAGGGGACGCATTGAAATCAGAGTATTGATATATGTAGATGACTTGTTGATTTGTGGGAATGACATGGAGAGTTCTGAACAAGTTTAAGGAGTATCTTGGGAAGTGTTTCCACATGAAGGATCTTGGCAAACTAAAGTATTTCTTGGGGATAGAAGTCGGAAGAGGAGACGAGGGTTTCATGATCACACAACGGAAGTATACATTGGATCTGATAGCAGAGATGGGTTTACTTGGAGCCAAACCGAGTGCAACTCCAATGGAACAGCAACATAAGCTTGGGAGAGACCAGAGTCCGTTTATTACACATGCGGGGAGATACAGGAGATTGGTTGGGAAAATGATATATTTGTCAATCACCAGACCAGACATAGCTTATTCTGTTCATGTGTTAGCTCAATTCATGCAGACTCCGAGAGAAAATCATTGGGAGGCAGCACTGCGTGTGGTACGATATCTCAAAGGAACAGGCTGGTCAGGGCAGTATTACTGAGTTCGGATCCTGATCTACGACTCTCAGTGTACTGTGACTCTGACTGGTCATCATGTCCTGCATCAAGACGATTCGGTAAGTTCCTATGTTGCGATGGTAGGAGACTCTCCTATCTCATGGCGTACACAGAAGCAGGATGTAGTGTCGCACTCATCAGCTAGAGGCAGAGTATAGGTCCATGGCTGAAGCGGCGAGGGAAATCAAGTGGTTGAAGAGGCTTGCTGCATTGATCTCGGCTCAGCCACTCACGGAGTCAGTACGGTTATACTTGCGACAGCAAATCGGCTATATACATAGCAACGAACCCAGTTTTTCATGAGGAACGAAGCATGTGGAGTCTGATTGTCATCAAGTGAGAGATGCTATAAAGGCAGGATTTGTCATGTCCCCGATCCTGAATATGATCATTAGGATCGACCATGGTGCAAGGAGACGCACCAGTCATGTCATGTGACCTAAACACAAGGGCATTAAGGCCTGGAAGTAAGGTTAAGGGCATCAGGAAGCTAAGATATAGCTAAACCAAGAAGGAGACAAGTATAAAGGAGCTGTACAAAGTGTATGGCAGCTGGGGGATGCGGTGAGCAAGCTCGACCAGCTAGATGAAGTGTGGTGCAGCTCAGTGTAACTCACTGAAGTGTGTGTCAGCTCCCTGAGCTGGATGAACTAGCTCACTCAGCTGGGTCAGCTGGGGATCAGCTCAACTCAGCTGGACTGAGTGTTCAAGTCTTGGGCAGTTGGGCCAGGTCCGGACAGTGGTCGGACCATGTGGACCACCCGGATGTGCCGATGAGCCGGTGAGCACTTGGGATTAGACCAGGGGCTTGGGCAACCAGGTAGGACTTGTTTGTGACATGTCTAGAGGCAGTTAGGGCTGTCAGAGACGTCTGGTAACTGCCATAGGCAAACAGGTGTGATCTGGACCATTGATTAAATCAATGGCCAGAAATGAAACCGGAGGGATGCAATGGTTGGAAAGTAACCACCATTTCTTCTATAAAAGGAGGGCAAGTCCGTGCCTTTTCAGGCACGCCAGGACTTCATTCTTCTTCCTGAAACACAAAGAAAAACAGAGAAAAACAGAGAGATGGTCGGATTACACAATCCAAGACCAAGAGAGGCTTGAAGGCAGCAAAGAGGCAGTTTTGATGGCAATCAAGAGGGGAGTTGAGAACGACCCTCTGGTGTGTTTTGATTGTGGTTTGCCACGCCATAGGATTTCTCTACATCCTTACTACACATCCAAATAGCCAGGGAAGAAGGGAGATGACCGGATTCACTCTCAAATTCCAAGAGCAGCCTTAAGGGCAGTGGTGTGTAGAAAGGCAGTTTCATGGGCACTGAAGTGGGAAGTGATGCACGACCCTTGGGTGGTGTTTAATCATGGATGAACACACCCTAGGCTTCCTATGTGTCTTAGGGACACACGAAAATGGCCAGAAGAGAATGGAGAAGGCCGGACTCCACTCCCAAAGGCATGTACAGCCTTGAAGGTGGATGCAGTGCAGAAACTGTTTTCATGGAAGTTCCATGGAAGAGATGATGGGTGCGACCAATGAATGGATCTTATCAATACTGGAGGTATGTGATAAGGCCTGAATAAGACAAGTGCAAGAGGCACAAGGCCGGACCTGATCAGGGAAGCACAAGGTCTAGCAAGATCAAGTATGAGGTAACATGTGTTGATTACTTATGTTTATGTTTGTGTTTATGTCTGTGTTGTGTCTCTTGGGGTGGGATCAAGGCCAGGCATGGCATGCCCCTTGAGGAATGTATATTGTGATATGTCTTAGGAATCCAAGACCCTGGACAAAGGGGCGGATCATAGCTGATCTAACTCATCCATGATGGATGATGGTTAGATGCTGTTTATTGGATAGTGATCAATGATGGATCATGGTTTGGTGTTGGGTTTGATCATGGTGTGAACCATGAGTCCGACCCACTGATGAGACACATGGGAGTCCTAGTACCAGAGGAACCATGTGGAGTGTAAGGTCCAATTCGTTTGGATCCAACAGCAAGCAAAGGAGAGGAGTAAGGCTAGTACTTGTCGGTATGGACCACAAGTATTATGCTGGTGTGTTTATACAAGGAAGGCTGTGTGTTATCTGATCATGGGAAGGGATGGACGACCTGATCCATGGATGATGGATCAAGGTGTCTGATCTGATTGATCAAAGGATGCACCAGTGGTAAGAGCAACACTAATCAGGTTCAGTGGGACATAGTTCCATGGCCGGTTAGGTATATGTGAAGACTCATCAGTTCTGAGTCATGTGGGGTGGTTGGTTGATTGACTCAGGAACTGGTGGGCATTATTAATCCTATTCTATTTTGTTCAGACATGGAGGTACTGAACCAGGGAGTGGCCGGTTCAGAGAAATCTCTCCATGGCCTTGGTTGGACAGGTAAGTGGAGATCTGATAGTTCCAGAGGGAATTGTTAGGATCTGACTTCAAATATCTCTTAATGGGTATTTATCATGAATTATCATGGGGAAAGATTAGTTTTATCTCAATGATTTAGAGGTGGTCAGTTATGGCCATATGGGCTGTTCATGGGCGAGATCAGTATGATCGAGGCCAGATCTGAGAAATCTGACTTGACCATTCTCTTAGTTATGAATTATCATGAATTATCATGAATTTTAATTAGTTTTTGGAGCATGTTTGCTTGTGGTTGGTTTTGCAGCTGAAGACTTCCCAAAGGTACTTGGTCGGTGGGGATGGTTGGTTGAATGACTAAGTACCTAAGGGGAGAGTTTATACAGGTATAAGGGAGTTGGACGAGTGGATGGGGAGCTAGGCAAAGCTACCTCGCAGCTCGATCAGCTGGAAGAGAGTTGGGAACCTCAAGTGAAGTGGTTCAGTTCAGCTAGCTGGATGAGCTAGCTAGACAGCTAAGGCAGCTGAGACAAAGAGCTATCAAGCTCCGTGGATGTGGCAAAGGTATGATCTAGCATTGTTGCATAGATCTAGATAGAATGGTTAGGGGAATGGAACCTCGGATATTGTATGACTTGGATTAGGTTCAGGATCAACCTTGGAGCTGGTAGTAGTTGTGTATACTGACCATGGCTAAGGTGATTCGATCCGACTAGTGTTAGATTTGTTTTAGACCAATGGTTAAGTAGAGAATATTCCGCTGTGCATAAGTTGAAAGGATCTAAGCTAGGGATTGACTAAGGTAGTCTTAAGCTAAGGTCTAAGATAGACTTCACCCTTAGGCGAAAGTACAGATAAAGATCGAAAAATTGAATGGTTCGGTAAGTGTGTGGACCGAGCGACGTGAGGCATCGACCGCGGCCTAGCCGGCCGGGTTCGGGTCTTACAAGTTGGTATCAGAGCATGCTTGATTCTAGGATCGTTGGGTTGTGGTTGTTCACCCATGCATCCGGACAAGTAGATCTGATGTGATTAATCCACCAGTTTTATTGTTGACTCAGCTGGAGGAAGTTAACAATGAAGCTGGATTGACTGTAAGTCAGCTCAACCCTACTGAGGTTCTAGTGGGGGAGAGCTGAGCTGCAGCTGGAAGGGGAAGTTGAATCCTCTTGTGATGTGAACCGGGCTGATCCAAACAATTGTTGCAAACAATGAGAGAACTAACCGGTTGATTGGGCAGATGTTTTGGCAGCTAATGATCAAGCTGGGCCAGTAGCTGAGGTAGTCTAGATTGATCCACCAGCTAGGGCAGCTTGGTTAGTGGACTACCTGAGGATGCTGGAGCACATAGCTCAGATGAGAACTAAGTATTTCTCAGGTAGTGTGGATCCTTTTGAGGCAGATGAGTGGAGGTTCTGATTGGGTTGTAACTTCAGCTCAACTCACTGCTCAAAGGTAGTATGTTCCAAACCGAAATTATTTCTGGAAACTAAGATGACCATGGAACCTTACTAGGTGAGCCAAGAGGGAGCTGAGGCAAGATAGGGTATCATGCTTGTGAACGGGAAAGTTCCAAGGTGAACCGGCTTGGCCAAGATGCACTCCCCAAGGGCAAGATCCTGAAATAGAAGGTTGGTTGATCTAGTTATCTGGAAATAATAGAAGGGTTGGACGGATCGATGCAATGCAAGATCTTGTATGGATGACCTGGACCAGGAAAGTAACATGAACCTGAGAGTGGCTTAGGTTGAAAGAAACGTGCAGCACTCTTTGGGGGTAAGTGTTATCCTTGGTGGCCATTCAAAACAAGTGGGCATTTGCGAGGTTCAAGATGGTTTAAGGGAGATGCTACATGGCTAGTATACGAGTGGCTTGGGATCAGATGGATCAGCTGGGACTCAGTATAAGCCAAGGTAGGATTCCTTAGATCAATTTGAATGGATTGGGTATACGATGTTAAGTGGCTTAGTATGACGAGGATTGAGGTATATTATAAACACTCTTGTGAATGGTATGGGACATTCACAGAAGTGTGACACTTTGGAGAATGGTATGGGACGCTTTCCAAATGTGTGATCAAACCGATATCTTACTCATCTAGGTACTTAATGATCGGTGGTGTGGAAACACATGTACTTTCCGATACTGGAGCTACACATAGGTTTGTGAGTCCAGGATTGATCGGAAAGGGTTTGTTCCAGATGGGAACATGGGATTGTCTGGTTAGAGACATCCTGGTATTGATCACAGACAGGGTAATGCCTGCGGATCTGATTGTTGATCACAGACAGGGTAATGCCTGCGGATCTGATTGTTGATCACAGACAGGGTAATTCATGCGGATCTGATTGTTGATCACAGACAGGGTAATGCCTGCGGATCTGATTGTTGATCACAGACAGGGTAATGCCTGCGGATCTGATTGTAGTCCACCTAAAGAATCACGAGGTGATCATAGGCATGGACTGGCTTGGCAAGAATCGGACCACCTTGGACTGTCATCATGAGAGGATGCAGTTTGAGAGTGGGTGTGGACCCCCAATCAAGTACCAAGGTATTAATCCGGCCTCTGGATGCTTAGTGTTATCAGCAGTCCGTGGAGAAAGGATGCTGGAGCTAGGTTGTGAAGCTTGTATAGCCACAACCACCACTAAGGAGGTCGTAGGGGTTGGTGGCCCGGACGGGATACCGCTGGTCAGTGAGTTCGAGGATGTGTTTCGGGCGCTACAGGGCATTCCCCCTAATAGGGCTGACCCGTTCATAATAGAAGTGGAACCAGGGACGGCCCCAATGTCAAAGAACCCACACTGCATGGCTCCTGCCGAGATGGCCGAGCTGAAGTCGACTAAGTCCAGTAAAGGACGAGGGTCGCAGCACAACCAAGTCGGAGATTGACCTAGGGTTGGAATGAAGTCGACCAAGTCCAGTGAGGGACGAGAGTCGCAGGACAACTAAGTCGGAGATTGACCTATGGTTGGAATGAAACGGTGGAGTCCCGTAGTTGACAGGACCGGAACGTGATCGAGTTCTTTAAAGACTTGACTGATACATCGAGTGTCTTGGAGATTGGGTAAATCTACTAAAACTCGAGTATGCAGTAAGTTCTTAAGGACTGAAAATGATCTAGTCATGGACTAGGCTCAGAGAATAATTGACTTGGTGTATACTAGGACTGCAACTTAGAAAGTTGAGTTCGGTGACACAAGTCTGTTATGGTGTGATATGTAAAAGGCAAAGACCACTTGGTTCGGAATCAAGGGTGTTCCATCCAAGTGGGGGAGAATTGTTCATATATTGATCAAAAAGGTGATCAGTGAAAATGAACAAGGATGATGATGCAAAAGAGTTTGGTGGAATCTTTGGCATCAAACAAGACGACAACACCACTGGATTCGAGGACGAATCCATCACAAGTGGGGGAGACTTGTCATGTCCCCGATCCTGAATATGATCATTAGGATCGACCATGGTGCAAGGAGACGCACCAGTCATGTCATGTGACCTAAACACAAGGGCATTAAGGCCTGGAAGTAAGGTTAAGGGCATCAGGAAGCTAAGATATAGCTAAACCAAGAAGGAGACAAGTATAAAGGAGCTGTACAAAGTGTATGGCAGCTGGGCGATGCGGTGAGCAAGCTCGACCAGCTAGATGAAGTGTGGTGCAGCTCAGTGTAACTCACTGAAGTGTGTGTCAGCTCCCTGAGCTGGATGAACTAGCTCACTCAGCTGGGTCAGCTGGGGATCAGCTCAACTCAGCTGGACTGAGTGTTCAAGTCTTGGGCAGTTGGGCCAGGTCCGGACAGTGGTCGGACCATGTGGACCACCCGGGTGTGCCAGTGAGCCGGTGAGCACTTGGGATTAGACCAGGGGCTTGGGCAACCAGCTAGGACTTGTTTGTGACATGTCTAGAGGCAGTTAGGGCTGTCAGGGACGTCTGGTAACTGCCATAGGCGAACAGGTGTGATCTGGACCATTGATTAAATCAATGGCCAGAAATGAAACCGAAGGGATGCAATGGTTGGAAAGTAACCACCATTTCTTCTATAAAAGGAGGGCAAGTCCGTGCCTTTGCCGGCACGCCAGGACTTCATTCTTCTTCCTGAAAAACAGAGAAAAACAGAGAGATGGTCGAATTACACAATCCAAGACCAAGAGAGGCTTGAAGGCAGCAAAGAGGCAGTTTTGATGGCAATCAAGAGGGGAGTTGAGAACGACCCTCTGGTGTGCTTTGATTGTGGTTTGCCACGCCATAGGCTTTCTCTACATCCTTACTACACATCCAAATAGCCAGGGAAGAAGGGAGATGACCGGATTCACTCTCAAAGTCCAAGAGCAGCCTTAAGGGCAGTGGTGTGTAGAAAGGCAGTTTCATGGGCACTGAAGTGGGAAGTGATGCACGACCCTTGGGTGGTGTTTAATCATGGATGAACACACCCTAGGCTTCCTATGTGTCTTAGGGACACACGAAAATGGCCAGAAGAGAATGGAGAAGGCCGGACTCCACTCCCAAAGGCATGTACAGCCTTGAAGGTGGATCCAGTGCAGAAACTGTTTTCATGGAAGTTCCATGGAAGAGATGATGGGTGCGACCAATGAATGGATCTTATCAATACTGGAGGTATGTGATAAGGCCTGAATAAGACAAGTGCAAGAGGCACAAGGCCGGACCTGATCAGGGAAGCACAAGGTCTAGCAAGATCAAGTATGAGGTAACATGTGTTGATTACTTATGTTTATGTTTATGTTTATGTCTGTGTTGTGTCTCTTGGGGTGGGATCAAGGCCAGGCATGGCATGCCCCTTGAGGAATGTATATTGTGATGTGTCTTAGGAATCCAAGACCCTGGACAAAGGGGCGGATCATAGCTGATCTAACTCATCCATGATGGATGATGGTTAGATGCTGTTTATTGGATAGTGATCAATGATGGATCATGGTTTGGTGTTGGGTTTGATCATGGTGTGAACCATGAGTCCGACCCACTGATGAGACACATGGGAGTCCTAGTACCAGAGGAACCATGTGGAGTGTAAGGTCCAATTCGTTTGGATCCAACAGCAAGCAAAGGAGAGGAGTAAGGCTAGTACTTGTCGGTATGGACCACAAGTATTATGCTGGTGTGTTTATACAAGGAAGGCTGTGTGTTATCTGATCATGGGCAAGGATGGACGACCTGATCCATGGATGATGGATCAAGGTGTCTGATCTGATTGATCAAAGGATGCACCAGTGGTAAGAGCAACACTAATCAGGTTCAGTGGGACATAGTTCCATGGCCGGTTAGGTATGTGTGAAGACTCATCAGTTCTGAGTCATGTGGGATGGTTGGTTGATTGACTCAGGAACTGGTGGGCATTATTAATCCTATTCTATGTTGTTCAGACATGGAGGTACTGAACCAGGGAGTGGCCGGTTCAGAGAAATCTCTCCATGGCCTTGGTTGGGCAGGTAAGTGGAGATCTGATAGTTCCAGAGGGAATTGTTAGGATCCGACTTCAAATATCTCTTAATGGGTATTTACCATGAATTATCATGGTGAAAGATTAGTTTTATCTCAATGATTTAGAGGTGGTCAGTTATGGCCATATGGGCTGTTCATGGGCGAGATCAGTATGATCGAGGCCAGATCTGAGAAATCTGACTTGACCATTCTCTTAGTTATGAATTATCATGAATTATCATGAATTTTAATTAGTTTTTGGAGCATTTTTGCTTGTGGTTGGTTTTGCAGCTGAAGACTTCCCAAAGGTACTTGGTCGGTGGGGATGGTTGGTTGAATGACTAAGTACCTAAGGGAAGAGTTTATACAGGTATAAGGGAGTTGGACGAGTGGATGGGGATCTAGGCAAAGCTACCTCGCAGCTCGATCAGCTGGAAGAGAGTTGGGAACCTCAAGTGAAGTGGTTCAGTTCAGCTAGCTGGATGAGCTAGCTAGACAGCTAAGGCAGCTGAGACAAAGAGCTATCAAGCTCCGTGGATGTGGCAAAGGTATGATCTAGCATTGTTGCATAGATCTAGATAGAATGGTTAGGGGAATGGAACCTCGGATATTGTATGACTTGGATTAGGTTCAGGATCAACCTTGGAGCTGGTAGTAGTTGTGTATACTGACCATGGCTAAGGTGATTCGATCCGACCAGTGTTAGATTGGTTTTAGACCAATGGTTAAGTAGAGAATATTCCGCTGTGCATAAGTTGAAAGGATCTAAGCTAGGGATTGACTAAGGTAGTCTTAAGCTAAGGTCTAAGATAGACTTCACCCTTAGGCGAAAGTACAGAAAAAGATCGAAAAATTGAATGGTTCGGTAAGTGTGTGGACCGAGCGACGTGAGGCATCGACCGCGGCCTAGCCGGCCGGGTTCGGGTCTTACAGGATTGGTTTATACTGTTCAAGTGAGGACGCATGAGCAGGTTGCAGATGTGCTAACCAAGGCACTTGGAAGAGTCCAATTTGAGAAGTTGTTATTCAAAATGGGAGTTCGAAACTTCCATCTTCCCAAATTGAGAGGGAGTATTGGATAAAGATGATATTTAGAGATATATATCAGAGGATATATATGAGTTATGTAGATATATATGAGTTGATGTAACGATAAACATAAAGTCCATAAGATAAGGACTATAGAGTTGTATATATACCCAAGTACATACATGAATAAGATCACGTTGTTCAGTTATTTACATCTGCACTCAAAGCTATCGGACTAGACAGTTCTGTGAATACGTCGGCGAGTAAGCCAGACACAGCACAAGCTGCTGTAAAACCAGTGAAACCGAGTCCAGCCAAGGAGAGTGATAGTAACCAGGAGAGAAGTCAATTGGAAAAACGCATCAAAGCAGAGAAGATAAGAGCTGTGACCCTCAAACGTTCTGGGAAGCAAGCTGAGGCATTAGATGCACTTCGAAGAGCAAAACTCTATGAAAAGAAGCTAAATGCTCTTGCGTGAATTTGATCAACTCTCCATTTTAGTTGGATTTTGTAACATAACCTCAATGTTGTTTTGAGAGTTTTATCAGAGTTAGACTTTTTAGTAAACATAACTTTTTAGATTTCACTTTTAATTAATCCGGCTGGTGACTGGTCACGGGATTTTCTGGTTGTTGTTGTTGCTGTTATGGGATTCTACGGCTTGAACATTTTTGGCTGGATAGACCAGAAGAAACAAGGAAAAATTGTCAAAACTGAACAAAAATTCAGCATGGTTGTCCCTATAGTATAAAGCCATCATTTAATTGTCTTTTTAGTATAATTTCTTTCATAATCTCAAAACTAACTTTTGATTAATCTAATTAAACACATTAAACTAATAGAATTTAAAATAATAATAATTAAAAACGTTAAAAAAGGGAAAATAAAAATAAAAACTTTTAAATTTTTTAATAAAAATAAACTTTGTAAAACTTAATAAAAAATAAAGATAATTTACAATTTTTTTTAATAAAAAACAGTTTGCAAAGTTTTATTTTTTATAAAAATTTTAAAATGTTTGTAAACTTTTTAATTTTATCAATTTTTTAATAAAAATAAAACAAAATTAAAATGTATTTTTCTAAAGTTTGTTTAAACTTTTTATTAAAAACTTTTTGTAAAGTTTTATTTTTATTTTTATAAAGTTTACAAATTTTATAAATTTTGTTTAAAGTTTTTATTAAACACATTAAACTAAAAGAATTTTTTAAAAAATAATTAAATACGTTTTAAAAAGGGAAAATAAAATAAAACTTTTAAATTTTTTTAATAAAAATATACTTTGTAAAAATAAAAATAATTTACAATTTTTTTAATAAAACGTTAAATAATTTTATTAAAAACATTTACAAATTTTTATTTTTATAAAAAGTTTAAAACGTTTTTAATAAAACTTTAATTAAATAAAAATTTTAAACTTTATAAAAATAAAAATAAAACTTTACAAAAAAATTTTAATAAAAACTTTAAACTAACTTTATAAAAAAACATTTTACAAAGTTTTATTTTTATAAAAAATTTAAAATGTTTGTAACCTTTTGAATTTTATCGAACTTTTTAACAAAAATAAAAACTTTTAAAAAAAAAATTTAATAAAACTTTTAATAAAAATAAAATTTGTAAACTTTATAAAAATAAAAATTAAACTTTACAAAAAATTGCACCTAATTTCAAAACACCACATGTTGTATAAATATATATCATAGAGAATAAGAGTTTGTGAAAAAAAAATCAAAAGAAAAACTATGGAAAAACCATAGATTAATGAAGAAGACAAGGGAGAATCATTTTTTAAAAACTTTTGACAAGTAAAATCGAAAATAATACGTTTTAGGAAGTTATAATATTTTTAGGAGATTTTTAGAATATTTCTTTAACTGAAATTTTCATTAATTTTCGCAAAAATCATGTAATCTTATCCGTAGAATACGTTTTCTAAAAGTTTAGAACATTGACAAAAATCCAGAACACGCTTTCTACTTTTAGTAGACGGAAGAGTACATTTTAGAAAATACATTCCGCGAAATTTAGAATACTTAATAAAAGTAGAAGATGCTTTAAGACGAAAAGTAAATAGTTTTAGGATTAGTAGAATGTGCATTCTACTTTTTTAGAAAATTAGTAAATAGTAGAATGTACGTTCTATAAATAGTAGATGAACGTGTTTATTTTAGAAATCGCTTTCTACTATACCATTTTTCGTAGAAGGCACATTCTACCTTTATTAGAACATATTTTCAAATTTTTATTTATCAACTTTTTGAAAAAAATAAATAATACCAGCATGTGTATATAGGTGTTTTATTAATTATTTATATTTTTATATTTTTTTTTATTCACAAAAATATTTATTTCATTAGTTTTCAGAAATACAAAAGGTAAAAAAAAGAAAAATTGGACAAAAAATGATTTATACCAAAGAGACAACATCCTTATTTTTTTTGTTCTCTATTGGCAATTTTCCTAAACAAGAATGGCCTGCAACTAAATCACCACCACCTTTAGCTCAGTCAGACAAACATGTCTGGTCCTGTTTGCGGTGCGTGGCTCATGTATTCCTTCTTTTTTTTTTATTATTATTATTTTAAAAAATAAAACTTTTCATTTAGCATATTTGAACACAAACGTTTAGCATAACTACCACATATTTTATTTCTTTTTTTTTTTTTTTGCTAAAACACATATTTTATTTCTTTTGGTAGTTGGATTATCAGAGGATCAAGGATGAGCAGTCAATCCTCAAGCCCCAGGGTCAGTGAGGATTCTACGAACTTCCTCTATAAGCCTTACCAAAGACATCCAATTTAACACAAGATCCGACCCAGTACCTCAGCTCGAATAGAAACTAGATTTTAACTTGAGCTGATGCGCAGATTTATTTTTCATTCTTATATGTTTATAGTCTTTGAGAATGCTATTAAATTGATTGTTTGTGTTCCTATTATAGATTCACATATTTTTCAGTTTTGATATTTGTGTACTTTTTTAATGTGTTTAGTTTTTGGTCTTTCTAAATTATGAGATTCTTTTCTTCTTTCAACCATGCACGAGTTTTATTAATTTTATTTTGATAAACTAAACATTAAAATATAAAAAGGTTAAATTTTAAGTATTCTTTTATATTTTATCAAATTTAGCGATGGTCATATTGATTTGAAATTATTATATAAACTAACTGATTCTCCCGTGTTCATGCACGAACCTAAATCTTTATTAAAATATATTATAATTAATTGATATTTACTTTTGGTTTTAAAATAATTTATAATTTATATTTATAATTATATTAATAATATTTTATTACTTTAATTATACATTTGATTTTGGATATGTTATATCTAACGGGTTTGGTTGTTTTTTGGGCCAAAAATCGATATGTTTATCACTTGCGTATAGTGGATTGCATCTATTTCTCCGAGTTCAACTATAATATTTTATTCTAAATATATTTTGTTTTAGTTAAATTCTTATTTGCATTTAGATTGGTTATTTTCTTAGATATGCAAATATATTTTAGTAAGATTGTGTATAATTCAAACTTATTGTAATGATTAGTTAAATTTTTATTTTTATTTATTAATATGTTTTGAGTCCTCTTGTAATTTATATGTATAAAAATAGATAGATTCTTATTATTAATTTTTTTTCTTGTAGTTAGATTTTTTGTTTTAGATATAAGTTGGATTAGTCGATTCACTCATGTTGTGAGTAGAGGTGGGCATTTCGGTTTAGTTTCGGTTTTGGTTTGGGTTCGGTTTGGTTTGGGTAATTTGGGTTTTATAAAACTCAAACCAATTAAAACCAAAGTAGCTTTGGTTTGGGTTCGGTTTGAGTTTAATTCGGTTCGGTTCAGTTCGGTTTGGTTTAGATTTAGTTCGGTTTACATTATTATGGTCTAGTTTGGTTCGGTGTAGTTTGAGTTGGTTATAAAATATGAATACATCAATTTTATATTTTTATTAAAAAATAATCAACTCATAAACGATAAAGTGAGAATATAAAAACTTATGCTACATGGTTTTATATATAACAGTATTATTTGAATCGTATTTATAATTTTTTTTAAAGATATGGAAAATTATGAAAAAATGAAAAACAAAACTTTAACTAAAATTTACAATATATATATATATATATATATATATATCACATATATATTTTTACTATATATATTGGATTATCGGTTCGGTTCGGTTTGATTCGGTTTAAACCCAAACCAAACCAAACCGTTTGGGTTGACTAAAACATGAACCAATTGGGTTACATAAAGAGAACGGTTTGGTTTGGTTCGGTTTAACTTCGGTTTAGTTGGTTCGGTTCGGTTCGGTTTGGGTTTTTTGTCCACCCCTAGTTGTGAGTATTTTATTGTTTACATTATTAGTCAAACAATTATTATGCATCTCGCTATATCTCATTCGATAATATGAAATACCATGCAAGAATGAGAATCTTTCGATAATGCAATACAAACAATTTTCAATATCGCATGAAATATAACTGACATATGTATAATCCGTTTGAAACAATTATAGTATACAATAATATGCAAGTTAATGACCAATGACACTATAAGCTAATTAGTTTAGTAAAAGGAGTGTTATTCATTAAAGTCTATGAGGAAAACTCTCATAATGACACTTAAATAATGATAAATTTGATAATAACACATGGAAGAAAAGTTTATTTTTTAGAACTCCTCAAATCTATAATATAATGAGACACTTGAGGCTTTCCCAAAACGCCACGTCAGCGTTTTTACGTCTGGGCTTTTTTGTTTTTTTTCTTCTGGGCCTTTAATTGAAATACCATTCTGTAAGCCCATATCTCTTCTTCTCCGCTTATGACTTCTTCTCGACGTCACAAAGATCAGATCCTGTGGACCCCACCTCCATTTTCGAGTTTGGTTTGGTTCTGAGGTAGATTTCGGTTTAACTTCCATCTTTCAGTGTAACCCTTGAATATCTCGATCTCTTTGAACTCACTTTCTCCGCCGATGAGACGCCTCCGTTTCCTGTAACGCCTCCTCGAGCATCTTATATATAGAGGTCGTCTACGGTGAGTTTACTTTGCCTCTTAACTTTTCTCTCCCGACGTTTCTTCGTGAATCTCAGAACCCGCCTTTACGAAAATGAACTGGTGAGGATTGTTTCGATTCTATTTATTTGTTCTTTCCACCGAAGGACAGATATTTCGTTTCTTCATATATAAAAACTTTCAAAATTTTATTTGTTTTTTCCCCGAGGAACAGAGCTTTTCGTTTCTTTTAGACATGAGCAGAATCGGGGGGAGCGGAGTAGAACAATAGCCAACATCGTATACAGAGAGGCCTACGATGGCTTGCCACAATCAACAGGTATGTTATCTACTATCTCCACCTATGCGGTGAGGAATTCTTGTGCTTCGGAATTTTATATGTAATAAGGAACATAAAAAAGTCCAGTTCAAACAACAAACTGCAAATAAATCATAACTCTCTGACCTAAGCTTTGCCAAATCTCTTTATTAAAAAAATATTTGAAGTAACCTGTTCGAAAGTGACTGCTCTCAACCCCAACTAAGAGGAAGTCATAATCCTTCTTGTCTCCATCATCGTATGATCCACAGCTAAAACATGTGTCTTCCCATTTGCAGATATGATATGACTGGACAGTTGACACATGTGTATAGCTTTGGGGTTGTACTCCTTGATCTTTTAACAGGGAGGAAACCTGTGGATCATACGATGCCACGCGACCAACAGAGTCTTGTAATCTGGGTATGTTTCTGTTTATCAGGGCCTGTCCAAATCTGTATCCTGCTCTGTTTTAATCTCCTTTTTTAAAACTTGAGGTTGCTGTTAATTATTTCAGGCTACACCGAGGCTTAGTGAAGACGAAGTGAAGCAGTGTGTTGATCCAAAGCTAGAAGGAGAATATCCTCCTGAATCAGTAGCTAAGGTAACTCAGTTCGTATCACTGGAATTACATTGTCTTGTCCTTTTTAAAAAAATCTCTAAACTTTTTGTAACGTGGGAAATGCAGCTAGCAGCGGTCGCAGCATTGTGCGTGCAATATGAAATTATGAATCAGAGTTTAGACCGAATATGAGTATAGTTGTGAAAGCTTTGCATCCACTTCTCAAAACTCCAGCACCAGTTCCAGTAACCGAACCCTGAGTTTGTGCAACAGAGTTGGATTCCTTCGTTCATACAAAGTTAGAATCTTTCTCTTTGATTTGGGGAAGAAAACAAAAAAAAACAAAAAGTAAAAGTAAAAGATCATCTTTATTTGAGAGGATGGAAATTATTAGTTTGCATTTTGGTGTGAAAGGAGACAGTTTTTTTTTAATTTTGCATGTGTCATGTGTGGATTGGAAACAAGGCTTTTTTTTTTGGCTGTGCTTGTCGTGGAGAACAATGATGTATTGCATTTGAATATTTGGTCTCTTCACTATATTGACAACTCTTTTAAGGTTATCTGGTTCGACCGTTTAAATGGTTTCTTCTAGGTATTTACAGAGTCAACACAGTTCATGACAAGTTGTGTAGTGCATTACAAAACAGATAACCTATGAACTGTCCCTTGCAAAAAATTGTTATTGCCAAGTCTTCCGCCCTTTTTCTCTTACGTTTTAACAACAAACATGAGAAGGTCGACAATAGTTCGTAAAATAAAATATTACAAAATACATTTGCCTGTAAGAATAGAGAAACATGACATGTCAAGTAATTCAACTGACGTACTCTTTTGACCTGCATATGTTCAAGAAATATTACAAGGATGTTGTATAGCTTAGGGAGGAAGAGGAGAGAGTAACATTATCTCTTCTGATAGCTAAGATTATGAACATTGATAATATTTATTAGATGCTTATTTCTTATAGGCAAATACTTATTGCTGGATCATGTTTAGAAGTATTGATAAGTCTTCCGAGAGAAATTTACATTTTCAAGTTTACTGTTGTTTTACGGTCATGAGATACTTCTATGAAAATTGTATGCATATAATTAAAATCTTACAACTTCTTTATGTTTTCCAATCCTTGAATAACAAACAAAACATTAAGATAAAACATATTTGCAAGAAAAAAAACAAGATATAATATAGTTAATTTTAACTTTGATATATTATAGAGAAATTTCCTTGGATAGCCTTTAATTTAGTTTCACAAGAATAGTCCTCAAAGAAAAATAATCCAAAGAAGTTTTATTAAAAAGTAAAATATACATTTATATTTCTAAGGTCAACTAATCTATACTTAGGATTTAGAGTTAAGGGGTAGGTTTTGGGGATGTGTTTCAATTTTTAAAAAAAAAATAGAAAATAAATATTATAAATTTGAAAAAACACCATTTTGGTCATTTTATTTGTTGAGGGTTATTTTGTGACAAAACCTTAAAATTTTATTTGAGAGAATTACCCAAATAATAATACTAAATACATAATGTTTAAAAATAATCATTAAGTTGAAAAATAATATTACAAATAATTGAATATGAAAGCAAATGAAAATTCAAAATACAAAGCCAATACTTTTGTGTCTTTATGGCAAAAACATTACTTCATTTCAAGCACAGGAAGAACAAAATACTGCAAATTTTCCCACAAACTACCATTAATTATTTTGATATAGCAACCTTTGTTCGCCACGTTACAAAACAATTAGGATTTTGTAAACTAATACAACCAGAGGAGAAAGTCTTAACCCACATTTGACAATATATGCTACAAAGACAAACAATGAACCACTCTAATAAGAAAAGAACAAAGACTTTGCTGAATAACTCATCATTATAACAATATCTGCGGAGAAGTGTATATCAGAGAGTACATATTGAATCCCACTAAACTCCATCTATGATAATATTTATTATCACATTAAACTTAATGTGCTTTGTCACGGTTGAATCATTCTCTCTTTCCCACTCTACATAGAACTGTTTGTCATGATGCATTGACTTTGGAGTTTTTTTTTTTGCTTGAAGCATTGACTTCGGAGTTGCATGGTTTCTCTCTGTTACAGCTTTTTCTCCCCAAAACATGCTAGCGCAGCAGCTTACCTCACCATAAATCCAATAAATTTTCACATGCGAGAGACCACTTAACAACACATCTCCAAAATATTTATATAAAGCAACAATTCCTTCAACGACCCCGCGCTTGCACGGGGGATACGCACCTAGTAATAGTAAGGAGATCTGTGATGGTTTCCAATAATCTCACACTTCGCCTATTTCGCCAGCCATTAATAATCTATACTATTAAAAGGGAAGCCGTCTTGAAAAGTCGACTTATAAAAGTTGTTTGGACCATTTCATTAGAGTTAATTTTTATTAGTTTTACCTTATATATTTGTAACAATATATTAGTCAATACCATATATTTACCCTATTTTTACTCTTTCCTCTAACAATATATGCGATATTATTAATTGATATCATTAGTTTGTTACCGAAATTTGAGGAAATCAAATTATGGTGACTTTCCTAAAACGTTAAGAGTCAAAATGAATCATATTAATATCGTTAGTTTGTTGCACCTATTGTGCGGAAAAACGGCCAATTCCACCATGAACTTAACGTCTCCATTGTATTCATACACCAACTATTGGATCAAGCTAAAAGCACCATGAACTAATTTTTATTTTAAAATTCTCACATGAACTTTTCCAATCTGGTCAATTACTACATAACATGAATCAATTTCGGTTTAATTGCTGATGTGGTGCTTATATAAACGCTATGTAGGAAATTGGTTTGATTCGGTTTGACATCTGTCTAAATTTTTCTTTTAAATCGAATAGTACAAAACGACGTCGTTTTGATATTTAACAAAATTTGTTGTCAAAGAGGATTGAACCCTAAACTTGGAGTTCTTCAAAGAAGTACTCAACCACTAGACTAATTAAAATTTCAACGATTATATTCTATTATAATAATAATCGAACACAATATTCTAATAAGAACGAACATGTGTGAAGGCACTTAGAGATGGTGGTGGCGTCACGGAGGAGATTGTCACAGAGGGAACAAGTCATGCATGCCACCACCGTCTCCCTCTTTACTTTAGCCATCGTTTTTCCTTCAATTCTTCAATGAATCGCACGTAAACCACCCAGGAAAGAAACACCCCCCCCCCCCCCCAGATTTACGTTCAACTCATTTTTTTCCGTGATACAGTCACACTCAAGTCTCAATCAAAGAAAGATGGAGAAGCAAATAATTAGTTGGTGATTTTGACAAAGAGATTTGTTACTGGTGAGAGATTCATTGGAGACAATCTTAGATCGAAGGAGATGAAGTAGATAGGATTAAAACTTTTTAAATCTATTTTATTCTCATAGACGTGAATTTGCTTGACAAAAATATTTAGTTCAAGTATTATTGTAATGGAACATAATCGTTGAAAGTATAATTAGTCTAGTGGTTGAGCACTCCGTGAAGAACTCTAAGTTTAAGGTTCAACCCTCTTTGACAACGATTTTTAAAAATATCAAAACGACGTCGTTTTGTACTATTCGATTTTAAGAAATTGGAAACATGTCAAACCGAATCAACCCAATTTTCTATATGGCGTCCACGTAAGCACCACATCAGTAACTAAACCGAAATTGATTCTGGTTATGTAGTAATTGACCAGATTGAAAAAGTTCACGTGGGAAATTCAAAATAAAAATTAGTTCATGATGCTTTTGGCTTGATGCAATAGTTCGTGTATGAAAACAATGGAGACGTCAAGTTCATGGTAGAATTAGCCGTTTTCCCCCTATTGTGCATGCCATGATGGCCATATGCAGCCTGTCGATTTTTTTTTGTCATCATAGCCTGTCCATATATGCTTTTTGATTGTTTATTGTTTATACTTCTTGATCAAAGTGAACTATGTATTTAATTTAGTGCAATATATATGATGGACGTCTACAATTATCCAACTAAAACATGGTTCGAAATCTTATTTTAATTTTTTTATTATTACTACTCTTCATTTTATATGATACGCTTTTTATATAAATTAGCTTTATGCTCAGGATCTACAATATTTATATATTGTATCATTAACATATTGTACTATATCAGTTTACATTATATAGTTTCAAATATTTAAAAATCAAATTTAATAAAATAGTTTTGCAAATCATATGTTAAAACAAATTATATATATATATATATATATATATATATATATATATATATATATATATTACATCAACTTAATTTTTATAAAAACTATTATAATAGAAAATTATTAAGAGAATTTAATAACTATTAAAAACAGAGAAATATATTCTATTGAATTAGCTAATAAATCTACCAAGTAAAACTTAATCCATATAAATTTAACAAATGCAACTTTGATAAAATACACAAAATATAGTGAGGGAGGGATGAGGTCTAGGTATACAGATATTTGGGTCAAGTCCTTTTTATTTAGGTTCTTTCGGTTTTAAACATCTGATTTTTTAAAAAAATTAGTGTTCAGATCGCTTCATATCCGGATCGGTTTATGAATAATAATTCAAATACATGTAATATTTGGGTATGTAGCAGGTCTAGGTTGATTCAGGTATTAATATCTGAAAAGATATGAAGTACCTGAAAATTTGAAAATGATCTGAAACTTATAATCAAAAAACCAATTCAAATACCGGAAAAGATCTGAAATGCTTCCCAAAATATAACCCGAAAAAACAAAAATACCAAAAATATATTTAAAAGTTTGAAATTTTACATGAATACTTAACCCAAAAAGAATATCGGTAATAATGAAGCATATCCAAAATACTTAAATATATCTAATATATACAAAATATTTCATGTACTTTAAGAATCAGATCTGGGTTTTGGGTAGGATCTGAAGTGATTGATTTTCTTCCTTTAACATCCCTAACAAAATATGTAATATGCTTATATTAGATTTTCATAGCGTAAAGTATTCCACACTTTGAAAAAATTGTTCAAGGTTTAAAGGCTTCTACACGCAGATCTGAAGTTCAAATCCCAGGCGATGCAATTTCTACCCCAGGAGATCTGGATTTCAATTCTCGGAAAAAGACGAATTATGTAGAATATTAGAGACAAGTCTTACAAGGGATCTTCAGCATGGCGTAAGGAATACCATCAGGAATGGATCTCACAGGGCGGCTCAAGGTGATGCAGTCAGACATGAATTTTTCATAAGGCAGGTAGAATGATCAGCTGTAATATCGTCTATGTAATGTTTCTCATTGTTTCTAATAGCATAATAAACCCGACAAAAAAAAGAGTATGGAAGTACCATGGCCAAGTATGGAGTTCGAATCCCAGACGACGCAATTTCTACATCAGGAGATCTGGATTTCAATTTTCGGAGAACGAAAATTATGCAGAAAAAAGGAGAAAAGTCTTAAAAGGGATCTTTAGCATTGCGTAAGGAATACAGTGAGAAATAGATCTCATAAGGACGGTTCAGAATGATATAGTCAGACGTGAATCCTCATAAGGCAGGTAGAATGGTCGGTTGTAATATCGTCTATATAATGTTTCTCATAGTTTCTAATAACATAATAAACCCGACAAAAAGATCTAGTCTTAGAAAAAAATTATTGAAACAAACTAACCTTGAAAGTATCCAATTTTTCTAGTTTTCTCTATTCTTATTTTTTTATAATCAAGTTATACCAAACCTAAATCCTATAGCGGAGTTCAGTAACCAAGAAAAAATCTCAATTTATTTTCATCTTTTTTAAACTAAGTGATTTTCCCGTGCTCATACACGAATATAAATATTTATACAGTAAATATATTATAATAATTGATATATACTTTAATTTTAAATTAATTTATAATTTGTATGCATAATTTATATTAATAATATTACATTACTTTAAGATATATGATTTTATATATGTTATATCTAGTCAATTTAGTTATCATTTGGATATATTGGTTTACATTTATTTTTTGAATTCAATTATAATATTTTTTATTCTAAATATATTTAAATATTGATTAATTTTCTTATTTTCATTTAAGTTGATTATTTTCTTAGATATGTAAATATATTTTAAGAATATTATGTATAATTATGTTGTATATTGCTAAAATGAAATAAAAATAAACTAAAGTGTCTAATTCCAGATTACATAAATTAATATAACAAAATTATTCTGAAGTTTCACACATATATATAAATTTTACAAAAGAACTAAATTGTAACAGTTGGTTAATATTTTGTTTTCATTTGGTAATATGTTTTGAGTCATCCTATAATTTATATTTATAAAACAAATTATTATTATTATTATTATTATTATTATTAAAAAGATATATTCTTATTGTAGTTAAATCTATTATTTTAGATATAAGGCTGATTAGTCGAATCACTCATGTTGTGAGTATATTGAGTTACATATATTCTTTTAAATTAAAACTAAAGTAATTATTATTGTTTTTATGGTTTACGTGATCAGACAAATAAAATTAAGTATCCATGCTCTTTTTAGCAGAAATCCAATTGATATTTAATATATAATATTTTTATACATAATTAAGTTAAATAAAATTAATTTTATTTATCGTTTAAATGTGCATGTATGATCATAATATTTATCAATTTATATTTTCATTTAAAAAAAAACAATATTATAAAATAAAATGATGATCAATATGAAGTCACATACATAAGTAACTGATCCTTTTTTGAAATCTCTTGGAAAATATCCATATTTACAATAATTAAAATATTTTATAAATTCTAAATAATTTTATGTCTTAGATTTATTGAAAGGTAAACTAAAATTTATTTTATTGAGAATTCATATGTACTTTGGTATTTTAATTTTGGTTATATTGACAGACAAATTGGTTTAGTCATCATATTACAAAGGGATTGTATCGGGTTGTATGAAAGTAACGGGTCTCCTTATGCCCACCTTTTCATGGCTCAGACGAGCAAGATCATCCTTTTTAAATGAAAGTAATAAGTTGGAATTGTCGCGGGATGGGAAGTAAATGGACCATTAGTTACCTTAGAGAAATATGGCATCAATATAAACCAGATTTTCTTTTTTTTATCGGAGACAAAGCAAGATTTTGCTTTTGTCCAAGGGTTTCAAGCGCACTTTGGGTATGATAATATTGTGACTGTGGATCCAAATGGATCAAGTGGAGGACTCGCGTTATATTATAATAATGAATATCAAGTCCAAGTGTTATATTCCAGTCCTAGGATGATTGATATAGCGGTTGAGACAGTGGGGAAGAAATTTTTTATGACTTTTGTTTATGGAGAACCAGTTCAGAAATTGAGAGACCAAGTTTGGGAAAAATTAACTAGATATGGAATACCAAGGGATGATCCATGGTTCATTATTGGTGACCTAAATGAAATTACCGGAAATCATGAAAAGGAAGGAGGTCCACTCCGAAGTGCAGACACCTTTGTATCCTTTAATAACATGATTCGGAATAGTGGACTTCTGGAATTCCCGGCAAAGGGTAATAAATTATCTTGGCAAGGACGCAGGAAAGTAAATGGTAAAGCAACGATGATTCGATGTCGTTTAGATCGCGCACTGGCAAATGAAGAATGGCAGTCCATGTTTCCAAAGTCCTATACAGAATATTTAAAGCTAGTGGGATCAGATCATAGACCGATCGTCGCCTTTCTCGAGGATAAAGTGGCTAAATGCAGAAGATAGTTCAGGTTTGACAAAAGATGGATATGACAGGATGGTGTTTTGGAATCTATTACCAGAGGCTGGACGAAAGAGATAAGGAACCCGGAAGGGAATTTGGGGGATGTTGTGTCCAAGATTACCAACTGCAGACATGAACTTTCAATTTGGCGCAAAAACAACCCTCCGTTTGGGAAAGATAAAATAGCTGAATTGCAAAAAGCACTGGAGGAGGTGCAAACAGATGATAATCGATCTCAAGAGGATATTTTGGAAGTGTCTTGGAAGTTACAAGAGGCTTATAAGGATGAAGAGGAATATTGGCAACAAAAAAGTAGAAATACGTGGAATACGGCAGGGGATCGTAGCACAAAATTTTTTCATGCCTTAACAAAACAACGGAGGACCCGAAATCGAATAGTGGGCTTATACGATAAAAATGGAAATTGGGCGGTAGAGGATAATGGAATCGAGAAGGTTGCGGTGGATTACTTTGATGATATTTTTACTACTACTTCACCTAATGATTTTGAGGCGTTCCTAGATGAAGTTAGGCCCACTATCTCTCAGCAAACGAATCAAAGGCTTATTAGGCTTGCCACGGAGGAGGAAGTGCGTCAAGCACTGTTCATGATGCACCCGGAAAAGGCACCGGGGCCAGAAGGAATGACGGCACTTTTTTTTCCAACATTCTTGGCATATCATTAAAAAGGATATTCTGGATTTAGTCAACAATTTTTTGACTACGGGAAAGTTGGATGTACGTCTAAATGTAACAAATATATGCCTGATCCCTAAGACGGAAAGACCGACAAGGATGACGGAGCTTAGACCAATAAGTCTCTGTAATGTTGAGTATAAAATAATTTCAAAGGTGTCGTGTCAACGGTTAAAGGCTTATTTACTTGGTTTAATCTCGGAAACACAGTCGGCTTTTGTGGCCGGGCGACTGATTTCTGACAATATACTAATTGCACAAGAGATGTTCCATGGGCTTCGGACTAATAAGGCGTGTCAAAATAAATTTATGGCCATAAAAACGGATATGAGTAAGGCATATGATAGGGTGGAATGGAGCTTTATTCGGGCTTTACACACTAAAATGGGGTTCGATCAACATTGGGTTCAGTTAATGATGGAATGTATATCTTCGGTTGAATACAGAGTTTTGTTAAATGGGCAACCGCGAGGACAAATTCTGCCAAATCGAGGGCTACGTCAGGGGGATCCCTTATCCCCTTATCTATTTATTATGTGCACAGAAGCATTAATAGCAAATATCAAAAAGGCTGAACTAGACAAAAAGTTGACCGGAATAAAGGTAGCAAGGGCTTGTCCTTCAGTATCCCATCTGCTTTTCGCAGACGATAGTATTTTCTTCTGTAGAGCACAAAAGGAGGAATGCGAGGCTATTTTGGCAATTCTGAAGGCATATGAAAAGGTTTCGGGACAGCAGATAAATTTTCAAAAGTCGTCAATTCAGTTTGGCCATAAAATCGATGAAGTTACCCACCAGGAACTTAGGGACATTATGGGAATTCAGAATCTGGGTGGGATGGGAACATATCTGGGGATTCCAGAAAGTCTGGGAGGGTCCAAGGTGCAAGTTTTTAGCTTTGTTCAGGAAAGGTTAACCAATACAATAAATGGATGGACTTTTAAGTTCTTTTCTAAAGGAGGTAAGGAAGTAATTATAAAATCGGTGGCAACGGCCCTGCCTAACCACATTATGTCTTGCTATCGAATTCCGAAAACGGTGGTGAAAAAACTAATGAGTGCGGTAGCACAATTTTGGTGGAGTCCTAGTGGAAACACAAAAGGCTTGCACTGGAAATCGTGGGACAAGGTTTGTGAGCCAAAGGAGGATGGACGGTTGGGCTTTAAAGATTTCACGGATTTCAATTCAGCCATGCTTGGTAAGCAACTATGGAGATTAATAGAGAAACCAAATACTCTATTCTCTCGTGTATTTAAAGGTCGATACTTCAGGAATGCCTCACCCCTGGAACCGATCAGATCATACTCATCTTCCTATGGTTGGCGAAGTATGGTCTCTACTAGATCTCTGGTTAGCAAAGGACTAATCAAAAGGGTGGGATCAGGGTCCTCCATATCAGTATGGAATGATCCCTGGCTCCCAACCAACCGCCCGAGACCAGGAAACAAAAAACAAAATATTCTTCTCCCAGATCTTACGGTTGATTCTCTCATCAACACAGCATCACGTTCATGGAATTTAACGGCTCTCCAGGAGATAATGGATCCCGAGGATATTAAAATTGTCGAGAGTATACCTTTAAGCAGGATACAAATAGTTGATCGGGATGGCTGGCATTTTACAAAAAATAGAAAATATACGGTTAAATCAGGATATCAGGTAGAACGAGCATATCCAGATCGGGACAAAGGGGTAATAGAGCTTGGACCGACAGTAATTGATCTTAAGGCTCATTGTTGGAAAGTGCGTTGTCCACCAAAGATGAAGCATTTTCTATGGCAAATGGTGTCAGGATGTTTAGCAGTTCGGAAGAATCTAAGATCAAGAGGTCTTAAAGGGGATATTAATTGTGATAGATGTGGAGCACCCGAGGAATCTATAAATCATGTTTTTTTTGAATGTCCACCAGCAGTTCAAATCTGGGCCCTTTCCGGGATTCCAACGCATCATGATCACTTTCCAGGACAGTCTTTATTTTCGAATATGGATTATCTATTCTGGAGAATCAGGCCATCAATGGAAGATCATCAATTTGCTTAGATACTTTGGTATATATGGAAAGCACGAAATAATAAAGTATTTAGCAATATGGATATGGATCTTAGGGATACTCTTCAACTGGCATCCACAGAGGCTTTACTGTGGAAGGAAGCACATAATGAGGTGGATCAGAGGCAGAATGCTGCTATTCATACAGAGGACACGGTCCCTCCGGCTCGTTCGGGACGTTGGTGTTTTACGGATGGATCATGGAAAACGGACGATACTTTTTCAGGACAAGGATGGTATAGTACCTTGGATACCTTGGAAGGTTTCGAAGGACTTTTGGGAGCAAGAAACACAAGGGCTAGTCAGTCACCTTTACATACAGAAGTGGAGGCTCTCATTTGGGCAATGGAATGCATGAGGAATTTGCGGCAATATAATGTTACATTTGCAACGGACTGTTCTCAATTGGTGAAGATGGTTTCGGAACCAGAAGAATGGTCGGCGTTTGCAAGTTATTTAGAAGACATCAAGAGTCTTAAAAGGAGTTTCCATAGCTCAGAGATTATCCATATACCAAGGACGCAAAACATTATGGCGGATTGCTTAGCACGTGGTGTGAGGCAACAGTCATCGTTTACTGTCCATATGGATACAGAGCACCCAGTTTGATTTACAGAGTCTACATGAGTCTGTAAAGTTGTTGACAAAAAAAAAATTGGTTATATTAAACCCCCTAAACATAAAAACATAAAATTTAAAAGAAAATTTAATATTAAGAAATCATATAATTGTAATAATGAATAATATAATATATATACCTCGTTAAAGTATATAGTGTTATGTTATTTAAAATATTTTTTAATTATTTGATCAAAAGATGATTATTGTTAAACTGATAGTTCTTAATATCTCTTAAAAAGAAGCAGTATAATAATTTTGATTGTATTTGAAAAATCATATTATATCAGTAAAATATAATTTATAAATATTCTTTTGCAGTAATTGAAAGATATTATAGTCAGCTAAATATATGAAAAATAAAACATTTCAATAATTCTAATTATAAACTATGTTTAGTCAATTAAACATATATCAACTTATGTTACTTAATTATTTTACTTAATCATCTAAGAAATTAGATAGATATATAAAAAACTAGGTGTTTTCCTGCACCATATGCAGAAATAAAAGTTTTAAAATATAAATTTATTTTAAAATAAAAATTTTATTAGTTTTGAGTTTGTTAATTTTTGATTTTATTATTTGCTTACAATATATATAATTTTAATTTAATTATATGTAAAAATTTAAAATTAAAAAAAAAATATTTTTATTCAATGTATATTTAGTAATATATATGTATATCTTTTTGTAAAATATATTAAATCAAATTTTGTAAATGTAAGAGAAAATTTTGTTAAGTGTATAATTATCAAAACATAAAACTAAATAATTTTCTAAAATTTATGGATATTAAAAATAAAGTAATAGTATTGGATTAGAAAATTACATTTAAAAACTGTATAATTTTGAAGAATTGTTATACTAATAATAATTATAAAATAGAATTAAATTTTGAAAAATCCAAAATAATATTATATTTCTTTTTATAACATTATATTATTTATTACTATATTAATGATGATCTATGAGTTATTACCATATTTTAAAAACTTACTAAAAATACAAATCAACAATAAATGTAAATGTCTATGTCACTATTTAAAGAATTTTTTTTAAAAAAAAAATGCATAGTATTTTGAAGAATGTTTTTGTAATAAAATTTATATACTTATAAAATATAGCTAAATAATATTTTGAAATTTTAATTATTATTATATTTCTATTTAATTTATTATTTATTGTTATATTAATTATGATATATAAATTATTACCATATTTTAAAAACTTACCTTAAATGTAAATCAATATTAAATGTAAATATGTCATAATTATCTATAAGTTATTACCATATTTTTAAAAATTATCTTAAATATAAATCAACACTAAATGTAAATATCCATGTCATAATTTATTTCAAACCATGTCATCAATGTTAGTGTACCATGTCATAATTTTTCTTTCAAAAATAATATGGTGATGACACATGTCAAAATCACTTCTCAAATATAGACTAGGGGATATTTCAATTACTTTTAAAATGTATATTTTGCATTGTTTAAAGTTATAATTTAAAATAAATAATATTTCTTTTTCTAATATCAAGATTATCTTTGTGAAATTTGTTTTTATGAAATCATATTATATACAAATATATATTCTTCATCTAAGAAACAATAGCTATAAAGTAAGTATTTTATTACTTCAAAAGTATAATTTATGTTATTTAAAAATATTCTTTTAAATAGAAGATACGATCTTGTGAAATTTCCTTTTTAATGAAATCATATTATATATACTAATATACATATATTTTTGTTTTTAAATTCGTTTTTTAATTTATAAATTTTTCCTTTTTCTATTATATATGTTATATGTAAAATTTTAGAAAGGACACTAAATAAAAATTAATAATAGTATTAAATATAATATTTTTAATTTATTAAGAATATCGGTGTAATCAACCATCGTGAAAATTAATGTGAACGCGATACATACTAAACTGACTTCTCAAATTATTTTATATTGACAAAAAATCATATACTATCAATAAATTTTGAAGCCTACATAATCACTCGCATCAACTCTAATTCCTCGTTCAGTTCGTCTCCTGGAATTATATCTTCACGCAAAACGTTGTTATAAATCAAACAGTATTACATATCACTTCCAAATCTAAAACTTAACACAATATCAAGAAAAAATATTTAAAACAATATGTACTTAAATAAAAGTAAGGTATATCCCGCGTATAATATGTAGTGTATGGACCAACCCTAGTAATTAAACCCCCAGCTAAAAAAGTTTTTTTTTTTAAAATCCTCAATTAAAAATTCTACAAAATAAACCCTCAATTTTTGTTCCATTAACACTTGTTATCCTCTGTCTAAAACGTGACGAAAAGTGACACACATTAACAATTTATAACTTGAGTGTTTATAATGTTAATAACTTAGTTGAGAATTTTTTTTACGATTCGAAAATAGTTGAAGGGTTTTATCACGGAATGTCACTAAATATTTTAAAATCTTTATTATCTCTTATACCTTATTTAAAATTGATTTATGAACCTTTGAACTAATCTATAAATCTGTATATTATTATAAAATTAATTTGTACATCCTAAATTAATAACTTTTAACACTACTTAATACAAACTTAGAAATTTTCAATTATTTGTTATTTGGCAATACTAATATAAGAAAATTAAGCTGTTTATATAGCAATTGTCAAATATCAAATAATTTAAAATTTTCTAAATTATATTAAGTCTTAAGTTGTCTCGTGGATAATTCATCCATGAAATCAATTTTTCTACTTAGAGTAGGATGTCTTTTTTTTATTTTCACGATTTTGGATCTTCGGCTCATACTTTCCTCCTACGCCAAAAAATAATGCAAGATTATTCTTATTTTCTTTGATGTCTGAACCAATATGTTATATTTTTGTTTTATTGATCAATAAAACAATATCTTTGATATATTATTCTTGATTTATTGTATCACTTCATTATTTGTAATATTATTTTCTGTTTCAGTAGTATCACAAATAAAGTGATATTATTTTATCTTAACAAGTAGTAAGAATTTTAATAGTTTATAAAATCATTTTAAAATCGCATTAATCATTGTAAAAGTATTAAAATATTTATGTAGCTTTATAAATCGGTTATAAGATTGATAAAGTAATGTATTAAAATTTATAAATTAGTTTTAAAAGATTATAAATCAATATAAAACAATGCATAAATGGTAATAAAGATTTCAAAATATTTAGTGACGTTTAGTGATAAAACCCCTCAGCTATTTTGAACCGTAAAAAATCCCTCCACTATGTTTTCAACATTATAAACCCTTAACTTATAAATTGTTAACGTATGTCACCCTCTATCAAGGTTTATTCGACGGAGGGTTAACATACGTTAATGAAATTAGAGTAGAGGGTTTATGTAACACCCCGATAGCCCACAGTTAATGGACCATCCATCCCGTTCTAACGGTTGGTCCGTTAGTTTTCCAAAGGCTCGAAATCATTGTTTACTGACCCTGCAATCACCATCCAACCTTTCTCTGTGCTTTGGCATCACTCGCACGCTATCACGAATAACTTTTCGATAGATCACTCATATTTTCACTACTTCAATCTAAGCACGCTTAACTCTGAAAGACGAAAAAGATAAGTCAATTTTGATGGTATATGTAACCAAATCAATTATCTTAAGTCTTTTCATATATCAGAGTTCAGGAATGGTACAGTTTATTTCACGGGATATTTAGCTGGGGCTTTTTTAGGATTCATTTGGGTGGTTTAATTACTAAAAACCCATTAAATAGAATAGAGATAACAAATCATTTAAAAAGACTATGCCTTTGGAATTCGAACGTTGACTTCATTTCTCGAACATCTCCCAACGATCCTATGGCGGATTCCTCCTCTTCCAAAGCACTCCCTGAATCGTGGCAAGTGTTTATCAATTTCAGGGGAAAAGAACTGCGTGGCAATTTCATCAGCCATCTGGAGGGAGCCTTAAGCCAAGCTGAAATCAAATACTACATCGACACGAAAGAGACCCCGAGCGAAGATCTTAGCATCCTTTTCACTAGGATCGAACAATCCGAGATCGCACTGTGCATCTTCTCGAGCATGTACGCTGAGTCAAAGTGGTGTTTGGACGAGCTAGTGAAGATCATGGAACAAGTGGGCAAAGACAAACTCAGAATCGTCCCAGTTTTCTTCAACGTAACACCTGAGGACGTGAAAGAGCAGAAGGGAGAGTTCGGACGTAAGCTATACGGTGAAGGTAGACGGAAACGACCCAATATACCTGACTGGGAGAACGCTTTACAGTCTGTTCCAAGCAAGATAGGCTTGAATCTGGCGACTTGTAGGTATAATTCTTTTTGATTGACATATTTTTTTTTACCAAACAGTTTTCATTGACTATTTTTTTTTTTTGTTCTCACTTGTGTTGCAGAAACGAGAAAGAGCTCGTTGACAAGATCGTTGACTCGGTTAAAAGAGTGCTTGCCAAAACTCCAACGGCAAACAAAGAAGGAGGAGGAGGAGGAAAAGAGCATCTCTCTACGGATCTCTCATCTGTAAGTTCTATTGGCAATGTTCCCTCTAGGCATATCAAACAGCTTACAACGGTGCTTAAGCTTGACCACCGAATAAAACAACGCCTTCAGAAATTTGAAGAAAAGTTCAACTTTGATAGCAACAAAACTCAAATTGTTGGAATTGTTGGGATGCCTGGTATCGGTAAAACCGCTCTGGCCGATATGCATTTCAAGGAGGGGCATATTAAGTTTGTGTTTAAAAAGAATATCAAGGCGATACATGAGGAGTCAAATAACGAACCAGATTGGCTCAAGGACATACTTCTGAATGGTGAAGAGTTTAGTGAAAAGGCTCAAATGTTCAACAGGAAAATTTTCCTTGTTTTAGATGACGTTAGTCATAGGAACCAAGTCAGATTTTTATTGGAAAATCTCGAATTGATCAAGAAGGGAAGCAAGATTGTCATTACAGCGCGTGACAAGTCATGCATCGCAGGGCTGGTTCAGGATACTTATGTTGTCCCTGGATTGGACGACAAAGAAGCCTCGGAGCTCTTCAACCATCATGCCTTTAACGACAAAGTCTCTAGCACCAAGGGAAACTTCCCCAATCTATCCAAAAAGTTTGTGGATTATGCTGGAGGCAATCCACTAGCCCTTGAGGAATTGGGAAAGGAGCTTTGTGGAGAAGACGAAGCTCACTGGGAAAAAAGACTATTAACTCTGCCACACTGTTGCAATCCAAAGATCCTTAAAGAGTTGAGAGTTAGTTATCACAAATTGAGTGATCAACAGAAGGATGTGTTTCTCGACATAGCTTGTTTCTTCAGATCAGAGGAGGAAGATTATGTTAAATGTTTGCTGGACCCCTATGGCCCTGAATCTGGTGAAGCTGTTAGAGAACTCGTAGAAAAGTTTTTCATTTGTATCTCTGCTGGTCGGATAGAGATGCATAATCTGATGTGTACATTGGGGAAGGAACTTGGTTCATCGGACGAACATAAGTCAGGAGAAAGAATGTGGAATCATGAAAAAATTACTAACACCCTACGCTCAGAACAAGTGATCCACAATCAGAAGATAAAAAAGGTAACACATGAATATATATATATATATACTTTCTTGACTCAAGGCTTTATTACTTTACATGGACTTTGCTAACTTCGTTTTTCTTTTAAGGTGAGAGGTATATTCCTAGACACGTCCAAAGTTGAGACAGGAATACCCATAGATCCTAAGATCTTTGTAGAGAAGTTCAATAAGCTGGATCTGCGATACCTTAAAATCTATGACTCTCTTTGTCCGCGGCAATGTGAAGTTGACTGTAAAATAAACGTGCCTGATGGACTGGAGTTCCCGTTTTCAGAGATCAGATATCTCCATTGGCTGAAATATCCATTGGATGAACTTCCACCAGACTTCAACCCAGAGAATCTTGTTGATCTTAGGTTGCCTTACAGTAAGATTGAACGTGTTTGGAAATCTGTTAAGGTGTGTCTTCAAGTGCCAACTTTGAATACATTTGTTTATGGTCTTGATTGTAACCGTGTTCTGAATGTTTGTCACAGGAAACACCATGGTTGAAGTGGGTGGACCTCAGCTACTCGACCAGACTGACTGACCTGTCAGCATTGTCCAAGGCATTTCATCTCCGAAGGCTAGATCTTGAAGGCTGCACGATTCTTGATAAGTTGCCAAGAGAGATGAAAAATATGAAAAGCCTTGTTTTTCTTAACCTCAGAGGATGCGTAATGCTCACGTCTCTACCTGAGAAGCTTAATTTGCTCTCCCTGAAGACTCTCATCCTTAGTGGATGTTCAAAATTTAACAACTTCGAGCTGATCTCTGAAAATCTTGAGTTTCTACATTTAGATGGCACTGCAATCGAGAGTCTTCCTCGGACCATCCAAAACATTCAGAAACTTGTGTTGTTGAATCTGAAAGACTGCAAAATGTTGGAGTTTCTACCTGATTGTCTCGGCAAGCTGAAGGCTCTTCAAGAACCCATACTCTCTGGCTGTTTAAGGCTTGAGAGTTTCCCTGATATTAAGGAGAGCATGGAAAACCTGCAAATTTTGCTTCTTGATCGAACCTCAATAAAAGAGTTGCCCAAGATGTTATTACACTTTCGTAAGTTCAAAGACCAAGCAGTGTTGCAACAGTCACCTCGGATGATTGGCCTACCAATGTTACTGCGTCTATGCTTGAGCAGAAACGATATCATATGCAGCCTACAATCTAGCATTAGTCAACTATATCATCTGAAATGGATCGACTTAAAGTATTGCAAGAATCTCATATCTATTTCAACGCTCCCACCGAATCTTCGATGCTTAGATGCACATGCTTGCCATTCACTAAGCACAGTAGCGAGCCCCCTGGCTCTTATGACAACGCAGAAGGTCCCCTCCTCATTCATTTTCACCAGCTGTGAAAATCTAGATCAGGTCGCAAAGAATGAAATCATATGCTATGCTCACAATAAGAGCCGTATGATTTCAGGCGCATTGAATCGCCATAATAAGGCCTGTCTCTCTCTCTATTTTTTTCTTTTCTAAAGCTCCATCAACTTATATTAATTATCTTCTCTTTTATTTTACAGGGTTTTGCTTTTGAAGCTTTGATTGCCACTTGCTTTCCTGGACGTGAGGTTCCTGCTTGGTTTAGTCACAAAGCTTCTGGAGCTGTGTTAGAGCCCGAGCTACCAGGACACTGGACTGAAAGTGGGTTTGTTGGGATAGCTCTATGTGCCGTTGTCTCTTTTCAGGACCAAAAAATTCAAAACAACAACCTCCAGGTGAAATGCAAATGTGAGTTCAACAATGTTGAGAGATCCTCTAGTTACATAAACTGCAATGTTGGAGGTTTATTCGAGACGGGTGATGAGCAACGCACAATTAAGTCGACTCATGTGTTCATTGGCTACACCAACTGGTTAAATATCAACAAATTTCAAGAAGAGGATGGTGAGAAGAGATGTTTTCCTACTAAGGCTTTCATTAAATTTGATGTGACATATGGTAGTGGTGAGGTTACGAATTGCGAGGTGCTGAAGTGCGGTTTTAGTCTAGTTTATGAATCTGGTTCTTGGGAGGCAAGCTCAAGGACAGAGGCCTTGGAACAATGTGAAAATAGATGGTCGGGTCTCTTGAGAAAAATAAGAAGGGTTCTTAATTTAATGATTTCCAATTTCGGTGCAACTACAACAACGAACGACGAATTCAATGGTGAATAAGCTGTAATATGTAGCTTCATAGACAGCTAGTTAGCTTATCTTATCTAGTTACCTTTTCTGTAACAAGAAGTTGATTATTGATGTAAATCGTTGCACAAAAGTTCATTTTTATTGTCTCAGTACTAAAACAGTATCCGGTGCTAGACTATCAAATTTAAAAATTTCAAAAGACAGTACAGGATCTTTGGATGGAACACTTATTCGGGGTATAGACTAAATCAAGTAAGCTGTTTCATCAAATTTCCTTTGCAATCATACACAGCATAACAAGCCTAGCAATCACAGAAGATCTCGTACGTGTCTCTTCTAGTACATCAGGATTATAAATCTTAGTGTGAGGCAACCTAAGATCAACAAGATTTATTACCGATAAAGCATGACCTTCAAGTATAGACCCTTTTCTGTGGTTTTTAAGTGAAGTAAGGCGCACAAATGAGTCACAGGTCATGAGCTTGCTTTTTGAAGCTTCTGTTTGCATCTTGCTTTTCTGCAAGTGAAGTTCATGCTTGATCCAGTCAGAGAGCTCTGGACCAGTGTTAGTCAGAGCTGCCACACCATTGGAGTGAAAAATGGGTTAGTATGTATGAGCTACTTCTTTTGTCATGTACCTGAAAATCACTCAAGTAAAAGAATTCTGCGGATGTTACTAGTTAAAAGAGCATACTTTTGAGGAGATCCTGCCATTACTACTTGGATCAAAAAGATATTGCCAAAATGCCAACTCAACACTGCTTTGCAGCATTATCTCCCTACCATTGCATCAAGTCTGCAACTAACATTCTAGAACAAATTTCTCGAAACCGATCCTATTAAGTATTAACTTTGTACAAGCTATTGCACCCGTGGAAAACTCTTACCGACATAGGAAATTCGGCCACTCCTATCCATTGGGACTGCCCCATAAATAAAGCCATTTTTTTGTACACAAAATAAGGCCATTGATTAAAATCAGTAGGTATTAGGTACTTGTTAGTGGTAGTGTAATATTCTTCTTCGATCTTCTGCCAATTAAAATCAGCATTTAGTAGGAGCAAACAGAAGTAGTCCGCTAAAAGAGGAAGACGCTCTCTTGTGTTAGATCTGGTGACTAATCTCATATGTTTGATATAACTCAAATTAACTAACGAGTAACTTTTACTTTATCAAATAAGAAATAAGAGGTTCAGCTATAATATTTATGGATCATCGAATCCACAAAGAGCAGGAGCACACATATATAAAAAGAAGGCCGAAAACTGAGAAAGACATTCACAAACACAAGTTTCTCGGCACAAAACTATGGTTTTCAACTTTTCATTATTATGTGTTTTTGCCGAGTTGACGTAATTCTAAAGTTTTCTTTTGTAATCCATCTCTTGATCAATCAATAAGCATATTTGCAATAACTCCCAATCGAATTCGCGTGTATATCCAACACGTGACGAATTCAGATTAAACAATTTTTCAAGATTTAGCTTCATCATTTCCCACCTATCAACGATTCTCACAACTTAGAGTTCTTGTTTAAAAACTACCATTGGTAAGATTGAAACATATCACAAAATTGGAAGCAATGCAGACCAAATTGGACTTATCCACTAAATCAGGGTTTCCTGTTTAGGAAGTAAAAGTAGCTTGTCTTTCATGATAACAAAACAGAGGAAGAGATATAAACAGACTAAAAATACAATCCCGAATAAAACCAAAGGCAAACAAGTTATGTAATCTTCTTCCAAGTTCCAATCGTGCTTTCTTAGCATAGATTTAAATATTGGACAGCGTTTTCACTTGTTACACTAATCCATTTAGAATACTATCTAGCAAGCTTAAATTTTGGTGCGACTCAAAGGTGTTCAACATAAAAAGCTTTTAAAATTTTGTAATCTCAAAACCTCTGTGTTATCCACAGTCTTTCCTTAAGTGGAGAACACCATAGATCCAGATTCTATTTCTCTCAGTCCTCCTACATCCAATGGTTTGATCATCTTTATAACCTCTGTACGTTTGATTCTCGTGCAACAAGAGAGATCAAGAAGTTGAAGATTCTTTAGCTGATCAATGCGTGGGGTGCGCTCCAAAGTTGTGCAACCTTTTAGAACGATCTCCTTGAGACTAACAGCTTTCGATAGTTCATCAACTTCAACTAGTTTCTGAGAATGACTAAGATTTATTATCTTCAACTTCGCTAGACTCTGTAAAACAAAATGAAACACAAAGTATATCAATAAAAAATGTAAGAGTGAACCAAAAAAAACAATTGCGTTTACCTTGGTTCCTTTCCAGAGATATTGAAGCTGACTATAAGGCATATTGATTTCAACAAGGTGTCTCGGATCGAAATCTTGAGGCAAAGATTGCAACGGATAGTATTCCCAGTGAAGTAGTTTGAGCTCATAAGGCAAAGATTCTAGCCCCTTAGGGAGATATAGTTCTTGAGAAGGTTCAGAGCTTGAACTGTAAATCTTCAACAGCCTAAGATTATACATATTCTCAAATGCATTAGGATTAACAAAAACGTTTATGTTTGTCGTGTCAAGAAATATTCCTTCAATAAATTCAGTTTCCTACAAAAAAAAAACATAAACAAGAGGGTCAGATTCATGAAGAGGGTTTCTATATTATTCATATGTGACTCAGTAATACCTTAGGTTCATCCTCTTCTAGTACCGACTTGATGCTTGACGGTTCCCACATTCTCGCAATGTGACTATTTTCTGTTTTGGCGATTTCCCGACCAACATCTCGTATCAAATTATGCATCTCCACCTTTCTGTTCTCTGATATCATCAATAGAGACCGATCAACAAGACGGTCAACTCCAACGTGAGGAAAAAAACCACAACCTTCGAGAATTCGCAAGATGTAGTCTAAATGTTCATCTTTAAAGAAACAAGCAATATCTAAAAATATGTTCCTCTCGTGGTCGGTGAGCGTATCATAGCTGCTTTTGAAAACGTCCATAATCTCTTGTGGAGGATGACGCTTGATCTTTTCGAACTCTACTTCCATTTCTTCTGGTTTTGCTCTCTCCTTCAGTTCTCTGCCATAGGAGCAAAGAGCTGCCCGATTCCCACTAGCATACTCAACGACCTTCTTTGACATTTCATGTAGATTACTATCACTTGGTTCTTTCTCTGGAAACGCGACCTGGTTGAATAGTTGTAGAGCCTCCTTCTTGTTTAAAGATGTTACCTCTAAAAAACCCTCGACTTGACACTGATAAAGAACTTGTTTATCTCGTGATGTTATGATGATTAAACTTGCGGTACCAAAACAATCATATTCTCCAAGGAAAGACTCGGCTTCCATAGGATTGTGCACATCATCAAGAACAATAAGAACTGTTTTCTTTTTTAGTTTCTCGATGGAATGCTCTTCCCGCAATTTGTATAGTCCTTCCTCATGAAACTTTATGTGGAAGTCTTCGATGAAGCAATGAGCTTCAAAGTCTTGACACATTAGGTTAAATGCTGTTTGAGCTATGGTAGTCTTGCCTACGCCAGGCATACCCCATATCCCTAGCCGGTAGATGTCATGAGATTGTTTGCGAAGCAAGTTTTCAATCCCAAGAAACCTCGAATAAAAGCCGATCTTACCAGTTGGATACATCTTCTCGCGCACATCTGCAACAATTTCATCCACTAACTCCGAGTCACTGCAAGTTGTTAAGACATGACTGTATTCGTTATTTGATCTTTTATATGTGTTACTAGTAATTTCATACTATACTGTACAATGCTAGCCATAAAATCATTATTGCTGTCCAAACCTAGCATCGTACACGTAAGGTAAAACAATATAGGGAAAAAAACTAGTTTAACCTTTATTTATCAATTAATTACTAGTTTAACTCTAATTTTATTTTAATAGCTAGTTTGCTTTTCATACCTAATTTACACTTATTCCACTTGTTAGCAAAAAAAAATAATTACAAAAATGCAATTATTGAATTTTCGAAATATTTACAATTTGACCGTTCACATTCTTATTTTGTCTACGTTTTATGTAGCCATAGACTCAAAAATATTATTCTTTAGCCATAGATTTATTTAAAAAATGATAGACTTAATAAGATTTCTATAGATTTGTTACAACAAATCTGTCACGTTTGACCATAAATTTATTAAATATTGACAGATTTAATTTGTTGGGCCACAAATTTACTTAATTTAAACAGATTTATGTAGAATTTGATAGATTATATTTGAGAAATGATTTTGCCACATGTCTTCTCTACAATCATTCTCACAAAAATAATATGACATGGCTACTAAAATTGATGACTTGTCTTATAGATTAATATGACATGGACAATTTTTTGCCACATGTCTTCTCTACAATCATTCTCACAAAAATAATATGACATGGCTACTAAAATTGATAACATGTCTTATAGATTAATATGACATGGAAAATTATACTTAATGGTAATTTATATTTTTGGTAAACTTTTTAAAATATGATAATAACTCATATATTACATTTATCTTCGATTTATATTTTTGAACTTTTTAAAAATATGGTAATAACTCATAAATCATCATTAAATAAATATATTCAATTATGGCATTTCAAATTTCGAAATATCATTTAAATTAAAAAAAATTCAAAAATATATACATATTTTTAGAAAATTACAAAAATTAAATCATAAAATCAAATTAAATCGTAAAATCATTAGTTTCTTATATATATCTACAGATTTTATAAATATTTTTTAATTTTAATTTTTGACAATTATGAAATTTTCATCCCCTAGACTATATTTGAGAAGTGATTTTGCCACATGTCTTCTACAATCATTTTCACAAAAATAATATGACATGGCTACTAAAATTGATGACATGTAGGGATAATTTGAAAATTACCCTATTTTTTATTTGAAATTTGAAAAATACCTTTCTTTTTATTTTTTTTGAAAATTACACTTTATTACATGTAATAAGACACTTTTGTCCTGGTTTCATTTATTAATTAATTTTTAATAGCTAACTAATTAAGAAAGAATATAACTAAAATTAAACTTTGAAAAATATTATTATTGTCTGTGCGTTTCTAGCAAATAAACGTTTTTGACATAAAAATATGTTCATGTTGTTGATTCTTAGTATCTTTCATAAAATGGTGAATGAATTGAATCATACACAGTCGGGAAAAAAAAAGAATTGAATCATACACATTTTAAAAACAGTGAGAAAGTACGTTAAGAAATTATCTGCAAGTGTGCGTAAGAGTTCTTCCTTGCTCTAGATTCACAAAGTTCATAAAATATCATTTCAACCCTAGATTGCTGTGTGTTAGTCAAAGGAAAATACTGTAAAAATAGAAAAAAAAAACCAATCCACCTTTTACTTCCTATATTTTATCTGGGTTTGTTTCATGTGTATCCCAATCGTGCATCGGAACAAAAAAGTCTTTCAATCAGAACAAGTGATTATGTAGTTATTGCTACACCCCTTTGTGTTATTGACTGACTGATTTTTGTTTTTCTTTAAATCTTAAGAACAAGAGTAGGGGGAATTTGCCTGAAAAAAACTGAAAGGTGTTTTGATTGGGAAGGAACAAGTTGAAAATCTGATTTTCAAACGTATATGATTCTAAATTTATTTGTTTTTTTATTTAAAAAATATTTTAGAAGCTAAAATAAATATAAAGATTTTTATTGGATAGTTTGGTAATTTGATGTATCAATAAGTGTAGTTTTCCAAAATATTATATAATGGTATAATTTTCAAAATATATTCTTATATGGAGGTATTTCCCCAAATTTTCCCCTTATAGATTAATATGACATGGACAATTATATTTAATATTAATTTATATTTTTGGTAAACTTTTTAAATATGGTAATAATTCATGTATTACATTTATTGTCGATTTATATTTTTGGACTTTTTAAAAATATGGTAATAACTCATAAATCATCATTAAAATAAATGTATTTAATTATGGAATTTCAAATTTTAAAATATCATTTAAATTAAAAATATTTCAAAAATATATACATATTTTTAAAAAATTATAAAAATTAAATCATAAAATCAAATTAAATCATAAAATCATTAGTTTCTTATATATATATATCTACAGATTTTATAAATATTGTTTGATTTTAATTTTTGACAATTATGCAATTTTACATATTTATTTAATATATTTAATTAAAATAAATAGATAGAAAATCTACCTAAGATTATAATTTTAAATATATACATGCACATTCTTAAATATATTTCAAAATAAACAAAATTGTTTTTTATCTTAATTTTAATGTTCAGTTAAATCAAATTTATATTAAAATATTAATAAGAAAAAGAAAATTTATAATATTAATAAAAAATAAATATAATTTATATTTATTTGTTAGAAAATATTTTAAAATTTTTTTACTGCACATGGTGCAGGAAAGCACCTAGTATTCAATAAATGACATTTGTTAATTTTTAATATTTAGCCAAACTCATTTTTGACTTCTATTTCTCATTCAAAACTAATTCTGATTTTGACATATGAGTACATTACTTCATAGTGTCAAACATTCGGTTATTCCGACGAACGTTTTCGTCCCCAAGCATATCGAAAAATGGTCTTAAACCATTTCGTCAAAAACGAGTTCCAACAATAGGATCATCTCAATCCTACTTAGCCCAAGTGACCTGACCTGATTGATTATATGCATTCATGTTGCATGCAGGACCGAGAGCGATTTTATCAGAGAGGTCGTTGCGAGACTGAAGAAAATGATAGCCTCGATTGAAGTAGAGGAAGGAACCAACATGGTTTCTACTAATAATGCTTCATCTGGAGACATCATACAGCCACTAGAGCCTTTCCCCCGCCATGGAATGAAAGAATTCCTGAAGCAATTGGAAGAAAAGATTGACTTCAAATCCGAAGAAACTCAAATCGTTGGAATTGTTGGGATGCCTGGGACGGGTAAAACAGCTCTCGCGGAAATGCATCATCAAACGTGGCAGCACATGTTCGTGTTCAACGAGATTTTCCAAGGATTTCGTGAAAAGTCTAGAGACCATGATTGGGTGAAGAACACGCTTCAGAGTGCTCAACACAATAGGTCAGACGATGAAATGGTAAAGGTTTTGATTGTTCTAGATGACGTGAGCGACAAGAAACAACTAGAGTTTCTTCGGACGAACCGTGAACTGGTTATTAAAAAGGGAAGCAAGATTGTGATAACAACGCGTGACAAGGGATTGATCGAAGAATTAGTTGAAGATACATACGTGGTCCCTGGATTGGACGACAAAGAAGCTTTACAGCTCTTCAACTATCATGCCTTCAATGGTCAAGACTATGATCATCCCCCAGAGAGTTTCGTAGAAATGTCAAAAATGTTTGTGGAATATGCCGGAGGCAATCCACTAGCTCTCCGGGAATTGGGAAATGAGCTTTGTGGGGAAAAAGAGGCTCACTGGAGAATGAGACTAGAAACGCTGCCACATTGTTGCAATGAGAACATCAGAAGAGAGCTAAGAATCAGTTACGAAGACCTGACTGAGATGCAGAAACATGCATTTCTCGACATAGCTTGTTTCTTTAGATCCGAGGAAGAAGATTATGTAAAACACATACTGGACAATAACTCTGGTGAAGCTGGGAGGGAAGTAAGAGATCTCGCCGACAAGTTCATGATAAATATCTCTGCAGGCCGAGTAGAGATGCATAATCTCTTTTGTACGCTGGGAAAAGAAATTGGTTCATCTGCGGAAAAAAATTTGGGGAAAAGTAGATTGTGGAATCATCAAGATGCTCGTGAGGCTCTGGTCCTCAAAAAGGTAAGCAAAAGAATTCTCAATAACATACAACTTCCTAATAAAATTTTATATTTTGTGTTTATATATTAAATTTCATTTGGGCGTCGATAACATTTCCAACTTATTGTTATTTTAAACTTAAAATTCAGTTTTAAGAGAAAAATATAGGAAACTACATTGGAAATGGCAAGGGTATACCCTTTAGGATGTAAAGCTTTGTTCTAATATATATATATTTTTTTTTGATCAAAATTCTAATATATTTATATCTACTGTCAATAGGGAACAGTTAGTGCAAGAGGTGTATTCCTAGATATGTCCAAAATAGGCAAGGGAATAGCCTTAGAACGTAAAGCTTTGATCAAGATGCCGAATCTCCGGTACCTCAAAATATTTGACTCTGGCTGTCCTCGGCAATGTGACCCTGTTGACGGCAAAGTAAACTTGCCTGACGGACTTGAGTTTCCCTTGAAAGAGATCCGATATCTCCACTGGCTGAAATTTCCATTGGAAGAACTTCCACCAGACTTCAGCCCGGAGAATCTTATTGACCTTAGGCTGCCTTACAGCAAGATTCAGAGGGTTTGGAGAGAGCCTAAGGTGTTTTATTTGTACTTTTAATATTAAATTCAGTAAGCTAAAGTAACATATGTACGTAGCTTAGCTGATCGGGTTATGTGTTTAATGGTTGTCACAGGATACACCAAATTTAAAGTGGGTGGATCTAACTCATTCGACTAACTTGACCGACATTTCAGCTTTGTCAAATGCTATATCTCTTACACGGTTGAGTGTTGAAGGTTGCACTAAGCTTGATAAGTTGCCAGAAGGTATAGGAAATATGAAGAGTCTTGCTTTCTTGAATCTCAGAGGATGCACAAGTCTCTTGTCTCTCCCGGAGATTAATAACTTAATCTCTCTCAAAACTCTCATCCTCAGTGACTGCACAAATTTTAGAGAATTTCAGGTAATTTCTGAAAATCTTGAATATCTACATTTGGATGGTACTGCGATTAAGGGACTCTCTCCGTCCATCCAAATCCTCGGAAGACTTATTGTCTTGAATCTGAAAAACTGCAAGAAACTTGAGTCTCTACCAGACTGTCTTGACAAGCTTAAAGCTCTTGAAGAACTGATACTCTCTGGTTGTTCAAGGCTTAGAAGATTTCCCCATGTTGAGGAAATCATGGAGAATCTTCAAATTTTATTACTCGATGGGACGTCGATCAAAGAGCTTCCAACTACATTATTACATTCTGGTAATAACTTCATCGACCAAGTGGCTTTACAACGGATACAACTTCGGATGACTGGATTATCCTTGTTGCGGCGTCTATGCTTAAGTAGAAATGATGAGATCAGCAGCTTGCAATCAAGCATCAGTCAACTCTATCATTTGAAATGGATTGACTTGAAGTATTGCAATAATCTTACATCTCTTTCAACGCTCCCACCGAATCTACAATGCTTAGATGCACATGGTTGCACCTCACTAAGAACAGTTGCCAGTCCTCTGGCCAGTCTCTTGCCGTCAACAGAGCAGGCCCCATCCTCATTTATTTTCACCAACTGTGAAAAATTGGAGCACGTTGCAATGAACGAGATCATGTTCTATGCTCACAAGAAGAGTCGGCTGATTTCAGATGCACTGAACCGCCAAAATAAGGTATTTCTTTTTTTTTTCTAACTAACCTAACAATAAGTAGGGTATATTAAATATTCAGAAAAAAAAAAATTCTTATTATGTGTGTACTAAGTGAAAAGCATCACTAATACAGTGAATGTATTACTTATCTTTGGTTTTACTTTACAGGGACTTGCTTTCGAGTCTTTGGTAGGCACTTGCTTTCCCGGAATTGAAGTTCCGGCATGGTTCAATTATAAAGCTTCTGGAGCAGTCATAAAGCCAGAACTGCCTAGACATTGGAGTGAAAGTGGGTTTGTCGGAATAGCTCTATGTGCTATTGTCTCTTTTCATGACTACAAAATCCAAAACAACAACCTCATGGTGAAATGCATATGTGAATTCACAAATGCCATTGGAACATCCTCTACTAGCTTTTTCAACTGCGCTGTTGGAGGTTTATCCGAGGCAGGCAATGAGCAACGCACAGTCAAATCTACTCATGTTTTCATTGGCTTCACTAGTTGGTTAAATATCAACAAATGTAAAGAAGTTGGCCTTAAAGAAGGGTGTATTCCTACTACGGCTTCCATTGAATTTAAGGTCACAGATGGTACTTGTGAGGCTGCAAACTGCGAGGTACTAAAGTGCGGTTTTAGTTTCATTTGTGAATCTGATAATGGTTCTTGGAATGCAAACGCTGACGCAAATCCAATGAGATATGAATCTAATGATGGTGCTTTGGATGCAAACACTGATGCAAGTCCAGTGATATTGGAATCTGATACTGGTTTTCCGGATGCAAACGTGGTTGCAAATCCAGTGGTGGAGGGAGAAATACAAGGTGGGGGTAGATTTTTGGGTCTCTTGAGAAGAAGAGGAGGGTGGTTTTTAAATTTGTAATTACAAAAATGTAAATGTACTAGCATCAAATGAATGACGATAGTATCAATGGTAAAGGAAATAACTTCCACCGTGAATACTATAATAGCTGAATAGCTTTTTGATATATCAATGGTAAAGGAAATAACTTTCATCGTGAATACTATAATAGCTCATCATTTCCCACCTATCAACGATCCTGGTTTATTGAGATTTACCACGGATTGCAAAGACCTGATTGCAATGTTGACGAAACCGCAAGCATGGCCAAGCTTCTCAACTGAATTAGAGATGATTCAGACGATCAAGATGTGCTATTTGGACTTCTAGATTTGTTATGTGCCAAGAACTGAAAATGTGATAGCTGATTCATTAGCTAGGACTGCTCGTACCTTTCATAGATCACTTTGCTACTTTGGTTGTTCTATTCCGGTCTGGTTACCTAGATCACCTCAAATTTTAGTAATAGAATAGCCTTTCGATGCCAAAAAAAAAAAACGATCCTGGTTTAAAAACCACCTTTAGTACGATTGAAACATATCACAGAAATGGAAGCCATGCAACCAAATTGGAATTATCCACTAAATAAGGATTTCCTATTTAGGAAGTAACAGTTGCTTGTCTTTTACGACAACAAAACAGAGGAAGAGATAAACAGAGTCAAAATACAATCCGAATAAAGCCTAAGGCAAGCAAGTTATATATGTAATCTTCTTAAAAACGTCCTTTCTTAGCATATATTAAATATTGAACAGCGTTTTCACTTGTTTCCCTAATCCATTTAGAATACTATCTTGCAAGATTAAATTTTGGTGCGACGCAAAGGTATTCAACATAAAAGCTTTTAAAATTTTGTAGTCTCAAAACCTCTCTGTGTTAATCAGTCTTCCCTTAAGTGGAGAACACCATAGATCCAGATTCTATTTCTCTCAGTCCTCCTATATCCAATGATTTGATCATCTCTATAACCTCTGTACGTTTGATTCTCGTGCAACAAGAGAGATCAAGAAGTTGAAGATTCTTTAGCTGATCAATGCGCGGGGTGCGCTCCAAATTTGTGCAACCTTTTAGAACGATCTCCTTAAGACTACAAGCTTTCGAGAGTTCATCAACTTCAACTAGTTTCTGAGAATGACTAAGATTTATTATCTTCAACTTCGCTAGACTCTGTAAAACAAAATGAAACACAAAGTAAATCAATAAAAAATGTAAGAATGAACCAAAAGTAAAAAAACAATTGCGTTTACCTTGGTTCCTGTCCAGAGATATTGAAGCTGACTATAAGGCATATTGATTTCAACAAGGTGTCTCGGATCGAAATCTTGAGGCAAGGATTGCAATGGATAGTATTCCCAGTGAAGTAGTTTGAGCTCATAAGGCAGAGATTCTATCCCCTTAGGGAGATATAGTTCTTGAGAAGGTTCAGAGCTTGAACTGTAAATCTTCAACAGCCTAAGATTATACATATTCTCAAATGCATTAGGATTAACATAAACGTTTATGTTTGTCGTGTCAAGAAATATTCCTTCAATAAATTCAGTTTCCTACAAAAAAAAACATAAACAAGAGGGTCAGATTGATGAAGAGGCTTTCTATATTATTCATATTTGATTCAGTAGTACCTTAGGTTCATCATCTTCTAGTACTGACTTGATGCTTGACGGTTCCCACATTCTCGCAATGTGACTATTTTCTGTTTTGGCGATTTCCCGACCAACATCTTGTGTCAAATTATGCATCTCCACCTTTCTGTTCTCTGATATCATCAATAGAGACCGATCCACAAGACGGTCAACTCCAACGTGCGGAAAAAAACCACAACCTTCGAGAATTCGCAAGATGTAGTCTAAATGTTCATCTCTAAAGAAACAAGCAATATCTAAAAATATGTTCCTCTCGTGGTCGGTGAGCGTATCGTAGCTGCTTTTGAAAACGTCCATAATCTCTTGTGGAGGATGACGCTTGATCTTTTCGAACTCTACTTCCATTTCTTCTGGTTTTGTTCTCTCCTTAAGCTCTCTGCCATAGGAGCAAAGAGCTGCACGATTCCCACTAGCATACTCAACGACCTTCTTTGACATTTCAAGTAGATTACTATCACTTGGTTCTTTCTCTGGAAACGCAACCTGGTTGAATAGTTGTAGACCCTCCTTCTTGTTTAAAGATGTTACCTCGAGAAAACCCTCGACTTGACACTGATAAAGAACTTGTTTATCTCGTGATGTTATGATGATTAAACTTGCGGGACCAAAACAATCATATTCTCCAAGGAAAGACTCGGCTTCCATAGGATTGTGCACATCATCAAGAACAATAAGAACTGTTTTCTTTTTTAGTTTCTCGATGGAATGCTCTTCCCGCAATTTGTATAGTCCTTCCTCATGAAACTTTATGTGGAAGTCTTCGATGAAGCAATGAGCTTCAAAGTCTTGACACATTAGGTTAAATGCTGTTTGAGCTATGGTAGTCTTGCCTACGCCAGGCATACCCCATATCCCTAGCCGGTAGATGTCATGAGATTGTTTGCGAAGCAAGTTTTCAATCCCAAGAAACCTCGAATAAAAGCCGATCTTACCAGTTGGATACATCTTCTCGCGAACATCTGCAACAATTTCATCCACTAACTCCGAGTCACTGCAAGTTGTTAAGACATGACTGTATTCGTTATTTGATCTTTTATATGTGTTACTAGTAATTTCATACTATACTGTACAATGCTAGCCATAAAATCATTATTGCTGTCCAAACCTAGCATCGTACACGTAAGGTAAAACAATATAGGGAAAAAAACTAGTTTAACCTTTATTTATCAATTAATTACTAGTTTAACTCTAATTTTATTTTAATAGCTAGTTTGCTTTTCATACCTAATTTACACTTATTCCACTTGTTAGCAAAAAAAAATAATTACAAAAATGCAATTATTGAATTTTCGAAATATTTACAATTTGACCGTTCACATTCTTATTTTGTCTACGTTTTATGTAGCCATAGACTCAAAAATATTATTCTTTAGCCATAGATTTATTTAAAAAATGATAGACTTAATAAGATTTCTATAGATTTGTTACAACAAATCTGTCACGTTTGACCATAAATTTATTAAATATTGACAGATTTAATTTGTTGGGCCACAAATTTACTTAATTTAAACAGATTTATGTAGAATTTGATAGATTTATTTTTGTTTAGCCAAAAATTTACTTGTTTTTGATAAACTTAATTTTGATTTGATTGATTTATTATTTTTTAGCCACAAATTTACTTAATTTTGACGGACTTAATTAGGATATGATAAAATTATTTAATCTTTGGCCACAGATATATTAGAATTTCACAGATTTAGTTAGAATTTGATAGATTTATTTATTATTTGACAACTGATTTGTTATAATTTGACAGATTTATTTAAACTTAAGCCACAAATTTATTTATTATTTGGCCACAGATTTTTTTTAATTTTTGCAAACCAGATTACACTGTTTAGTTATGAAATTATTTCATATACTAGTAATCTAAACCAAAACGTTCCAAACCAACCATAATTTGAATCAAAAGCATGTGAACCAAACTTATTTAATTAAACCAAACCAAACTTAATTTAAACCAAACAAAGAGAAAAACCCTAATCTACGAATCACTCTTACACGTGATTACCTTGATTGACGTTAATGGCGTTTTCAGACTGATAATTACAAAGTTTATGGAGAACATTTTTTTTGTAACTGATAATTACAAAGTTTATGGAGAACATTTTGATTTTCTACTTTATTTTTCTTCGACAAATAATAATACGATACATAGGGATTAGTGGTTTCTATTTTCTGTTTTAAAAATTATTGATGAAATATATTAGAAATGGCAATATTGTAATAAAAATGAACAATTAAAGTTATTTGGTCTTTAGCCACACATACTAACATGTTTCGATGATGTAGAGTTAGATTAGTAATTAACAAAAAAGTAAGAGTTATTCTTGGTAATTTACTCAACAATATATTAACCAATTGCTGACTTGACCACTACTTAGAAAGGTTATAATTGTTTACAACATTTGAGTCCAGAATCCAGATTACAACATTTACACTCATCCATATATATCATCAAAATGTTTTAAATCGTTTGGATCTGAAAGTCACGCAGGTTCCCAGATCTAAATTATTATCAACACGAAAAAGTAAAATAAAAATGTACTCTCTCCGTATCACTTTAAGTGATTTTTAAGGATTTCGATTTTGATTCAAAATAAGTGATGTTTTTACTTTCTTAGATAAAATTTAATATCACTTAAATTTCTTAACCAATTACAAGATAGTGAGTCTTTTTTTCATTGGTTAAACTAGTTTTATTTAATGCTATTTTTATATAACCAAGATAAATGACATAAAACATTGATTTTTCTTAATCTTTGTGAGAAAACCCCTTAAATTGGTTATTTAGATATTTTTAGGTTCATATACATCTGAACCGAACTCATCCAGATCTAAAAAGACTCAACTCAAAATCCAACACATAAATTTATAATATTCAAACGAGGCTTAATTTCAAATCAAGAAAAAAGTGATGCTCGAAATGAATAATATGTACCTAAAAAGAATAGCCAATATTCATGCCTAACTGATTTTATTTAGTAATGCGGAGTGAAAAATTAATTGACAATAAATATAATACATTTTTTCTTATTTTGATTTAAGTTATTATTTTACTCACAAAAACATGTCTTTGAATTATTTTTTTTGGCTATTCCACGATTGAAACTAAAATAAAAATGTTTTAGTAAAACAAACTAAACTGAACGTTTAACCATATTCAAAACCCAATTATTATGCATTTTTAATTTTATAATTGGCACAAAGTTAATATTGGTTAACTAATAAATAAAAATATGCACTATTATTATGGTAATATAATTATTGATGTAAATTATTATTAAGGTAAATAATTAATAAAATTGTTAAGATAAGTAAATATGAAACTACAATTATTGTAATATTGTTATCTATGTTTCAAACAATTTTCATTTATTATGCTATCTATGTTTCCAAACAATACCAAAATGTATTTCAGTTTTAATAATAGAGATTAGTCATATCAAACATTATTATTAATATTTGTTTTTGGGATAGTATCTTTATCATATAATAATAAACATAGTTAATTAATATAAATAAAATTTAAATAAAATATCTGTTTTCTTAGTAAAATTACTCAATTTGTATCATTCTCATTCTTACCTTTTTCTATTTTCTTCTTTATTTTATTATTAAGAAACTGGATGAGAAATTAACAGTAAGAAATCAAAAGAACATTATTGAATAAGGGTATAACTAGTTGAAATGCAGCAGTTATAGGTGTAGTTATGGAGTTCACGGGGATATAAACGAATGTGGTTTCAAGCTTTATTAAAAGATGATTGATATAATGTGTTAGAAATTAGTGCACTTGTGAGATACTTACGATTCGTTCGTTACGAGATATTGCAATAATTTGATAATAAATTATCAATATTAACTTATAACATTATAAATATATCAAAAACATATTATCATGATAAAACAGAAAATTATTATTTTAATATAATTAAAAATAATTTGTTTATTTATTGATTAGTTTTAGTTTATATAATAGTTATAATTTTTTTTAAAAGTTCTGAAGATTTATATTATAATTGTTTAACATTGTCTGGTGTGTATATATATATATATTAATGTTTAAAATCATAGTGAATATTTTTGGTTTAAGGTTCTTATAATATACATTATGATAACGTTAGTGAATATAAATTTAAATATCGAAAGTATTTTTTTTATTTATAACATATCAATGTTAAAATTTCAATTTAAAATATTTAAAAGTAAAAATTAATCCACATGTAACTTTCTACAACCGCAAATGCTAATGGAAATTAATTTTCAATTTAAAAAAAGATTAGAACGGTTTATTGCATTTTTTTAATAAATGTTGCAAAATGCTAACTACGTTTAGTTTACAGATAGTAACACTAAAACCAGTCAAACTCTAAGTTATTTCATAAGTTTCTAAATCCAAAATAGAGAACAAAAAATAATAAAAAACGTTTCTATGTAAGAAACTTTAACATAAGAAGACTTTTTGACATCTGTTATTTTCAGTAGCTAATATTTTTTTTTTCTAAAACAAAATTTATCATAAAATAATTTATTCACCTATGTTAATGGCCTAAATATTGTTGCTCAATAACTACAAAAAGAATTAACAAAAACAAATTGACAACTCCACCAAACGAATCTGAATCAGTTTTGTGAATTAACGGCGGATTAACTTTACTATATTTCAGATATATGAAACGATACTAATTTAACATACGAACTCACTTTCGTTGATCACTTGACTTATGACCTCGCAAGTTCGCGGCTTCAATCAGACCGTTTCGCCATCTTCCTAGCAAATTCTCGGAAAACTCCTCTCCGAAACTCTCCATCTTTTGCTCAATCATAGCTAGAGTGACATCACCATAGAAGACCGGAATAACCACGACCAGGCCGTTTTTACGCCGCTCCTGGAACTTCACGAGCGTTTCCAAGAAGAGCGGCAAGAACACGTCGCTCTTAGAGAAAACCACTACAAAGAACTTAGTTCCCTCAATCGCAGACTGACACGCGTCAGTATCTGACGTCACTGCCTCACCGTTGGTCTCTTCTGCGACAAAAACAGAGATACTACTCCGGCTGAAAGCAGCAGAGAGATGGCTGACGAAGGAGTATCGGAATTCCTCCAAGCTGAAATGGATGAATACGTCATGTTGATTCGCGCTTGAAGTCTTCATTGAGTTTTTTTTTTCTTTTTTTAGGAGGGAGGTTCTCAAATCCTTTTGTCTGAAACTTTCGGTTTACTCTTTTTATGTCTCTTCCTCTCTAGTGGTAAATACTACTCCTTTCTTAGTTTCACAAATAAATAAGTCTACTTTAAAAAGTTTATTAGAAAATTTCTAATTGTAGTCTCTCCTAAACAGCTCTCCAACCACAAAGAAATTATATATTATATTTTATTTTGAGATATTATATAATACTGTAGTACTGTACAAACTCTATAAATTAATTTTTGATAAAATTAATTAAGACAACTAATTAATCTTCAATTTTAAGTTATGTCAGTTAAAAATATGATCTAATTCAACAAAAAATAAAATTTTGAGAAACCAAATATAAATAAATATATAGTCCAATATAAACATAAATTTATAATTAAAATATATATTACATTTACACCTGAAATACATTTACATTTGTGATACATATCTTATATACATCAAATAAATGAATAAAAATAAATAAAATTTGTATAAGACTTAATCAATAAATATAATTAAAAATCTTATTTTTACATTAAATTATACTTCAAATTTATAAATCTAAAAATAATTTATTTTAAATCAAAAACTCTATAAATTAATAAAATATTATATTCCCAACATATTAATTATAGAGTTTTTATTGTGTATTTTTTAATCATGGTATCAAAAATTTTACTCTCAATCGTTGATTTTTTTAATGTCTTTCCATAACTTTGATTTAACCATTTAAGTGTGAAAATTTTCTTTGCATTTCGGTCTGTATTATTTAATATTTTTAGTCCCATGTATATATCTTATTATCTAAGAAAAATTCAATTTTGAGTATCTTTTGCAATTTTTCAAAATAAATAATTCATATTTGAACTATTCACATACTTCAACAGAAAAAGAAAAATAACTTTTCTGGCTCTCTCATTTTCTCTTAAGACAACTGAAATTTTTTTCTCGTGCCTCTCTGCCATTGGAGCGGCCGTGAGATGGCTTCCTATATTTATTTTTTCCTCTTCAAATTAGTCCCCAATTTGCATCCTATGGTTTTTTGGTGTCCCTGGGTGTTGGATCTCGTGGCGGCAGTGTCGTAGCGGTGGTTGTACGGGTTTTGGTGTCTTAGCTCCACGGTCAAAGTCTGTGAGGGCCGATCTGCGCTCGTACCATCCTGCCTTTCTTTGGTTCCCATTTTAGATTCAGGGTGGTTAGTTTTTATTGGTTTAAACAGCGCGGCGAATCTGTCATTCTGGTAAGGAGGTGAGGCGAGGTGATGAGCTTGATAGTGCCAAGTCCGAACACTGGATGATTAAATGATTTTTCATCCAACCCACATGGCATGCGCCGTTTATAAAAATTTACTAGATTTTGATTCGCGCTTTTTGAAAGCGCGCATGATTATTTTTATTTTTACAAATTTGATGTTATAAAATTTATGTTTATGACAGAAAGGGGGAAATTATAAATTTTATATTTTGTTCATAATTTACATATTTAAATTATATAATGTTGTTAAAATTTGTGTACATTATTTATTTTAATTTTTATTAGATCTAAAAGTTTTAGATTTTGAAAACTATAATCATTGTTTTACACTGATTTTTAATTTTATTTTGTCAATTACACTGATTTTTAATTTACATAGTTAAAAATTAGAAGGAAATTGTTTATTAGGAGAGTGTCATCCTCCAATTTTGTTATATGTGTAAAAATTTAGATTGTAGATATTAATTTATGAAATAAAACTAATTTATTTTAATTTTATATGTTAAATATATTTATCCTTTACATTTGTGAAGAATAATTATCAATACACACAATAAAAATGGTTGTATAGTTACGCCATTAACCAAACATTACTATAACATAAGATCATAATTATTTTTATAATATATTTTTAAAATATAATAATTTTTTTTTACTAAATAACATATTTCATGATAAATTTTATTTATTTTCTTAATATTCTACAGCTAAGTTTCACTTTTTATTATTTTGACCGGTAAACATCCTGCGATAACATGCCATATAAAATGTTCCATTTTCGATTGACATTGTAGTTTCTGTGAGAAAGCTAAAAGAGCATTTACATCCGGACCATTAAAAACCTCATCATGTACTATATGTGTATATTTGTTCCACAATCCACATGATAACTGATAGTTGTATATTTTCTGCAATTAGTGGTATCCATCTATATATATACATATATCTAGTTCCGGAAAACGACAAGACGAGATACTGTACTTATAACAATGCCCACACCATCATGGATAGTTGCTAGTTAAGCAGATTTTCAATTTGATCAATTAAGGTGTTCATTATTTTAACTAGTTTTTGGTTTTGGTTTTGGTTTTTAAATTTTGGGTTTAGATTTTTAGATTTTGGTATTTGATTTTCAAGTTTTATTTTTCCAAGCTTTTTATTTTGGTTTTTAGTTTTATATTTTGATGTTGACAAAAAAAAATTAGGTTTAGATTTTTGATTCTTGGTTTTCTGTATTTTTAGTTTTTCAAAAATGATCAATATAATTAAAAAAAAAAAAAAAAAAAATAGCAATAAAATATTTAAAACTTACGTTTAAATTAATAAAAATTTAGTGATTATTTTTAAAAATAAAAATACTAGTTTTATTTAGAAATAAAAATGCATGAACATTTTAAATTTTTTTAAAAGTATTATAGCAAATATAAATCATAAAATATTTATAAATTATACAAAATAAAAAACTACTTAAAAATTTTGAAGCTATTTATAAGTTTATCATATAAATATTTTTATTTTTAAAATTGAATGGCTATTTTTAAATTAATATAATACATTGTATTGATACAATATTTTATGTTTTCAGAAATTTTATTTATTGTTTAGCATGTCTAATAATTATTACAGTTATTCAATAAATTTATTATAGAAATTAACAACTAACTGTTTACAACTTGTTAATACTATATATAAATTTCCTAATTTATTTACAGATATGAAACACAAATATATTATTGTTTAAATGATATCTTATTTATGAAAACTCGTATGGTAATTTTTTCTTTGTGAAAATATTACTTATTTAATTATTAATAACTATAATGTAGCATTTCTAACAAAAAAAAAACGTTTTTATCAAAAACCTAGAGATTTTGGTTTTTTGTTTTTGGTTTTCTTCATAACTTGGTTGAAATTTTAAAAAATTAGTGTCCCTAAATTTTAGGGAAACTATTTGTTAAAAAAAAATTGACTGGAAAAATCAAATGGTCTTTACAAAAACATAAAACATAAAAAAAACTAAACTTAGTTGGATGGAAAAACAGTTTTTAGAAAAACAAAAATCACAAACAATTATCACCTAAGCCGTTTAAAAAAAAAGAGCTCGTATTTGTTTCCTTTACTAGTTGATGGTGAAGAGTGAGAATCCATGGATCACTCCTTCAACTAGTAAAAATATTTCAGTGTTAAAAAGTTCCAAAATATTAATTAAATATAATCTAATAATTTATCGCAGCAAGAGTTGGCATTTGATAAGAATTAGACATCTAATAATTTATCGCAGCGAGAGTTGGGTAACTTATTTTTGATATTCGAGTTCTAGAATTAAACCTAATAAAACACCAGGAATCTATTGATTTATGTTTCTCTTATAAACCGATCATTATTATTGTTTTGATATTTCTGACTTACCTTTACAGAAACTGATAGTCTACTGCATGATTTTCAGTCCATGTAGATTTTATTCTCAAAGTACTACACATATCCTTTTTTGAGAGAGGTGCTTGAAGGTTTATTTGAGCATATCAGTACCTATCTCGATCGCTAAGAATTCCACTGCATGAACGGTAGAAAGGAATAACCAAACCAACCCAGCTGTCTGATCAATTCAGAGATCTTATCGGCCGGCAAACGACTACTGTTCCAACCTTACCAGCACCAGAGGTGGGTCCGAGAAGAGGCCAAAAGAACATGAGCCCCCGGATTTCAAAAAGCATGATTGAGTGCTAAGGTTTCTACAATATTCCACTTGCGTAATAGAATAAAGGCTTCTTTTCCTAGCAACCGATCACTCAGTAACAACTAGAAATCTTATCACATAAAAATAGAAAAGAGGAAGAGATGTGGAGAAAAGGACCAAGAAATTCTCTTTTGTAAATACAACAATAAGTTTTATAATATCTTATATTTTAAATGGTTAACTAGATTTTGATCCGCGCTTTCAAAGCTCGGAATATTTTCGAAACAAACTAAATTTATATGATATAAATCTGTATTATTGATTGTGTATCTATATTTAAATGTTACACGTGAAATATTATATTTACTGTTCTGAAACTCCACCTTATATGCGGTTAAACTGTCAAAACCGGTGACCTTATATGTAATCCGGTTTGGTTTAAAAAAACTTGTTATTTAAAAGTTCTATAAAACACGCAAAAACGCTAAAACACGGGACTCGGCAACAAGTTGAACCGATGGATGACTCATTATGTAATATAATTTGACTTAAATTGTCATATTTAAAGTATTATAATTCATGAATGTTTAGATGAATGGTGGATAAATTATGAATGTCATGCTCCAATTATACAAAAGTTACCTATACAAATTTTTATTCAAACTAATTAAATCAAAATTTACGTTAACATAATTTTAAGAAAATAAGATACTTCATTTATATAACACGCCTGGTATCAATTTTACGTACTCACTCCGTTTCAAAATGATCCATGTTTTAGAAAACAATTTGTTTCTAAAAGATTCATATTTTACATTTTCAATATATATAATAATGACAATTTGTAAACTTCAAAAATATTAATTGTGTTTATTGAATTTTGATTGTCTAAAAATCATAGGAAATAGTTAAAGAGGGAAAATAATGTATTTATTGTAAAAAAATTATGTGTTTTCTTAATAAGTGTAAAAACTCTAGAATATGCATTATTTTGAAATTGAAGGAGTATATTTTAAAAAATTTAACTATAGTAGAAATTTATTTTAATTTTCATATTGGTCAAAATTATTTTATTATTATATTTTTATCCTTATTATAGAAATTAAATATTTTCATTTAACCCTGTCTCATACTTGATTAATATATTAAATTACTTTTAATATTATAATATATATATATATTAAATTATTTATTAGTTTATATATCTTAATTTATTATTTGTTTTAATAAGTTGAGGTATGTTAGAAAATTCATGAATATATTTTCATCTTTATTTTATAATTTATAAAAATAGCTAATAAATGGAATAAGTTACTTTATATTAATTAACTGTGTAGTAATTTAATTATGAATATAAATTTTGTATATATAAATATTATAGAAATGTTATTTCTTATAATATAAATGAAAATGATCAATAATTCCTTTTTAGTTATAGTTAATACTAATTATGAATTTTATTATTTTAAAATTAAATATTAGAAGAAATGTATATTTACATTTAATAAAAGATATTAAAAGATATTATCAAAATTTAATCTTAGAAAAAAAATACTTTAGAGTATCTTTGTAGATATTTTATTTTGAAAATATTAAAATAATTGGTTAAATATTATATATATATATTTAATAGTAATTAGTTAGTTATGGAGAAATAATAGAAAATTGAAAATATAATGGTCGAACTTGTAAGTAGATAAAAAAATTTCATGTTTTAATAGTATCGATAAAAATTAATATTATATAACCATAAGTATATATTAAAAATTATTAATTTATTGATCGCAGCTCAACCACGATCATTCCGATAATCCGGTAATTTAGATCATACGTTAGTTCGATGTGGGTTTAAAACATTGATAAAAAGTCGTCACAGCTGACTTTCATAAACATGGTCATAATTGATCTTCATTCCTGTCCCGCATTTGGTGTGAACGACCTCGTAGGAAATGAAAGTCGCAGCCGATCTGTTTATTTTTATTTATTTATTTGGTCATCAGTAAATGATTCAGGTCATTTTACATAGTTATTTTTGTTAAACGCATCGGATCATTTTTGGAAAATGATCTATTTCAATTTGAGCTTTATCGTGTTTATTCATTTTTGAACTTTATACTCCCTCTATTTCACAATATAAGATGTTTTAGAGATTTTTTTATGTTTTAAAAATAAGATATTTAAGGTCTTTTAACTTTATTGAAAATTGGTAAACCAATAGGATATAATTTACTACATTATTTATGGTTAGATAATATATATTTAATTTATACTATTTAATAATATTATATTCTAAAAAGTAAGTTTCTTAATTATTTTTTCAAAAAAAAAAGTTTCTTAATTATTGTGCATTCAAACAAAACATCTTATATTATGGAACGGAGATAGTAGTATATAATAGTACATATTTCATATTAAACTAAACAAAAATCCAATCATAATACATAAATTTTATGTGTCGTCCTATTTCATTACCAAACTTTATAATAATACATATTCCATATTAAACTAAAAAATCAGATATATGGTCTTATATATTAGCAGTCAAAGGTGTTAGTCGTTTGTTAATTTATCATGTATTAATTTATCAAAATAACGTTTTTTTGAATTAATTCAATAAAACGTAAAATTAAATTATTTTTTTACGACAAACGGCTATTTTATTACTCAAACTTGAAGTGGCTTAGGTAATTAGACTGGAATAGAACAACCAATAAAAAGTAGTTCCCTATGGAAAGATCTAGCTTTTCTTAGCAAAAAAGTCTGAAAATTGATTGCGCTCGAAGAACATATGAATTGTTAAAATCTGGAAAGCATATCAGTAGCGTCTCTATCCTCTCCAGATTTGTTGTAAAGTTTGGCCAAGCATCAGGTTCCTTAATCATAGCAATAAGCTCCTTGTAATCTGTTCTAAAGCTCTGGCATGTCGAGTGTTGAAGCATATTCTCAATCGTCCAACGCAGTGCTTCTACTTCCGAGTGCAAAGCTGATTCTCGTCTTGGAAAATTTCGTGTTCCCATTAATTGAATTTCCCGCCACTATCCATCTAGACCCATCCACATCCATTAAATTGGCTTTGAAATGTCTAGGATCCATCTAGCAAGCAAACATTACCCAAGCTTATGACTTGGGGTTCTTCGTTATTGTTCTCTTGTACCATTCGTGGTACCACCTTGTTTGCATCAAACCATGTCTGACATTCACTCTCAGCATATCACACTATTCTAGAAGTTCTATCTATTCCCTTAAGAAATTTATCATTTTGAGCCTTCTAGATAAACCAGATTATCCAGAGATAGGGATCACTGTCTTGTTCTGGTTCGAATATACTGTTCTTCCCCTAGAACAGGTAGTCCATATTCGTGTAGATGCTTGGTGCTGGAAAAATATATGGATTTGTTGGAACTAAAGATAGTGATCAAACTTAGGCAGACAGTCGAAAATAACATGGATTACTAATTCTTCTGGTTCACCACACCTTGAACAATAATTGTCACATTTTATGTTACGTCTTACTAAATTTTTCGTTACTGCCACATGACCGGTTAACAATTGCCATATAAAATGATAGGTTTTCTTTGGCATTTTTAACCTTCAGGCAAAGGCTTGGAGCTTAAGTTGTGATTGGTGACAATTTGAATGTGGATTTCAATGTGGAATTGATAAAAACGCTTTTACTACACCAATCATACTTTCTATTTAAAATTGTGCGGTAAAGCGATATAACTACTATGTTGACAACTTGAATGTGGATTTCAATGCGGAATTGATAAAAACGCATTTATTACACCAATCATATTCATTTTTTGTCAACATTATTTAACTCATTAACACTAGAAAATAAGGGAACCGATATAACTACTGTGATAATAATTTGAACTTAAACAATTAACGAAAGTTTGGTATTTTTAATAGTCTCTTCACAAATAATAAAAATGTATTTCTAATAAAAACGCATATATAGAAAATATATAAGCTAAATGAAAATATGCAAATATTTAGTTTAAAAAAATAAAAAATTATTAAGAAAATTTATTGCTTACTTTAATTAATCTTTACAACTATATTAAAATAATACTTGATCAATCAAACCAGTCAAATTGTAACTCATTCATCTATCCGGTTAAAGATGTTAAAATATGTATTTGTGTTAACAAAATGGTCAAAAAGTGTCCAATCATAAAATTTTTGTATAACCACAGCGGTTCTCGGTTCGGTTTCAGTTCACCTTTTCTGATTTTTCGTTTTTTTAATTCTAGAAATTTAGGATCCTTTCCGGTTATTTCAGTTTCGGTTTTCAGTTTGGATAATAAAGTTGGGAACAAACTTATTTTTAAAGTAATTTTGGATCTCATTCGGTTCTGATTTTTTTTGGCTAATTTGGATTAAAAAGTAAAAAAGGAGTTTTCGGACAAATATTATATTTTGGGATTTTCAGATAAAATTCAGATAACTTTAATATTTCAGATAAATTATTTTAATGATCTAATTTTATTATGGTAATGTATTGTTTGATAACATATTATATATATATCCTATATTTTATACTATTATTATTTTTATTAATTAAATAATTATTTAATACCGCAAATATGTATTGTCACCGATCAAACAATATTTCACACTGTTTTTACCAAAAACCGCAGTTGTATCATCCCACACATCAATTCTGTATGAGCCGCAGTTGCACCGTCCCACACTTCAATTCCGCACTGTTTTAATTACCAAATTCGCTATTACCATTCGGAGTCTTAGTAATACTTGGCTCTAATATTTTTTTAGTAATACGTAAAATTAATTTTTGGGAGGTTTCCAATGGATCTTCATACCTGTCCCGCATTTGGTGTGAACGACTTCGTACGAAATGAAAGTCGCGGCAGATCTAGTCATTTTTATTTATTTATTTGGTCATCAGTTAGGGAATAGATCTGGTCATTGTAAATCTTTCTTTTCGGTAAATGCATCAGGTCATTTTACATAGTATTATTTTTTGATAAACGCATCACGTCATTTACATAGTATTATTTTTTGGTAAGCGCATCAGGTCATTCTATATCTCTCCTTTTTTATAATACAAGTTTGTTTGATTAATTCTAAGGGATTTTATATTCAAAACTTTAAATACATGTCAGTGCCGTAAATAAATAAGTGGTTGTCAGTTACTGTCTCTCTAGTGGGAGTATACAATTAATCGTTGTCATTAGGTCTGGACATAAAATCTGGAACCTCAAAACCGAACCGAACCCGAATCAAAAAACCCGACCCATTATCTGACCCCAAATGTAAAACTACCCGAACGTAGGGGTGTCAAAATGAGTTACAACTCATGAGTTAGCTCAGCTCAGCTCATTTTTTCATGAATATGATCATTATATTTTAGGCTCATTTAATAAATGAGTTTAATGATCGAGCTTAAAAAAGATCACGAATTATATGAACGATCGTTAATGAACATGAGCTGACTCATGAGCTCGTTCATTTCTTATGGAAAAAGATAATTTTTATATTTATCATATTTATCTTTAAAACTAAAATGTAAAATATACATAAGTAATATAGGAGTAAAACTTTTAAAAGTTATCTATACTTTTCCGAAGAAAGAAAAGAGACTATCCTGTTTAGAAATTATCAAAATCTTCTATATAAACCCACGTTAACCATATCATCTCTCTCACAAATTTCATTGATCTCAAATTTGACATACGTCTCCTCTCACTTTGCTTATCGTAACTCAGAACTCACGATAAGTTATTTATGATTAATAGTTTTATTAAATTTTGAATAATACTATAAAAGTAATTTTATCGATGTTTAATTTAATATAGTTATAATTATTTTGTGTTAGATCACGAGTTAGCTCATTTAACTCATGATCTAGATGATCCGAGTACGAGTTTACATATTGAAACTCATATAATAAATGAGCTGATCTGAGCTAACTCATGAAAGATCCGAGTTTACTATGAGCTGAGCTGAGCTGAGCGAGCTAGCTCATTTTGACACCCCTACCCGAACGGGTCTTGTAGGGTGGTATAAAAAATATCCGAACCCGAAGTATTACTAACCGAACCCGAACGGATAATCCGAAAAACCCGAAACTAATAGTTAATATAAATATTTTGAAATATATATATATAAGTATCTTAGTTATTAAATTTAATATTCGTGATAGTATGATATATAATAATAAATATTAACAATATTAGAAATGTTTTAAGTACACAATTAATTATAAATAAGTAATTTATAATTTTGTTCATTGGAATAACAAGTCTACTCTCTATAATATAATGTATATTGTTTACACATAATGTTTGTTTTCATGTTTGATTTAACATTTTATTGTTATTTTAGCAATTTTATGTGTGATAGATTAATTTTTATTAATTTAGTTATTTTTCTTTATGTTTTTCTTTAAGTTTTTGTTTTTTTACTTTGGTTATATCCGAACCGAACCGATATAACCCGAACCCGAATGATATATAGTTACTTTATAGATTTTAGGATGCAATATAATTTTTAACCGAACTCAAAGTGTTATTATCCGAACCCGATCCGTACTAATGAAATTTTACTATATGACCTAAGAGCGTAAACACAAAAGCCCGAAAATTCGAAAAATCCGATCCGAATGCCAACGGGTATGCGAACGCCCAGGCCTAGTTGTCATTGCTAAAATTTCTTTAGACAATTCTGGATATAACCGCGTCAACTGAAAGTAGGTGGTTTCCCATGATCATTATAACAAACCTTGAACTAAAAGCTACATTAAATTAATTACTGATGAATTATCTAGGCAATTGTACCTACAGTTGGCCGTTTTGAATTTCGACAATTCAGAAATAATCTTTCAGGTTCTAAATAAATGTTATTTTGAAATATTCATAGAGATTAAGAAATTTGTATAATTGACAAATCTATTTCTATTTAATATACAATTAATTAAATGAAAATGATTTAAATAAAAATCTATTTGTTATTCAAAAGGGTAAAACTAAATTTAATGTAAAAGTTATATTAAAATTATAAAATAACACTTTTTAAGACAAAATATAAAAAATCTTAAACTGACACTTATTATGAAACATATAAAATATGTGAAAAGGAAATGTATGGGCTCAATTTAATCCAAGATCATATGTTTATGTGTTTCACCTTTTTCTGAAGAGAAAAGTTTTCGATCTAAAGAAACTTACAACAATAGCAAAATAATTTTATTCAAAAATATAATAGATCCAAAAAATTATTTAATCTATTTTATTCGTATTTGCTTTCAGATCTTAGTAGATTTTAGAATAAAGAATACAAATTATGTGTGATGTATTTTTCTTTTGTTTCTGTATGTCACATTCAACTTATCTTTATTTTGTGCAAATCTACTTAATATTAGCTGAGATCTACTTGTTTGAGCAATCAGATTATTTTAATATATTCTACTAGATTTTGATCCGCCCTTAAAAGGGCGGGTATATTATTTATTTTATATTTTTAAAACTTAAATTTTATATATCAGTGTGTTTTAATCATATTTGTATAGTTGTGCAGGATATATTTTCAAAAATATTGTGTTAACATGCATAAAAGAAAGGAAAAATTCATTCATAACAGAATATATGATGATGTTATAAGAAATGGAATAAATGAATAATGTGGTTTTGTAGAACCATTTGCTTAATTCGTTGTTATTACTATATTTGATTTTCTCAGTTATGGATTGGGCCTAAGATTATACAAAGCAAATATTGTGGGGCTTTAAAATCAAACTAATCGACATTTGTGGGGCTATTAAAAAACCATCGAGATATATGGTAATAACATTTAAACGAAAATGTCCAAACAACTTGCATAAGTAGATTTTTCAAGAATGATTTTCTTTTAATAGTATAGATTAAAAACGTTTGAATGAGTTTCAAAAGTGGGCTTATCCAGTCATGTATATATTATTTTGGCTAGCTTAACTGATTTATTGAGATTAATAAACCACAATAATTTTGGGTTTTATTTGATGAATTTGAATTTACAATATTTAGTGTATGTAATGAGTTTTAATTTCGATGTTTAATTGAAGATATCTGATTGCTATACAAATCAAGTCACAAACCCAGCAGGATAATTTTATTATCTATACTATATTAGATTTCTGTGTGTTTAGGGTATGAATAGACTTTTTTTAATATAAATGTAAAGTGGCAACAATACAATTGTAATATAGGAGCTCGTTAAGTAGTCATATTTATATTAATAATGACTGTTTCAATGTGATTGGTTGTTAAAATTCGCTGTTGATTAAAAGCTTGTGGAATTGACATTTAATTTCTCTAAAAAAATAAGTAATGGTGGAATTTAATTCTCCCAAATAAGTAATGGAATATTAGTAATTGTTGCTATATATGATTGGCTAAATAAATGCTGGCCGGATTGTTTTCTTAATTGTTCGAAAATAAGGAATGTCATGGTCGAATTTAATGGGATTGGAAATCTTTTTTTTTAAAGCAATGGCATAAGCTTGTAAATAATTTGAAAATCTAAGGGTAGAATCCTATGAGGGATTCTGCTTTAATATTATAGATTGGATAATCCGGTCAATTTTCAAAAATATTGTGTTAACATGCATAAAAGAAAGGGAAAATTCATTCATAACAGAATATATGATGATGTTATAAGAAATGGAATAAATGAATAATGTGGTTTTGTAGAACCATTTGCTTAATTCGTTGTTATTACTATATTTGATTTTCTCAGTTATGGATTGGGCCTAAGATTATACAAAGCAAATATTGTGGGGCTTTAAAATCAAACTAATCGACATTTGTGGGGCTATTAAAAAACCATCGAAATATATGGTAATAACATTTAAACGAAAATGTCCAAACAACTTGCATAAGTAGATTTTTCAAGAATGATTTTCTTTTAATAGTATAGATTAAAAACGTTTGAATGAGTTTCAAAAGTGGGCTTATCCAGTCATGTATATATTATTTTGGCTAGCTTAACTGATTTATTAAGATTAATAAACCACAATAATTTTGGGTTTTATTTGATGAATTTGAATTTACAATATTTAGTGTATGTAATGAGTTTTAATTTCGATGTTTAATTGAAGATATCTGATTGCTATACAAATCAAGTCACAAACCCAGCAGGATAATTTTATTATCTATACTATATTAGATTTCTGTGTGTTTAGGGTATGAATAGACTTTTTTTAATATAAATGTAAAGTGGCAACAATACAATTGTAATATAGGAGCTCGTTAAGTAGTCATATTTATATTAATAATGACTGTTTCAATGTGATTGGTTGTTAAAATTCGCTGTTGATTAAAAGCTTGTGGAATTGACATTTAATTTCGGGCAATTGTCCATAATAGCACTTTTGAAGTTTTTGTCTCCAAAATAGCACTAGAAGGAAAAAATCACAAAAATAGCATTCATTAATGGATTCAATTACTTTGAGAAAATGACCCAAATAGCACTAGTCCAAGTTTTTATCCCCAAAAGAGCACTCAGGGTCAAAAATCACAAAAATAGGTTTCATTAAGTGTGTCATTTACTTTTATACCCACTTCTTTGACAAATTAAAAAAAAAAACAAAAATCAATGGTTTGTCGTTGTCGTCGTCTCCTCCGTCGCATCCGATCCACCATCTTCAGATTCAAAATCAACTCTCTCTCTCTCTCTCTCTCTCTATCTCTCTCTCTCTCTCTCTCTCTCTCTCTCTCTCTCTCTCTCTCTCTCTCTCTCTCTCTCTCTCTCTCTCTCTCTCTCTCTCTCTCTCTCTCTCTCTCTCTCTCTCTCTCTCTCTCTCTCTCTCTCTCTCTTCTCCATGGCCTCCTTCGCGCTTCTTCGGTATCTCTGTCGCCGTGACGCATCTTCCGTCTCTGCGTACAAATTTGTACAAACTTCTCCTTACTCGCTTGGTTATTTTGAGATTTTGAGCTGTTTGGAGTCGCGGATTATCAAAAATACTTGCTTTTGTGTTTTTGCAGATCTCTGCAAGTGCCGGCGGGAGGACGACAGAGCTCCGGTTAGACGGGGTCAAAGACATCATCCCCATTGCGTCTGGTAAAGGCGGAGTTGGAAAGTCTTCTACTGCTGGTAACATCAGAGAATCTTCCTTAAACTTTCTGTGAGAGAATGAAATTCAAAATGATAATGTGAAGAGTGAAAGTATGTAACTTTATGGTTGATTTTAGTTAACTTAGCTATTGCATTAGCTAACAAATTAAAAACTGAAGATTGGGTTGTTTGATGCTGATGTGTAAGGACCATTTGTTCCAATCATGATGAGTATCAATCACAAGTCCCAAGTAAACCAAGGTAAGGTATTAGAAGAGGGTGCATCTTACATTTCACACTAGCGTTTTGTAATGTAATCTCTATGTGTTTGAGGATATGAAGATGATTCCGGTAGAGAACTATGGAGTTAAATGCATGTCAATGGAACTCCTTGTAGATGTTTCATCTTTGCTTCTTAACATTTCTGCGTGTTTATACTTAGATTTTGGGACTTGTGGATAACATGAGTTGCTTAGTTTGTCATCACTGTAACGAAGCTTCTTTCATATTTGGGAAAGAAGGAGCACACCAGATGGCTGCAAAGAAGCTTCTTTCACTGTAACTGATGCTTTTATTTTTTGCTTTAGTCTTGTTTGATTCTTCTTGGTTCTTTTGCTTTAGTCTTTTTTTGCTTTAGCCATAAATTTTCGAGTTATATCTTCTTCTTTTTGTTCTTGTAAATTTGGGAAGGTCTTGGAAGGAGAAGTGGAGATGTGTCTGAAGATTGCGCAAGAGACGGGCGTTTTAGTGGATCCAATGTATATTTTAGCTGCTTGGGAGAGAGCAACAGAGCTTGTGCAGGAGGACGATAATTCGAGCATTGTAATGATTTCACACTGGAGGCACTCTTGGTTTATTTGGTCTTGCTCAAAGATACAAATCTCTTTTCGCCAACTTGAATGATTAGGCTTTTTTTGTAGCATACTATTTCCAAGACTTGAATAGACATCGATCTAAAGGTTCAGTTAAGCTTTAGCTTAGTAATTATTATGTTTTACGTGTTATGCTGTATTTGATTTTTTTCTTTTCTGATTTTGGAAGACTTTATTCAAATTCAGGATAGCTATCCTGAACAAGAATTGCTTTAAGATTGTCTGGATAATTATTTTCTGGAAGGCTTTCCTGAAACTACACAGATCTTTCTTAAAATTTTAAAACTTTACATATTTTCACAAGGACAAGCAACAAGAGACTAACAATGTTATAAGAAAATTCACGAACCTACCAAAAATATCAACATGCTTAAGGAGAATAAGACACCAAGCAAAAAGTTTCAATTTTGTTACCATCCGATTTTCTGGAAGGCTTTCCTAAAACTACACAAATCCTTCCTGAAATTTTTATAAACACTACAAAGTTTCACAAGCACAAGGAACAAAAGACTAACAATGTTATAAGCAACATTTCCTAAACACATTCAATAGATGCAAACAAACAACAAATGAGTATGTAAGTAGAGATATATCCTATATAACATATGTGTTTTATAATGATACCACATTTAACACTTTCTTGATTTTTTTTTTTTGAAGATTAATTTCAATTTTATTTTAGGATAGCCATCCTGAACAAGGATTGTCTAACATTCCTTACACGCTTTTGATTCTCTTCGAAAACAGACTTATGCAAGAAAACACACTCATTTTAGTTTTCTGGAAACCCATCCTGAAAGTGCCAAAAGCTATATCCTATATAACATATGTGTTTTATAATGATACCACATTTAACACTTTCTTGATTTTTATTTTTTTTTGAAGATTAATTTCAATTTTAGGATAGCCATCCTGAACAAGGATTGTCTAACATTCTTTACACGCTTTTGATTCTCTTCGAAAACAGACTTATGCAAGAAAACACACTCATTTTAGTTTTCTGGAAACACATCCTGAAAGTGCTAAAACCTATATCCTATATAACATATGTGTTTTATAATGATACCACATTTAACACTTTCTTGATTTTTTTTTTGAAGATTAATTTCAATTTCATTTTAGGATAGTCATCCTGAACAAGGATTGTCTAACATTCCTTATACGCTTTTGATTCTCTTCGAAAACAGACTTATGCAAGAAAACACACTCATTTTAGTTTTCTGGAAACCCATCCTGAAAGTGCCAAAGCTATATCCTATATAACATATGTGTTTTATAATGATACCACATTTAACACTTTCTTGATTTTTTTTTTGAAGATTAATTTCAATTTTAGGATAGCCATCCTGAACAAGGATTGTCTAACATTCCTTACACGCTTTTGATTAGGCCTGGGCGTTCGGGTACCCATTCGGGTACGGGTCGGTTCTTTCGGGTATCGGGTTTTTCGGGTTTGGAAATTAAAACCCATTCGGGTATTATAAAATTTCGGATCGGGTTCGAGTCGGGTCTTTCCGGGTTCGGGTGGGTTCGGTTCTGATGTAAAGGAACCTGAAAATAATCGAATAACCAATGTATCTGTAACGGGTTCGGATAATAGTACCCAAAATAACCATATTACCCGATTCGGTTCGGGTATTTTGTATCCAAACTACTCAGATGTACCAAAAAATAACCAAAAATACTCATTTGACACAGTTTTGTTTAAGTACTTCTATCCAAACTACAATATTTTATCCGAAAATACACAAAATTATTGAAAATAACTAATATATTAAATTTATAATTAAAATTAAAATAATTATATATATAATTATAAATAATATTTTGAAATATATATTTTATTTCGGATATCTTCGGATACCCATTCGGTTTTCGGTTCGGGTCGGGTTGGATACCGGTTCTTCGGATACAACAGTTTAGGACCCAAACGGTTATTTCTGAAGAACCGAGTAGACCCGATACCCTGATTTTTCGGGTCGGTTCCGGTTCGGGTCCTCGGGTCCGGTTTTTGTGCCCAGGCCTACTTTTGATTCTCTTCGAAAACAGACTTATGCAAGAAAACACACTCATTTTAGTTTTCTGGAAACTCATCCTGAAAGTGCCAAAAGCTATATCCTATATAACATATGTGTTTTATAATGATACCACATTTAACACTTTCTTGATTTTTTTTTGAAGATTAATTTCAATTTTAGGATAGCCATCCTGAACAAGGATTATCTAACATTCCTTACACGCTTTTGATTCTCTTCGAAAACAGACTTATGCAAGAAAACACACTCATTTTAGTTTTCTGGAAACCCATCCTGAAAGTGCCAAAAGTTATATCCTATATAACATATGTGTTTTATAATGATACCACATTTAACACTTTCTTGATTTTTTTTCTTTTGAAGATTAATTTCAATTTTATTTTAGGATAGCCATCCTGAATAAGGATTGTCTAACATTCCTTACACGCTTTTGATTCTCTTCGAAAACAGACTTATGCAAGAAAACACACTCATTTTAGTTTTCTGGAAACCCATCCTGAAAGTACCAAAAGCTATATCTTATATAACATATGTGTTTTATAATGATACCACATTTAACACTTTCTCGATAGAATTATTGAAAATTCTTCAAACTATTCTATTTTAATGTTCTCTTTTTGATATGTGTTATCTATTTTGTAAACAATAAACTCTATATGGTGATTTCTATGTCCAATGAATTTTGTTATAGATTTTGATTATGTTTTTTTTGTTTTGAAAAATTAAGTCCCAATTTAGGATAGCTATCCTAAACAAAGATTGTTTAGCATTCCGATTTTGATTCTCTTCAAAAAGACTTATGCAAGAAAACACTTTCATTTTATTTTTCTGGAAACCCATCCTGAAAGTGCCAAAAGCTATCCTATATAACATATGTGTTTTGTAATGATACCACATTTAGTACTTTCTTGATAAAATTATTAAAAATGCTTCACATTAGGGGAAAAATCTTGAGTCCTAGTCTGTGGAGAGAATGGAGAGGCAGGTGTCTCATTTGATAGCTCTGTCTCCTTCTGCAAAAAAAAAAAAAATCAGGAAGGCTATCATAATTATGCACAAAAACTTCCAAAATGTTTTGTTCTAATGAAATCAATGTTCTGAGTTGAAAATATTGTATTGACTTTTTGTTTCTGTGTTCAGATAGTAGCAGAGAAGTGCATATATGAAATTTCAAGCCTTATCAACTAATTCTCTACACAAGTCAGCTTAAGATACTATAATTTAACAAATGCTAACCTATTTTTATGTGTGGTCTTATGGTTAGAAACATCAAGGAGATATCGTAACAAATGGACGCAACAAGGCAAGTAAAAGCAAGACGTCCGTAACATATGTTAAATCTTTCAAGAGTGTTTCAGTCACATTCCGCAAATGCTTAACAAAGAAGAACATATACTTGAATGGGTGAATCATAATGATAGCAAATAATTAAATAAAGCTGATTCCAATTTACAGAGTCTGATTCGTCATACAGATACCATATAGAGAAGCAAGTGGGACATGTGAGAGATCAAGAGAATAAATGTAATTTCCCAATGCATAAAATCAGAAATAGCATGTAATCGAAAATCCTTGGAGAAAGCGAGTACCTTGGAGAGAATTCGAGATGCGGAGACGTCGATTGAGATTCGAGAGGCAGAGACGTCAATAGAAATTCGAGAGGCGGAGACGGCGAGAGAGATTCGAGCAGTAGAGACGGTGAGAGAGATTCGAGCAGCGGAGACGGCGAGAGAGATTCGAGCGGCGGAGACGGCGAGGATGTCGAGAGGGGGAGACGGCGAGAGATGATGATGTTTCGACGTCGGAGTCACGTGAGAGAGATCGAAATGTTTTTTCCAATTGTTTTATTTGATATAAAGTGAGGGTATTAGAGTCTTTTGAACAGTTAATGAATGCTATTTTTGTGACTTTCTCCTTCTGGTGCTATTTTTGAGATAAAAACTTCAAAAGGTGCTATTTTAGACAATTGCCCAATTACTTTAGTACCCTTGATTTAATTAAACCAAAAAAGCAAAAAAAAAAAGAAAAAGAAAAAAAAAGAGAAACTTACGATTGCGTCAATTTCGTTTCATCCTCTCCGGCGAAGACGTCTCCGGCGAACAACAGTATCACCATCTTCGAAGCTTTGATTCCCCAACGACTTTGATAAGTCTCTGAATCGCATCCCCCATCGCTGCAACTAGAATCGATCCCATCCAATTCAACGCCCGTGAGCTCGATCCCCGCTCCGGTGACGCGAGCTCGATCTCCGCTCCGGTGACGCGAGCTCGATCTCCGCTCCGGTGACACGCCGCCTCCATCTCAGGATGAAATACAAGTGAGAATCAGGAACAGAGAAGAGATTTGAAATCTTGTATCGGGCTCAGAGATGGCAGCCACTATGCGGCTCTACCTGTGTATGAATGTATCGAGGTCATTATCACTCTCAAAGATGTTTATCCCGCGGTTCAAGAGAACCTCATCTCTACCTGTGACTCCCGTTGTTCTTTCAAAGTCAGCGTCAGCTCACGGAGGAAGCAGTGCTGCTCCTCAAACTCCAACTGTAAGCAAGCTTTCTTTTGTATGGTGTCAAGAGTATATCTTACAACCGTTTAGGTAACTTAATACTTGGTATCGCAGAGCAAAGGGAGGGTACAGATAGCTAGATCTCTCTCTGTGCCTATTAATGTCAAGGAAGCAAGCTTAAAGAGAATGGATTCGTTCTTCAGAGTGATTCCTTCTACTTCTTGTGTAAAGGAAGGAGAAGTTTGCTCAAATGCATCTGAGATGGTAAGTTCATGGTTCTATAGGTTTTATAATTATATGTCTTTTCACCTGTAAATCTATCTTAATGTATTGAACAGAAACATGTGATGCTGATGGAGAAGACATACCTGAGGATGAAGCAGTTTGTAGGATCTGTTTGGTAGAGCTTTGTGAAGGAGGAGAAACTTTGAAAATGGAGTGTAGTTGCAAAGGAGAACTTGCTCTTGCTCATAAAGACTGTGCTCTTAAATGGTTCTCCATAAAGGGTAACAAAACCTGTGAGGTATGTGAACAAGAAGTTAAGAACTTACCTGTAACACTCCTAAGGATCTAAAGCATTCGAAATTCTGGTGTTCATCAGCTTGATGTCAATGGTTACAGCCTTACAGGTAAAAAAAACTCATATACCTATCGTTCTTGAACAGAGTATTCTTAACCTTTTGTGTTATATCTCTACAGAGTTTGACAGGAGGTCCCGGTTCTAGTAATCATCAGCATGCTCGCTTACTTCTGCTTTCTTGAGCAGCTCCTGGTAACCCGTTTCTACTGTTTATATAAACAACAAGAATCATTCAGTATTTATACATTTATATTAATGTAAAAAGAAAGCATTGTACATATGTTAGATGACTTTACAAAACCAAAAATAGAAACAAATATTATAGATATTGGAAAGCATTTGGTAGTTTTTGGATGGACTTCGAGAAATAATATATTAGTGTATCTCTATCTAGCAAAGTTTAAACCTAAAAAATGAAATGAAATATATATTATTTTTGGTAGGCTCGTGAATTTGCTTATGACATTGTTAGTCTTTTGCTTGTGTTTGTGTCTGTGAAACTGTGTAGTGATTTGTGTAGTTTCGGGAAGGATTTGTGTAGTTTCAGGAAAACTTTCCAGAAAATTCGATGATAACAAATTTAAATTTTTTTTTTTGCTTTGTGTCTTCTTTTTTTGATTATGCTTGTTGATATCTTTGGTAGCCTCTTGAATTTGTTTATGACATTTCTATACAATTGTTTGTGGCTGTAAAACTATGTTTTTTTTTCAGGAAGAATTTGTATAATTTCAGGAAAGCTTTCCAGAAGATTTTGTTTTAACAAATTTGAAGTATTGATTACTTGGTTACAAAGGATAGTAACACGATGGGAGTTTTATTACCTCTCAGGCTAACAGTACCCGAGCCAAGGCAAAACAGTTTGAGATTTATGTTGATTATTGAAAATTTCAAATTTGTAAATGTAACAAGAAAGCATTGTACATATTCTGTAACAAGTAAAATATTTAGGAAGAGCTTTCTGAAAATTTAATATTTAAAAACAAGTAAATTTAATATGATCTGGATAACAAGTAAAATATTTAGAAAGTGCTTATTGAAAAATTAATATTTAATAAGGAAAGATGTTAGGATATCATGTATTAACAAGCTCATATATATCATATTTATGATAGTATGTAAAATATTTAGGAAGGACTTCCTAAAAATGTAATATTTAATTAAAATAAAATGTTAGGATAACAAGTAAAATATTTAGTAAGTGCTTCATGAAAATTTAATATTTAATTAAAAAGAAAAAAATTGTTAGAATAACAAGTAAAATATTTAGGAAGGGTTTCTTGAAAATTTAATATTTAAAAACAAGTAAATTTAATATGATTTGGATAACAAATAAAAATATTTAGAAAGTGATTATTGAAAAATTAATATTCAATAAGGAAAAATGTTAGGATATCATGTATTAACAAGCTTATATATATATATCATATTTATGATAGTATGTAAAATATTTAGGAAGGGCTTCCTAAAAATGTAATATTTAATTAAAAATTAAATGTTAGGATAACAAGTAAAATATTTAGGAAGTGCTTCCTGAAAATTTAATATTTAATTAAAAAAAAAATTGTTAGGATAACAACTAAAATATTAAGGAACGGTTCCTGAAAATTTAATATTTAAAAACAAGTAAATTTAATATGATTTGGATAACAAGTAAAAATATTTAGAAAATTCTTATTGAAAAATTAATATTTAATAAGGAAAAATGTTAGGATATCATGTATTAACAAGCTTCCATATATATCATATTTATGATAGTATGTAAAATATTTAGGAAGGGCTTCCTAAAAATGAAATATTTAATTAAAAATAAAATGTTAGGATAACAAGTAAAATATTTAGGAAGTGATTCCTGAAAATTTAATATTTAATTAAAAAGAAAAAAATTGTTAGGATAACAAGTAAAATATTTAAGAAGAGCTTCCTGACAATTTAATATTTTAAAAAAGTAAATTTAATATGATTTGGATAACAAGTAAAAATATTTAGAAAGTGCTTATTGAAAAATTAATATTTAATAAGGAAAAATGTTAGGATATCATGTATTAACAAGCTTACATATATATCATATTTATGATAGTATGTAACATATTTAGGAAGGACTTCCTAAAAATGTAATATTTAATTAAAAATAAAATGTTAGGATAACAAGCAAAATATTTAGAAAGTGCTTCCTGAAAATTTAATGTTTAATTAAAAATAAAAAAATTGTTAGGATAACAAGTAAAATATTTAGGAAGGACTACCTGGAAATTTAATATTTAAAAACAAGTAAATTTAATATGATTTGGATAACAAGTAAAAATATTTAGAAAGTGCTTATTGAAAAATTAATATTTAATAAGGAAAAATGTTAGGATATCATGTATTAACAAGCTTACATATATATCATATTTATGATAGTATGTAAAATATTTAGGAAGGGCTTCCTAAAAATGTAATATTTAATTAAAAATAAAATGTTAGGATAACAAATAAAATATTTAGGAAGTGCTTCCTGAAAATTTAATATTTAATTAAAAAGAAGATAACAAGTAAAATATTTAGGAAAGACTTCATGAAAATTTAATATTTAAAAACAAAAAATGTTAAGATAGCAAGTAAAATAAAGTAAAATGTGTGTGTTTTCTTGCATAAGTATGTTTACGAAGAGAATCAAAAGCGTATAAGGAATGTTAGACAATTCTTGTTCAGGATGGCTATCCTAAAATGGAATTTAATCTTCAAAAAAAAATCAAAATCTATAAAAAAAAATTATTGGCTATAAAAATCATCAAATAGAGCTCATTGTCTACGAATAAAGAACACATACCAAACAGAGAACAATAAAATAGGATAGCTTGAAGCATTTTCAATAATTCTATCAGAATAGTATGAGGCAAGTGTTTCAGTTTCAAAAGAGAGGGGTTTAGCCGCTAGGCTGAGGAGAATTATCATGTGGAAACTAAAACATAAATGTATTTAACCGTAAATTTTATTTTACTAACGCTGGAAAGAACTTTGGAATTTTTGGATGGGTTTCCAGAATAGTTGAATATTGGTGTGTTTCTTTCTATCAAAAAAGTCTAAACTAAAAAAAAATAAATGATATCAAAAACTAAGGATTGATATCTGCACATTTGAGAAATCTCGAATTGTGATTTAGGATAGCATGTAACATATTCAGGATGGGTTTCCAGAATATATTTTGAATGCATTTGAGCAAAATCTCAATTATATATGTCATGTGTTTAGCCAAAATTACATATATATATATTAATAAAAATTACATATATGTCATATTTAGGATAGCAAGTTACATATTTAGAAAGGGTGTCCTAAAAATTTAATATTTAACTAGAAAATAAAATGTTAAGATAGCATGTAAAAAAAAATGAGTGTGTTTTCTTGCATAAGTATGTTTACGAAGAGAATCAAAAGCGTATAAGGAATGTTAGACAATCCTTGTTCAGGATGGCTATCCTAAAATGAAATTTAATCTTAAAAAAAAACATAATCAAAATCTATAAGAAAATTTATTGGCTATAAAAATCATCAAATAGTGTTCATTTTAAAATAGAGAACACATACCAAACAGGGAACATTAAAATAGGATAGCTTAAAGCATTTTCAATAATTTTATCAGAACAATATGAGGTAAGTGTTTCAATTTCAAAAGAGAGGGATTTACCTGCTAGGCTGAGGAGAATCATCTGGTAGAAACTAAAACATAAATCTATTTAACCGTAAATATTATTTTATTAACGCTGGTAAGAACTTTGGAATTTTTGGATGGGTTTCCAGAATAGCTGAATATTAGTGTGTTTCTTTCTATCAAAGAAGTCTAAACTAAGAAAATGAAATGAGATCAAAAACTAAAGATTGATATCTGCATATTTGAGTAATCTCGAATTGTGATTTAGGATAGCATGTAACATATTCAGGATGGGTTTCCAGAATATATTTTGAATGCATTTGAGCAAAGTCTCAATTATATATGTCATGTGTTTAGCCAAAATTACATATATATCATATTTAGGATAGCAAGTTACATATTTAGGAAGGGTGTCCTGAAAATTTAATATTTAACTAAAAAAAAATGTTAAGATAGCAAGTAAAAAAAATGAGTGTGTTTTCTTGCATAAGTATTTTTACGAAGAGAATCAAAAGCGTATGAGGAATGTTAGACAATCTTTGTTCAGGATGGCTATCCTAAAATAAAATTTAATCTTAAAAAAAAACATAATCAAAATCTATAAGAAAATTTATTGGCTATAAAAATCATCAAATAGTGTTCATTTTAAAATAGAGAACACATACCAAACAGAGAACATTAAAATAGGATAGCTTAAAGCATTTTCAATAATTTTATTAGAACAGTATGAGGTAAGTGTTTCAATTTCAAAAGAGAGGGATTTACCTGCTAGGCTGAGGAGAATCATCTGGTAGAAACTAAAACATAAATGTATTTAACCGTAAATATTATTTTATTAACACTGGAAAGAACTTTGGAATTTTTGGATGGGTTTCCAGAATAGCTGAAAATTAGTGTGTTTCTTTCTTTCTTTCTATCAAAGAAGTCTAAACTAAGAAAATGAAATGAGATCAAAAACTAAGGATTGATATCTGCATATTTGAGAAATCTTGAATTGTGATTTAGGATAGCATGTAACATATTCAGGATGAGTTTCCAGAATATATTTTGAATGCATTTGAGCAGAGTCTCAATTATATATGTCATGTGTTTAGCCAAAATTACATATATATATTAATAAAAGTTACATATATATTAATAAAAATTACATATATATTAATAAAAATTACATATATATTAATAAAAATTACTATATATTAATAAAAATTACATATATATCATATTTAGGATAGCAAGTTACATATTTAGGAAGGGTGTCCTGAATATTTAATATTTAACTAAAAGAAAGAAAATGTTAAGATAACAAGTAAAATACTGCATTAAGCTTAATTTTCCTAAGTGACGTATTATTTTGATTTCTTAAGATTGTTCTTGTTCAGGATAGCTATCCTAAATTTGAACAAAGTCTTCCAAAATCGACAAAGCAAACAGTCAATATTTAATATTTAATTAAAAAAGAAAATGTTAGGATAGTAAATAACATATTTAGGAAGATCTGACTGAATATTTAATATTTAGTTTAAAAAAAAGAAGCCACACACACAAGCAATGTCACTTATTACATAACACTTGTCGTGAGGAATCCTCTTCTTCTTGAGCCTTACTTAATCTCTCTGGAGTTGATGTGTTAATTTTCTCCTTGTATTGAATATGGTTTCTCAACAGAGGGAAGAATTATGGGGGAAGACATTGTAAGGTTGGGGAGGTTGGGAAGTAAGCCAGAAGAAAATGCAACAGAAGAAAAATCAAATTAGAAGAATTGAGTACTCTGATTTTTTTGAAAACCAGATGAGACACTACTACGACTACTCTTGTAATGAAGTTAGCTTTTAAATACTGAGAAACTTTACTTCTAGGTTTTGCTTAGACATAAGCAAGTTACATAAAAGAGATTAAAATAAAACAAACTAAAGCTATTTTAAGAACTAACACTTTACGCTTCTGGTAACGATACTGTTGAATCACTAATCTTTGTTTATTTTGTATAAGCCACAAGTAATTAAATTAATTTGCGTAAAGTAAAAATAAATGAGTCTGCTATTACCATGCTTATAACAAAAATTCATTTAAGAAAAAAAAAATCTTTGATACATGTCAATCATCAAGTGCAAGAGTTGTTTTAGAAAGAGGTCAAAGCAGATAACATCTATAAGATGGCCATGTGTGCTGCTGATGATGCATGAGGAAGGGTCTTAGCTCCGTCAGCTAAAGGTGCGTTTACCGTAATGGCTTGCGATAAAGTTCATGATCTTGGTTCCTCTTGCCAAGCCTAACTTACACGAGATCGGCGATGCAGAGATGTAAAGGAGTCATGGAGGCAGCGTATGTGATGAGACGGTTCATGAGCTCCGTGTGCTTGTCAAGCCTCTCGAAGGCTGGAGTCTTGAAACCGGAGATTCCGTAGTGAAGGAAAGTGTCACCATCATTGTTTCTGGCGGAGATCAAAGATGGAGAGGCCGAGATCAGAGTTTCAACGAAATCTCTGCAATGGAGCCACTGGAACCTGATACAAGTGCATATAAACTGAGCCGTAAGAACTTTTCAATGCAAGTTCGAGAAGAATTGGTAATAACCAGAGAGTAGCAAGGAAATTCAAAGTCAACATAGAAAATTAGAGCAACAGAATCGTATTTGACTAGTATAAACTTTTCCCACACTAAACAAGAACTTCAGCAAAGCAGATTCTCCAGCATGATTCAACTAAAGGAAAAGGCATAGCAAAGAAAGTAAACTAAGCATATCTCTCATTTATAAAGAATGAAAACTAACTTGCTATTACTCCTCATTTTACAAGAGTTGTTGACTTCCCCAAGAACCGAGCCAACTTCAAATTTACAGAAGATTTCACTTAGAAAGTCTCGCAAGCGTGGCCTCTTTCACCATGGAACCAAAGATACATCACCACAAAGACTCACTAGGGAGGATCAAAAGATTCAGCGACAGGGTAATGACTAGAGAAACCGAATCAAGTGCAGTTAGTCCTCTACACGATACGAGTTCATCCCAGGCAAATCTAATGAGTGAAATCTCTCAAGGAGTGCAACATATGAAAGTTCAAGTCACCTTCTATTATACAACGATGTTTTGATCAGATCATCCAAAATCTAACAAAACATAGAATCTGAGAGAGAGAGAGAGAGAGGAGAAACCTGGGTAGCAAATAAGAAAGGAGAAGGAGATCGAGCGGGGCTTCCCGAAGGAGAACTGCTCATAGAATCTGAGGAAGGACGACGTTGACGAGTGTGAGAGGAAGGATCGCCGGCGTTATCGCCGAAGATGAGGTGGCATCTGCGTCAACGACGGACGACGACGAATACAGAGTAGACGACGGACGGAAGGAAAGAGGAGATGATGATCGATTTTCTATTTTTTTTTTTAATTTAGTTAATGAAATAAGGAAAGGGGCATAAACGTAAATGATCTATTAAATGAAACATATTTTTGTGATTTTGAACTTTGAGTGCTAGTTTGGGAATAAAAACTTCACTTGGTGCTATTTATGTCATTTTCTCTTTAATTTCTCTAAAAAAATAAGTAATGGTGGAATTTAATTCTCCCAAATAAGTAATGGAATATTAGTAATTGTTGCTATATATGATTGGCTAAATAAATGCTGGCCGGATTGTTTTCTTAATTGTTCGAAAATAAGGAATGTCATGGTCGAATTTAATGGGATTGGAAATCTTTTTTTTTAAAGCAATGGCATAAGCTTGTAAATAATTTGAAAATCTAAGGGTAGAATCCTATGAGGGATTCTGCTTTAATAGTATAGATTGGATAATCCGGTCAATTTTGGTATGAATACATTTAATATTATAACGTAGATTTTTTTGTTTGTCAACATATAGATTTTTCTTTAAATGACCAAATTTTTATTTTATCAGAATTTGGAATGTTTCTATCAAATATTATCATAGCTGAATCGCAGTAAACTGTTTGGAATCTAATAATAGATTTTCAAGTAAATAAAATTTGGATTTTTTAATATTAAAAACCCGCAACTAAGTTTGTTTTGGGTAAAAACCCCCAAACTAAGTATTTAAAGAAATAACCCTCGAACTAATTTTATTTAATGAATTAAATCCTCTCAGGTCATAATTACCAGTACAACAAGTAAATCTTTAGTTTAGGGGTTTTTACATTAAATAAACATAGTTGGGGGGTTTGATCATTAAAATAAAAAAATAAAAAAATCCAAAATATAATAATGTTATTATATTTAATAATAACATTACTAAAAAAAAATCTAAAGCTTTACATGTATTAAATATAATAACATTATTATATTTTGGTTTTTTTTATTTTTTTTTAATGGTAAAACCCCCCAACTATGTTTACTTATTGTAAAAACCCATAAACTAAAGATTTACCGGTAGTACTGGTAATTATGACCTTAAAGGGTTTAATTCATTAAATAAAGTTAGTTTAGGGGTTATTTCATTAAATACTTAGTTTGGGGGTTTTTATCTAAAACAAACTTAGTTGAGGGTTTTTTATGTTAAAAATCCAAATTTTGTTTAAAAAGAAACTTAAACTTTGTGGTATCACTTGTAACCTCCCGATTTCCTACGGTTAACTAGCTTTCCATGTCTGTTCTCTCATCTCATGGGCTATATTTCGTGCGCTTGGTTGATGCGTTTATTTTTCAAAGGTTCGAAAATCATGTTTACTGATCCTACAATTCTACATGATCATTCTCCGTACTTTGACCTTATTCACACGGTATCGTCAATTACTTTCCTATAGTTTTAGAAAAAAAAATCAGACAAACAAATAGTCATATAAAACTATTTTATTAAATGTGCTAGTAAGAAATTATTGTACTAACTAAGTGTTGGTTCTATGTATTTAATTGAAATTAGGAGTGCATTTTACCTGATTCCTGAATCCGAACCCGAACCCAACCCGAAAAACCCGAACCAAAATTCGAATCAAAGTAACAAAATACCTGAACGGATATTGTGTTAGGAGATATTGGATATCCGAACCCAATGAATAATATCCGAAACTGAACAAATATTCGAAGATAACTGAACATATGTATATTTAACAATATACTGCTAAGTTTTTTTTTTTGGTAACAATATACTGCTAAGTTACTTCTCTTATTTTATTCAAAATATTTATATTGATATTGTACATGGCTTAAACTCATATAATATACATAGTTATGAATAAAATGATTTTATATTCATTTAAAATGTATGTCAAGCTTCTTGGTCCATGAATCATCAAAAGTTACATTCAAATTCTCAAAAACAATTAAATTAGTGATTTTTTTATTTTCAGAATTTTATTTCCAAACTTATTAATCGTTCAACATATTAAAAATTAAAATATTCAGTTAAGTTAATTGTAAATTAAGTATAAGAAACTTGAGAAGTGAATAATTTGTTTCTTTTCAAAATCTAAAATATCTGAACCCGATCCAACATAACAGAATCCGGATTTAATTACCCGAACCTGACCCTATGTGTAAAATATTCGAAAGGATTCTAGACATTTATACCGAGTACTCAAAAATCTGAAATACCCGATCCAAATCCAAATGGGTACCCGAATAACACATTGAAAAATAAAGGTGCAGAAATGGGCGCGTCACATGTTATTTTGTTTATTATTTAGTTTTCTAAAAAACTCGTATTTTAATTATTTAAATTTAATTATATTAATTATTTAAATTTAATTATATTAAATTTTTAAATATATATATATATATATATATATATATATAACTTTATTATAAATATAACTTTATTATAAATTTTTATAATGATGTTAGATTTTATTGAACAAAATTATTGTAAAGTGTAAAAATTGAGTGAATATTGTATTATTAGAAGATAAACTGAAAAATATGGAAGTTAAATAATGTGTTTAATTTTGAACATTGTGGATAATCTAAATGATTGCAGATTTAACAGACTATATTTTACTTAAAAAAAAGAAATTGAAGATAATTTCCTAGTGTTTCAAAAAAAAGAAGAAGAAGATATTTTCTTATTCCACTAATACCTTTTTTTTTGAGAAATTACTTTATATATATTTTAACTAGATTAGGTTTGATAACCCAAAATATTTGTAATTTTTAATGATATATATATATATATATAGACAACTTATATGACTGTGAAAACGACTGTTTCATATCCTATTTAGATAAAAACAAACAACCTAATTAGATACAAATCTTTAAATCGCATTAAGCAATGTAATCAATATGATATTAAGAGTGAATGGTTTACCATATTTGTAATAAGAAAACTTATTAATACATGTATTAATTAATACTGTTATGCAAGTAATATATAATAAAGTAATTATTATCCCCTATCTTTCTATGAGTTTAACTAAATCCAACATAGTTTTGGACTTCTCTAAATAGACTATACAAATATACTGAATAGTTAAATATCTAATCTCCTTAATTAAGAAGATACAGACGAAATATTACCTGAGCCTCAACTTTATCTCAGATAGAGATGATCAGCATGAACAAAAGCTAAAAGTCAAGATCTTCAAACGACTCGCTATTCTAGAGTAATCAATATTAGAAAGTTATTAATATTAAAGAATTTTGGTTCTATTCAGTGATTTCATTTTAACCGGTGGACATAAAATAAAATAAAAAACTAGTGTTGTCGATGATTTTAATAAAATAAAAAACTATAGTGCTGTCGATGAGTCGAGTGCTCAGGTACTCTTAATGAGGCAAAAAGTGATCTACCATACTCTCATGTGATCTGCTATACTCTTATTTGTTTTCATACTCTTGAAGAATGTGGTTAATATCTAAAATACCCCCGACCAATTTAATGAATAAATTAATCGAATGTGGACTCGACTCGATCACTCCGATCCCATCTCCTCTCCTCCACTCGCCCCTCCCGAGTCGACTCGGAATCGACTCGATCACTCCGATCATTCCCTCCCTCTTTGTTCTTCCTCCCAATCGAACTCGATCTCGTCGCTTGGATGCTGGATCATCGAGCTATTAATTCCGTTATACAGGGTATGTATCTCACCATAGACGAACTCATAATTGAATGTCGGGAATCAAAGCTGATAACAATTTGGTTTTGAATTGGAATTGAAGACTCGACTCCAAATTTATAGTTTTAATTGAAAAATTCTTATTCATTTGGGTTTCATGAACTAATCGAGGATCGGAAAGGAATGATTGAATGTGAGGGTATTATGATGATTCAATCGAAGATTAGAGGTGCTTGCTTGCTTATCAGTACTCTATTTGGTTACTGACACAACTCTGTGACATGGTATAACCAAGTATAACGAAGTATAACTTTGATGGTGTAACTGTGTAACCAAGTATAACGTGAATGGTGTAACTGAAAAAACAAGTATAACTTTAAGTGGTTAAATGTTTTTATTGCAGACAATGTCTCCATTTTCGACGAACATACACTTTGATTATGATGGACATTATTCTAAGGATGGAGATGATTATGAATGGATTCCAACCGATGCTCGTTTGTATGCTATATCCTTTAATACATCATCGTTGGAGGAGATCACTTATTCGTTGTTGAAAGAGAAGATATGCAGGAAGATCGGAATAGATCCGTTTACGAAGAGGCTCAATTTGGGTTACATTCCATTGGTAGTGGAACCTAAGAGGCAATCGTATATTTTGGATAATGAAGATGTGTTTGTTTATCTAACATCAGTGGATAGAGAGGAAAGGAGAAGTATTTTGCATGTGGAGGACATCGAAGAATTACAAATAGTTCAAATAACCGAGCAACTGTCGAGAGTTGGAGAGAGCTGTTGTAGTAGGAACTATTGTGAGCGTGAGAGTGGATATGGAGAAGAAGAAAATGTGGGAACAGGTTTGGAGGACGATGAACATCCCCACAAGAAACAGAAGAAGAGTATGTTGTAAACCTTTTCGGTTTCAGTTCAGTTTTGATGTATGAAGTGGTCTAAATTAAGTTCTAAGCCTTTCACTTTCTGTTTTGATGTTTACCTTTCACTTTCGGTTTTGGTGTTTTTATCATATGGGAACGTTTTGAGGTGAAATAAATTTTATTTGTGTGTTGTATAACTAAGTGAAACTGGTATAACTACGTTATGTAAACTGAATAACATGGTTGTAAACTCTAAAGTTTTTAATTTAATTTTATAAGTCATGGAAGTAGTACGCTTTTAGTTTATTAGTAGTGTTATGTTAATTATGATTTAATAAGAATTATTAAAATTATTAAAATTCCATCTCATTGCTCGTAGCAATTGTATAGGAAATACAATGTGTTGTCATAGCTTTATCGCTGAAACTGACTGAGTTAGATTTGATAACTCTATGGCACGAAATCAAGTTTATATGTACGTGATCGTATGGGAAATGAACTTAGGAAACATAATTGCATTGGTGTAACCACAAAATCATTAATTTAAGTAGAGTATAACTAAGATAAATAGAAATAATTAAAAAGTGCAACTTTGACGCTTTCTGTAAAACTGAGTACTTGGTGAAACTTACAACAGAAAAAACCCTGGGATTAATTTTCCCGCTCAGCTTTTCGAATTTCTAATTTCCCTCTTCCCAATTTACTAAAACCCCAGAATCGTTCAATCGAAGTATTAAACACCCATTTTTTAGGTTTTCCCCATTTGCTATCTTCATTTTCTCTCTCTTTCCTAAATCTCTCTCCTCGACCTCACTCCCTCTCCTCCCAAAAACCTAGATGTCCGCCGCTTCATCATCCACGACCGGTGGTCGGAGACGGGTACGAACTCCGGGGATACCTACTGGGTGTTGGTGCGGGGTGGGCGTCACCGAGCTCATCTCCAAAAGCAATCCAAACCCATATCGCCGGTATTATCGGTGTCTCTTTGCGGCTTCACAGAGGGTACATCCGTTTGTTGTTTACATATGGAACGCTTATGAATCACGCTAACTCGTTTTTTAAAAAAAATCATGTAGCTCGAGAACGACAATCATGTCTTCAAATGGGTTGACGAAGCCTTCACCGATGAGATACAGCAGCTGGACTACCAAGTTCGAATACTCGAAGAAGAAGTTCAGAGTCTCAAAGCAACAATAAGGAACGAAGGAGATATCCGCGAAGGTCCCAAAAAGATGCCCATGATAAAGATATCAGGAGGTTGTGTTCTTCTTACCATCGTTTTAGTTCTAGGAATTATGATGTACAAAAAGTAATTGAAATTCCTAAGAGAATTCCAATTCCTAGAACTAACTGTTATTGCTAAGCTATGTTTTTTTAAGTTATGCGAAGTTGAACAACCATGTTGTTTGGAATTTGTTTGATCTATCGAAAAAGTGTATTATTTTTTATTTTTAGTATGTTAGACAATTGAGAAAGTGAAACTAACACAATATCGAGTCAATATCTGACCTATTTATACGAAAAAGTCGAACAGAGGATTAAGTTAGATTGAGTGAAACCAAAAGTTCAAACAAGTGAGATTAAGTGAAACAAGTTGAAACAACAATTTACACAAGACCTTCAATCCCATATTTTTGAACATAAGGGTCGCTGTTCAGTAGAGACTGCCTGAAGTCCTCAACCTCGGTCAAACGCGGATTGAACCTGAAGTCTGAAAGTCCACCTTCGGTCTGAAGCCATAGATCAGGAGCCTCAAATAAATCTGTATTAATGTAAATGCTTTTAGTAAACGTTTTAGTCCACTATCATATTTAAAACTAGCCACAGAAACTACACTTACTCCAACTCTTGCAGACCTTCCACATCTTAAGGGCCACAATCACCTGTCCACCTTCCACATTTTCAAGACCATCCCGGAAGGCATAGGCCTGCTTGCCAGTTGCCACACATTTAATCTGGCTGTCACTATTCAGAATAAGAGATTCTCAGAATAAAGAAAACGTGTGCCAATTACAATATAAATAAACTTTGCTTGGATCATATGTTGCTTTCTACTTACATGTTGTCCCTTATGTAAAAAATCATCCTTGGTCTTGCAGGGTCATCGAAACGGGCTTCCGTATTGAAGACCACTCCAATTGTATCTACCATATAAGTGTAACTCAACTAAATCAGTTCGTTTCACTTAGTTTCACTTACATCTACCAAAGTTCTGAAACTAAATATGTGACGACTATATGTGAATACTTGCAAATATCAAGGGTCACGAAGCTATGGTCATAAATTAGGTCATAAATCATGAAATGACAGATTTTTCTCAAACTAAATATTTCAATTATTATTTCTTAGTTTTCTCACCTAATGTTTTTTACATAGTTTCATTTATTCAAACACACCTATTTTTATTCAAACATACCTGTTCTTATTCCCTGTACTTGCAGTGAAAAGTCGTGTCTTAAGCCGTCTATCAAATTACACCCTTAAGTGGGATAGTAAATGCAATCTTATCTCTATTATAAATAACACGTAAATCTTTCCATTTACTCGATTAAACGAATATCTCTCAAGTTTTTCATCATCCTTGTACTCTATGTCGAACTTCTACTTGGAATCTGTCCCTCCTTCCATCCTCCATAATATTCTCTCAAAGGTAGCAACAAACCACATCCGGGACTTCGGTAGTGCTAGAATTGCTTTCTCCGGGTTCAATCAAATAGGCAGAGACGACTACTTCTACCAATCTGCTAATCTCTTTGGCTTTAATGATTGGATTGAAGAGGTTAATGCTGTAAGAACATTCCGACTTAGGTGCTACCAAGCCGGTAATCCAGAGGCCATCTACCTACGAGGTATGCATGAGTTCTTTCAACTTCATTTACTTGATGAAGGAATAGAGAAAATCCGTCTTGCTGCTGAGAGAGGATTGGAGTTGGCCAAGTTTGTAGATGGAATGCTGAACTTAGCGTTTAGTGTAGATGATGGAGGGTTGTTTCACAATTATCCTAACTTTAGTCGTGAGTTTGTTCATCGGATGAATTGCATGATCCGGACTGTTCTACCCTCAGGCCATTGGGGTTACGAGAAACCTCAAGAGTTTATGTCACTACTTGAAAGAATAAAGAATCTCATCTTCTCAAATGATTGCCGCTGCTCCTCCGCAATAGAAGAACCGGTGTTGTGGTGCGATCGTTGTTTCTGGCAATGTGAAGTTTGGGACTTCTGCAATGAAATTCACTTGACAGCTGCCAACTGGCCAATTGAAGATTAGTTGTGGTGTTTATTTCTCGAGTTTATGGCATGTAGTTTTATCTACTTTCACTATGTTTGACTTAATGTAATGTCTCTAGTTTCAATCATCTAGTTTCTCTCTATAAACTAATCTTTGTATATTTTAACTTCAATATATCATTAAAAAATTAACTACATTTCTACTTTTATTTTAACAAATAAACTTCACTAGCCATTTGGAGATTAGTTTTATCAACTTTTACAACATTTTTACTTTTTACAACATTTCTACTTTTATTAAATATGTACAACATTTCTAAGTTTGGCCAAAATCTATTTATAGCATATAAACTATTTTTAAATTCAAAATTCAATAGATATATCAATAACAACAATTCTGTCCAAAAAATAACATAATAAAACATTTGAAATCTAAAAGTGCGATTTAGTTAAATTTAGTTCAACTTAGTATTATATACAGAATATTGTTGATGATTTATTACGATGTACAGTTTCACCAATATTTACAATCACACCAATTCTTACAAAGATTTCGAAAGTTATAGAGAAAGATATCCGAATTTCATAGATCGGGTCTGGATGGTCCGCGAAATGGTCCTGGTTGGGTTGTAATTATGCAAGTTTCTGTTGGTCATGTGGTCTTTTAATAAATTTTCGTATTTAAATAAAGAATTATTTAATTCTAAATTTGGGCAGTTTCGGGCAGGAGTATCACAGCTCTTTTTTTTTCGGGCAGGAGTACCTGAGCGTTTGATTCGCTGTCGATGATCATCAAACATTGACTAACTTACAAGTCTGAAAGACAATATACTAGTCAACCACGTGGTTCATATATAAATTCTAATACAAAATAGTAAAATGATCTGTATCTTTTTTGAAAAAGTCATTTCTAATATAATTAAAAATAGAAATGTTATTTCTAATAAAAATATATATTATAAAATATCAAAGTAGAGAAACTCATTTGTCTTAATGGCCACTGGTTTATTTTATTGCTATTGTACTAATGACAAGATCTAGGATAGCAATTAAATGAAAAAGGCATTTCATTATCGAAGTGAGGGAGGACAAGAGAAATTTTACACATATTATGAAATTAGTCTCTATAACTTGTGATCTACAAAATATATCATTAAGAAATTTTGTTTTAGTTTTTCATGACATCAAAATAATTTTAATTAGTTAATTAGAAATAATAGTTCATAACATTTTCCTTATAATTTGTTTTCATTGTATATATATATATATCACACAAACGGTTGCCATGAAAACATAGAGCTAAACAAGAATTATTTCAGATACTGCATTAGGTAAATATATCCTGATTTCAATTGAAAGGGTGCAATAATATTGATTATGTAGAAAATTAAAGAGTGCACGTGAGAAGATATAACCTAACTTTTTGGATTTTGAAAAAAAAATTCGCATAAACTTAAGAAGGATATATTCAATCGAGAGTTTTAAAGTGATTTGTATCAAAAAAATAGATTCACTGTTATTCAGATATGAAATTTAAAATTTCATTTAAAATCCAGTATTATTGAATTTGATACTTTATAAAGTACTCTGAAATCTATTTTTATTGAAAGTATTTTAATTTGTGGAATTTTCTTGTTTTCAAATGCGCGGATCTTATCCTAGTTGTAATTTATTTCAGTTGAGAAACTTCTAGAATATAAAATAATTGAAATGCCCAATCCTATCATGAATCAAAAGTTGGATTAGTTTGCAATTATTCAACTTTATTGTCCCAAGTTTCAAACTTTTTCATTCCAGAATATTTGGATGAAATTTCTTAGTTAAAATAATTAAAACTCAAATCTCGACAATTCATTGAAATCATCTAAAATTTCATTAAAACAAATTACCTTAAATTTTAGATTGAATACACACCTAAGTGTCTAAACATTAAATTTAAAACAACAATTCAAACAAGAGTACATAGAATCTCTTTTGATCGAGTGGTTTCGCTAAGTGTTCATTAATGCTTTGACATCAGAAAGTATGAGTTTCAAGTATCAAAGAAAACAGAATTATGAAGAATTAATGGACAAAAAACTTATTGTAAACGTGACAAGCCCATGAAGTCTGAAGATTGAAGGGCTCTCATTAACAGTTGAAGCCCACAGCCCAGTCAAAGGCTTCGATGGCTAAGTTTGCAAAACGTGAAGACAATGCCTCTCTCTCTCTCTCTCTCTCTCTCTCTCTCTCTCTCTCTCTCTCTCTCTCTCTCTCTCTCTCTCTCTCTCTCTCTCTCTCTCTCTCTCTCTCTCTCTCTCTCTCTCCAAATAAACAGAGTATGAACTTTAACATTAAGGTGCATAACATGTTTTGTCTCCTCACTGATAACGAGTTATAAGATCGACTTTACATCATAGCAGAGTATGCTACAATATATTCCATTAGGTTTGAACGGTTACCTTTGTATAAATAATCAAGCTTATAAACTCTTCCTCATGATGCAATGAGAATGAATATTTGAAACATTTGAATCTTTCTCTTTGTTATCCTCTATTTCACTTAAGATCACATGGTACATAGTGATGCCAGCTACAACACTTCAAACGTCTTTACTCTGACGACTCTCTTTATTACTCAAGTCGTGACCTTGAAACTGAGTGATAGTAACTACTTATCATGGAAGCTGCAGTTTGAACAATTCCTCAACAGTCAGCTTCTTCTTGGCTATGTTACTGGAACCATATTTCGCCAACCACCTACTCTCACGGTGCGCAACAGAGACCAAGTAACTGAAACTAACAATCCAGCTTTCCTCAAGTGGGTTCATACAAATCAACTCATCATGGGATGATTTATAGGTTCTTTGTTTGAAGATGCTCTTAAAAGTGTCTATGGTCTTAACTCCTCTCAAGAGATCTGTTTGCGCTTGCAAAGAAGTACAGCAGAGTCTCAGCTACACGAAAACTCGACATACAAAGACGTATTCAGATCACTCTCAAGGGCTCTAAACCGTTGTCACAATATCTGTCTGAAATCAAGACAATGTTCGATCAACTAGACTCCATTGGTGCTCCAATATCCGAACAAGAAAAGATCTATGGTGTTCTGAATGGTCTTGGGAGAAAATGTGAGGCTGTAGTCATGGTAACTGAAGATTACATGGACACATCTTCGGGACCGCGCTTTGAAGATGTCATGTATAAGCTTCCTGCTTTCTCAGTTAACCTTAACTTGAATAATGTGTTAGTATGTCTTAACATCACTAAATGTCTACTGTCAGTATCAAAGCTGACAAATGATTATCCTTGTGAATTACCTTTGGTTCTACATATGTGTATGTTAATGACAAAACAACACAACATCTTCTCAGTCAGGGAAGAAATAATAAAGGTCTCTATCTGCTGGACAATCCTCAGTTTCTGACCTTCTATTCAACACGACAGCAGCGGCCTCTGATCAGATTTGGCATAGAAGACTGGGGTATGCCCACCATCAAGTTCTTCAACATCTATCATCAAAAAATCTATCGCCATCAATAAGAAGTCTCAGTTCGTGTGTGAAGCTTGTCAGTTATCAAAGTCTTGTAAACTTCTTTTTTAGAGTATGATTTTAAAGCCTTTAGACCTCTTGAGAGGATACATTGTGATGTGTGGGGACCTGCACATGTTATCTTGGTTCATGAGTTCAGATATTATGTTATATTCATGGATAACTACTAAAGGTTCTCTTGAATTTATCCAATTAAGTTAAAGTTTGAAGTCTTTTCAAAATTCAAAACTTTTCAGCATCTTGTCAAGAACAGTTTTAAACAGAAAATATGTATTATCAGAGTGATGGAGGGGGTGAACTCCTCAATAACCAATTCATCACCCACCTCACTAAATGTGGAATCAGACATTACATCTCATGTCCTCGTACTCCTGAGCAGAATGACCTTGCTGAAAGAAAGCACATGCACATTACTGAAATCCACCTCTCTGTGACATTTCAAGCTCACATGCCTGCAAATATGTGGGTTGATGCCTTTCTTACCGCAAAATTTGTGATCAACCTCCTACCAAAAACAGCAAACACAGACATGGTCAGTCTTTATGCTTGGAAAGCAACTTTGGATATTGATAGAGAAACCAAACACATTATTCTCTCGTGTGTTCAAAGGAAGGTATTTCAGGAATGCATCACCCTTGAAATCAATTAGATCGTACTCGTTCTCCTACGGCTGGTGCAGTATTATCTATGCTAGAATTTTGTTTAGCAAATGACTAATCAAAAGGGTAGGATCATGATCATTTATATCAATATGGAATGATCCTTGGATCCCATCCACTCGTCCGAGACTACCAAATAAAAATCAACACAACCTTTACCCAAACCTTACAGTGGACTCTCTCATCAGTGTAAAATCAAGAACTTGAAATTTACAGGTAATTCAGACTCTAGCGGATCCTCAAGATGCGAAAATAATTGAAAGTATACCATAAAGTCCAATTTCGATAATAGATCGTGATAGATGACACTTTACTAATAATGGGAGATATACAATTAAATCTGGATATAAAATAGAACGAGTGTATTCGGATAGGGAAAGAATGTTACTAGAGTATGGTCATTTGGTCTCTCCATTGAAGGCTTTCTGCTGGAAAGTACGTTGTCCACCTAAGATGAAACATTTTTTATGGCAAATGGTACCAGGATGTATAGCGGTTAAGAAAAAATTAAAAGCAAGAGAAATACAAGGGGATACAATTTGTGCACGATGTGGAGAACCTGAGAAATTTATAAATCATGTGTTTTTTGAAAGTTCACATGCGGTTCAGGTTTGGGCACTCTCACGAATTCCATCAAACTCATATATGTTTCCTACTCAATCACTCTTTGCAAACATGGATTATTTATTTTGGAGGTTTTTTCCAGAATTGGAAGATCATCAATTTGGAGTCATAACTCTAGGCTGAGACACAAACTTCACTTACACATGGAATCAATCAAACTCGATTTCTAGCTAGTAGAAGCAATATTACTGTCTATCCCAGGTAAGTGGTGCTTTACGGATGGCTCATGAAAATCTCAGGAAGCCTATCTGAGACAAGGGTGTTATAGCACACCGGAAGGTTTTGATGCTTTAATCGAGCGAGAAATACAAGAGCGAGTCAGTCGCCACTTCACTCGGAAATAGAGGCTATCATTTGGACAATGAAATGTATGAAAAATCTAAGACAATTTATTGTTAGATTTGCAACAAATTGTGCTCAGTTGATGAAAATGGTTTCAAAACTAGAAGAATGACCAATATTTACTAGTTATTTGGAATACATAAAGATCTTGAAAAGAAATTTCAACAGCTCAGAACTCATTTATATAGCACAAACACAGAATTCAACGATAACGGTCGCGCACGCAGTATAAAGAAGCAATCATCGTTTGTTGTCCATTTATATTTGGAGCTATCAGTTTGATTTGCAAAGTCCATATAAATATGTTTAAGTTGCTGACAAAAAAATGAATCGAATCAAACTTTATAGATGTTTTGCCCAGCCCTATTCACCAAGATATGGTAGACTTCGAAACGCTGAACCACAATCTGTACTTCCTAGATCCAGTCACAATATCGTTCGTCGTCATCGACTTTCTCTACGTAAGAATGCTCTTTGTTAATTTATTCATGTGGCATGTGAGATGGACATTTGGTTGCTATATAAATGTAACTACTGTTTCTTCTTCATCTTTATATGATTATTTATTTATTTATTTAATTTGTTTGTTATTGTTTAATTTACAAATTTCAAAAGAAACAAAAATATAATATATATATTTGTAAATAAAAGTATAACATAAGTTAATAATTTTTATTTTTTTCATAAAATATTACATAGTTTACGAACTTAATCCCTTTTAACGATGAACGATAATTTATTTAAATGATTTTTTTTTAAATAATTTAATTTACAAATTTAATATATTTTCATATTTAGTTCATAGATCACCTCTATTTTAATATAATATAGACTATGATGATAAATTTATAAAAATAATATAATTTTTATTTTCTTTATTTATGATAATTTTTACTTAAAATTAATTATAACAAAATTATATTACTAATTAATTTTGATATTGTTTAGATTTTTTTCAATAGATCTTGTTATAAACAAAAATAAAATTAAAATTTATTGAGAAAACTGATTTATTATTAAAAAATTTATGATTATTAATATTTAACACTTTAACTAATTCATTAAGTAGGGTGTTCAAAATTTTAATTAATTAATTAGTTTTATACTTCTATACGATTTGTTAAGGGAAAATTTGGAGAAATACACTCACTTGAGATTATAATTTGACAACTACTCTATTGTTTAAGTTTTTGGGAAAATACACTTATGGTATATATAAATTTACTAAATTGTCCAATTTTAATATTTTCTAATTCCTAATTTATAATTTTTATTATATTTAAATTAATTACCAAAAATAACAAATAAAAAAATCTATACAAAATCTTTTAATATCTAAAATTCTATTATTAAAAAAAACTGAAGATAAATTCTCATCTCCTTCTCAATTTCTAAAGGTCTGGGTACAAGACATTGGTTTTTGGTCATCAAAATTCAAATTTTGCAACTTCACTTGTATATCACGGAACAGCAAAAAGTCGCAGATCATCTTTCGAAATTTGATGTACCTCAAGCTTTTTCTTTTATTAATATTTTTTTATGTACCCAGACCAATATTAACTTTCCTCAACGAGGACTACACTGCTGCAATAATATAAATCAAGTTGTCGAGTAAAAAAATCAGTGTTTCTTACTGTTGTTGGATTATATAATATTCAGAGTCAAACAAATTAAGCACATATATGAATAGACATTTAGAACTTGCTCGGTAGACAATGACTTCTAGGAAATTAATATTTTATAGAGAAAATGCAAATAAACATGACTGGTTTATATAAAGTTAAGAAATAAAATAAATATATAAACTTCATGAATCATGATAAAGTCAAACAAATCATAATTTGTTTATTTTATAATATTTTGTTATTGTGAAAATATAAATGGTAAAATAACATATTTATCTCAACACACAAATTTATCTTAAACATAAATAACTATAATAATAGGATCCTTAATTTCGAATTTATTTTTAATTATTGAAATATTTAATCTGGATAAAAATGTCAATTCACATTTAAGAAAGTGTATTTTTCAAAAAATAAAATAGAAGGTGTAATTTTCAAATTTCAAACTGTTAGTAGTGTAATTTACAAATTATCCCATTTGTTAACCATAGATAAAAAGCCAGACCATAAATTAATAGATTAAATAAGCGTACGAAGAGAATCTGCACTCCAACATTGCTATATACTCCACTAGTTAGGAGACTGTTCACTCTATATATTTTCCGCAAACGTTTCCGAATAAAACAAATCCCCGCAGGGAAAAAACACTCCGATGTCGAAGGCAGCCTCAATCAATGTTGTCCAGCCAAAGCTACAATACAAAGTGTTTATAAGCTTTCGGGGAGAGGAGCTCCGATATAACTTCATTAGTTATCTAATCAACTCTTTGAAAGCCGAAGGAATCGATCCTTACATCGACAATGAGGAGACGTTGGGAGAAGATTTGAGTGTATTTTTCAAGAGGATCAAGGAGTCGAGCATTGCGATCGCTGTCATCTCAAGCTTGTACTCGAACTCAAGATGGTGCTTAAATGAGTTGGCAGAGATCAAAGAATGTGTAGCTAAAGGAACATTGGTAGTATTTCCAGTGTTCTACAAGGTCCCTGTTAAAACAGTTAGGAGACAGACATCAACATTTGGTGAGAATTTGAAACTATTAGTGGGAACAGATGATATCAATGGTGAGAAATGGAGAACGGCCCTAACGTATGTCACAACGAAGAAAGGCGTGAGTGTGCATCAAAAGAGGTAACTTTTTTTTTTTAATTAGGCATGTACAGTATATATTTTGTAACTGGACTCCCCACGTTTTCTGAGTGGTCTTTAACAAATGAATCTGATTTAGCTGATTGATATCCACATATTCAAACTAACTTTTAGCTAGTTTAAAAATATCTTTTATATATCAATATTTATTTAAAAGAACTTTTCAAAACTTAAGATTCATGTAAAAAATTTAATGAGAAAATTTCTAATATAATATTAAAATATGCTGTGCAAAGACTTTATGGAGAGTTCTTTGATTTGTGGCTCCTGAAAACTAGGAATAGGACGGATCCAAAAATTCAAAAAAATAAAAATATTTGACGTGTGGCGCATGAGAACTAGGAGTGTGGCTCTTGAGAACTAGGAGTGTGATGAATACGGATATCCAGAAAAATTAGGGTATTCAAATCTGGATCAGGAACCATCAGCTCCGTGATTTCATATCCAATTCTAAATCCATGCCTTTTAGATATCGGAATTTTGGATATCCGTTAATACATTTAACGTGAGTATACAAATCTTGATTTGGATCCATTAAGAAAATAAAATAAAAAATATTTTTTAAAGATACTATTATTCTTAAAATAATACATAATTTAAATATTTATACAAATATATATATATATATATATATATATATATATATATATATATTAAAAAATAGTAGAAAGTTTGTGATATAATATTATAAAACAAAATTTATATATAAATATTAATATATCAACTATATTTATAATAAAAATTTAATATATAAAAGTTATTCAGATCTGGATTTTCAGACTTGAAATTTAAGATATTCGGATTCAAATCTTTTTAGCGGATCCAAAAAAATTATTTTATTTTTGGAATATTTTACTATCCAGATATGGATAAAGACTCCCCAAATACTTTATTTTTGTAACAGATCCAACGGATCTCCAATAGGATCCGAATCTCGGATAATAAGTTTTACCCCTACCGAAAACTCTTTGATACCGATGGAATTACTCCCTAGAACTTTTAAGAAATGCTATTTTAAGGTTTTGATATCTATATTATTATTTAATAAGTGAATTTTCTTATTTATCATATTTTCCATGATTTTAGTCTGATTCATTAGTTTTAATCTAATTAGGCTAATTAAAGTTTTGATATTTTTATTTAACAGATAAGTATATAATTCATTAACTAAATGATTACAAATTAATATTATAAAAACTCATCTAAAAATGAAAAACGTGTTTGAAACAGAAAACATAATTCCATGTATTTATTTGTGTTTATCTACATCTTTCTTTCTTATTTTTTTAATTTTTATAATTAGTAGTATATATTCACATATAATAGTTAAAATTATAATTATACTACAATATTTTAAAAGTATTTTTATATAAAATAAACAAAAATTATTATATTTGACTGTAAACTAATATGTCATGGCATATATTTTTCAATTATTAAATTTATTTTAATATTAAAATACTAAAAGAAATATATAAGCAACAACAAAATTTGATATACATTTGTTTGTTAACGTGATTGTTTCATGGTATTTTCATTTTTATTTTTATTGTTCAGTTAGAATAAAATTTATTTGTTATTTAAGTTGAAATTTTTAATATTTATTTGTTTTTTAGGTTTTTAATATTTTTTATTGAGAATGTTATTATCTTTTCAAAATATCTGCCTCTAAGATTAGTTTCAAAATGTTATTTTTTATGAAATAATTTGAAAATTTACTATTTGTGATTTGAAATTTGAAAAATACACTTATGTTAACTATGCACCTTACAGCTACGAAATAAATTATTAAACTTATTCAACTAAATTTTAAATATTTCTAACAAATAAGATAACTCTATAGATATTTTCTACATATTTCTTTAAGATTTTAATCTAATAGGGTCTTGTTATATAATTAAAATATAAACTGTTAAAAGTACTAATACTTTATAAATATATAAAGAATTAAATAATTTCGTAAATTTTAATAATAAAAATTATATATTAATATTAATTTTATTTGGACTTTAAGTATAAAATATCAAATATATTATATTATTTGTAAAAATGTATAGCATTATTAAATATTAAGTTAATTAAAATATAGTTAAACATCTTAATCTATTAATTATTTTGTAAATTATAAAAGTAAGTTAAAGTATATGTACACACAAAATAACAAATAAGTCCTAGATTTTCAATATACTAAAGTCTATAACAATATTATAAAAGTAATCACTAAAAATAACTATTAGCTATAGTTTTTAAAATAAAAAATTTCGAGATTTAGATATTAATAATAAAATAAAAAACTAAAAAATATTTATATTATCTATAATATAATTGGAATGAGTCACAATTGATAGTTTTATGATTATATATTTGTATGGATTATTTTAGTAATCATCAAATATATTATTATAATAATAGGCGGTTTAAACAAACACCTCAATTCATTTATATTTTTTTTATAAAAAATAAATATTGCGAAACATGTTACAAACTGTATTACTCTTTTCAATCTTAGCTTGTTAAAAATGTAAGACATAGCAAATAGAAAAAAAAATTATTTTGATTATTATATTTTCATATTTATATAATTTTTAATTTTACTATAGAATATTAAAAAAACAACTGATATTTTTTATATGAAAATTTGTTGTTTCGTCAAAAAGGCATTTTAAATAAATAAAATACATATTATGTCTCATGTGTTGTTTATGAAATATATTATAGATTTCTAATATAGTTTTATTAAAGACAACAACGTGTTATCTATTAAAGACATCAACGTTAATACATCTTCTATCATATTTTATTTTTTAAATAAATATATGTTTTCTTTCATGTTATAAAAGACGTATAAATTTTTTTTTTAATATTTTAGAAAAATAATGACTTAAATTCGAATTTTTGATTAAAATATTTTAAATTTTTGATTAATAGACAAAAAGAGTATCTAAAATATTTAATAATTTTAGCTATGAGGAGAAATAATAATTACATTATTAAATACATAAACAAAATGTCCTTTTAATTCAATAACCATAGCTCTTTAATTAGCTTATTATAACAACTGAGTATTATAATATGTAATAAGAATTAACAAAATAAGCCTATTATATTTTTTCAAACTGGATAACTTTAACTCAAACAAAGCTAAATGCGAGTGTAGCAAAAAAATAAAACTAATCTACATGGATAAACATAAATTAAATTTCCTTTTATATAAAATCAAAACTAGTAAAAATATAATTTCGCCTTTTGAAAGTGAAAATAGTATGGTTTGCTTCTTCTGACCTAAGAAGCTTTTATATGCTGAATTACTGTAAATTTAATGGAATTATTGGCTTGACTTTTGTATTTGTCACATATTTTGTAGCGATGAGGTCCAGGTTATCAATATAATTGTGCGTAACGTCAAGAAAAGGCTAGAAGAAATCTCAACGGATCAAGGAACTAAGAATCAAATAGAAAAATTTACTGGGTTGTCCAAAGGAAACTTAGTAGGAGATGGGCCTATTAGTTCTTCTTCCTCAAAAGTGTCTCCCTTCTTTGGGATCAAAAAACGCCTAAAGCAGTTGGAAGAGAAGTTGGATTTTGAATCAGACGAGGTCACTCGAGTTATTGGAGTTGTTGGGATGCCTGGAATAGGTAAAACCACTCTTGCCAAGAAATTGATGGAAGATTGGGGATACATGTTCTTGCATACGATGTTCCTAGATGATATCCGTGCCAAGGCAAGATCTCTTGGAATCCACAGGTTGGAGGAGGACCTCTTATACGGTTTAATGAGGAGCAAGCATGATGGAAAGGAAATAAGATATGCAGAGTTTACACTTGAATCTTTGAAGGCTGAGCTAAGAGAAAGCAAAGTGTTAATTGTTCTTGACGATGTGAATGAAAAGAGTCAGATAGATATGATTCTTGGTGGACGACAATGGTTAAGAGACGGAAGCAGAGTTGTCATCACAACGAGCAGCAAGTCCGCAATCACGGGAATGGTGGATGAAACTTATCTAGTGCCGGGCCTGAGCGACGAGGATGGGTTTAAATACTTTGAAAAACACGCATTCACGACCGGTGCTTGCGAGCCAAGGTTCATGAGGCTTGCAAGAGAGTTTGTGGATTACACTAGGGGACATCCATTAGCTCTTAAAGTACTTGGTGGTGAGCTTCTTACAAAGGACGAGGAGTACTGGGAATCAAAGCTTGGGGAGCTTGCGAAAAGCCCGATTAGCAACACAATTCATAATGTGTTGAGAAGTTCTTATGATGATCTTAGCAAACACCATAAGGATTTGTTCCTTGATGTGGCATGTTTCTTCAGGTCTGAAGAGGAGTATCATGTGAGCTGTTTGCTGGATTCATCGGTGCAAGAGAATGTGAGTGAACTAAGACATCTTGCGGACAAGTTCTTAATAAACATTTGTGGTGGTCGACTAGAGGTGAATGATCTGATGTACACGTTCGCAATGGGACTAGAGTCTCAGTCATTCTCTGAAAATTCAGTTAGTGGGCGTAGGTTGTTTAACCATGGTGAGATCATTGCTACTCTCCTAAACAAAGCAGTGAGTGATACTAACTTTTTCTGCACATTTGAAGTTATTTTCTGAATTAATCTTACATTTTTTTAACATGTTATGCATGTGACTTTGCAGAAAGCAACTAAGGTCAGAGGAATTTTTCTTGATATGTCTGAGGTACCAAGGAAAATGAGTCTAGGTAGTGATACATTCAAAGATATGGGAGATCTCAGATATTTGAAAATTTTCAACTCAAGTTTTCCAAAAGAAGGCGAAGCCACATGCAACTTGTACTTCCGCGACGGGCTTAAGTTCCAGTTGGAGGAGATTCGGTATCTTTACTGGCTAAAATTTCCACTTAAGAACATTTGCAAAAAAAAAAAAATTTCCACTTAAGAAACTACCAGAAGATTTTAACCCGAAGAATCTTATAGACCTCAACCTGCCTTACAGTCGTATTGAGCAAGTTTGGGAGGGAGAGAAGGTATTATATATACAATTAGAAGCCTTATAAATTAATAATTAATAAAACTAATTATCCAAAGTTAATAAAAACGATAATTTTTTTTAAAAAAAATTCTAAATTGGGACGAATCAAAATATGCACAATTTGATCAAATAATGATGATAAATTTTTAAAATTATATTTAAATCAATTGTTGCATTAATACCCTAGAATAACACTAAAATATATATTTTTGTCATAAATATTGCCGATAAAGATCAAAATGACCAAAATATTTAATTAAAATAATAAATATATAATTATATCTCTTGAGTTAACTAATTTAGACTTTAGGTTTAGAGTTAAGGGGTATGACTTTGAGATTGAGGTTTAAAATTTTATAAAATAAAGAGAAATATTAATAATTTGGAAATGAAAATTTTTAAGAAAGTTTCAAAAAGTATTTTTTTGAATTTCAAAACAAAAATTTTGAAAACAAAATCGAAAAGAAATTTACAAAAAAAAAATTATAAAAAGTTCAAGTTTGAAAACATATAATCTGAAACTACAGTTTTTTATCTATTATATAAAACATTTTGGTAATTTTTTCTCTCTATAATCTATTTTATGACAAAACTTGACTATAAATTATAGTTGAATAAGAAAGAGTTGAGTAAAAATACTATATAAAATTTAGATAAACATTAATAAAATATGTATTATTAATTTTTCTTCAAAATAAAATTTATCTCTAATCTGTATTACTTTAAAATATTTGTTGTTATTTTGTAGAATTACATCTAAAAATCATAATGTCTATCTCTAATATAGTGGAAACAAAATAATATTAAAAAGAGAAGAAAAATTGAAATTTGGTGAATATGCATGACTATGATAATAAATACTTCATATGTTAATAGAAAATATCTAAGAATGTGAATTTAAAAAGGTAAATTCTTTTAAATAAACAGTTAGATAAATTAATAATTATCAGTGTATAGATTTCTTACTGTATATCATTTTTTGTATCCAGGGCCGTCTCAAACTCTATAGAGACCCTGTTCAAAATAAAAAACAAGACCCTTTTCAAGAATGTAAAATCATTTATATATTTTCCATAAAATATTATTGTACCAATCTAATTTTTTTAATCTAAATAACACTATTTTCTAGTTTTTTATGTAAATTCATCGACCAATTTTTTTTTGGTTTGAATGGAAAAGATATATTTTTGTTTTTAATTAAAAGTTTGATCAAAAAAAATTTGATCAAAAAAAAATTAAAAGTTTATGAAAAAACTTCTTTGAAGATATGAATTTTCAGTTTTTTATGTTTTTATATCCATAATCAGAAGCTATAATCTACAAAAAATAATTGAACAATAGAATTTGTATAGTGGATAGACAAAAAAATTGTATAGTCTTAATTTCATTAAACAAGAAGTTGGAAACTCCTTTTTTTTTTCTCGACGAAAGTTTAAACTGGTAAATCTTCTGTGTTTACTATTTTTTAGGAATATTAGTGAAAATTATATATTTATCTTCCTATTCATAATCACTAATTAATAACAGTTCCCTAAAAATAATCAAATTAAAATATTAACTTTCTAAACCTACATTGAATATTAAAACAAACACCAACATCTATTTTTTCACTTTCCAAAATATATAATTGATATAAATGACAATTACTTCCTAATTTATTGCATTTTTGCTGATTGTGTTAACAAAATTAAATTTGTAATTTATATTTATTGGTTAATAGATACGAAAATTAAATTTAAATGATAGTTATCTGATTTTCTAAAATAAATGATTTTATATGTATAGCTATTACTAAAACAAAAACAAAAATTATAGACCCTTTAAAATTTTGGACCCTGTTCGACCGCTCCAGTTGCACGTGCAAAAAGACGGCCCTGTTTGTATCCAATTATAATGATGCGTTAGCTGAATTTTTTTTTTGTGTTTGGTGTTTGTATCGGCCACAGAACGCATCAAAATTAAAGTGGCTCGATCTGAATCACTCAAGTAAGCTGCGTACGTTGTCGGGTTTATCACAGGCTCGAAAGCTTGAAAGTATAAACCTTGTGTTGATGTAAAATGTCAACCCTGAAGTAGTCGCTGACGTAGTTGCTGAAGGAGACGTCTTGTTGAGTGATGAAGACCATGTGGAGTCGAGATGCTGAGCTGGAGTCAACATACTTAGAGAGCAAGAGAGTATCTTGAAGATATGGAAAGAGGAATAAACTTGAGAAGCAAGTTTATGACTTAAAGGAAAAGGAATAAGTGCATTCCAAGAAAAGGAAAGTTACACTTATTGTTATGGAAGATGTCCATATTCATGTTGCCTTGGAAACTAGGTTTCAGGAACGTGGAGAATAATATAAAATAGCTATGGAGTCGTCTGTATGAAGACAGAGACACATAGGCTGAGTTTATAGAGAGAGAGAGAAGCTCTTGGAAGTGTTCTGAGTTGTGCTGAAGCAGTGGCTGAAGTATTTGACGAAGGAAATATATAAACGGTCTAGCTTAGGAATCTTTCAGTAGCGTGTGTTAGGGTGTTAACACTAGACGTGTAAAAGCTGAATTAAGCAGATCTTGTAATAGATTGTTTAAAGAAGATTCTAATAAAGCATAGTGGTTGCTTGTTTTGTTGTGTCTCTCAGTTTACTTTCTGCAGTACTATTGGGATGTCCCTTTTGTTCCAACAAGTGGTATCAGAGCGGGTCACCTAAATTACTGGTGAGGATCCCGAAGGCAAGAGGAAAGAAGGGAAGATAAAATACAGCAGAAAGTATGGTGGTTGAGTTTATGCTAGATCCTGAACAATATGGGCATTGGAAAGCAAAGATGAAGGCAAGCTTACAAAGTATTGATATAGATGTTTGGGCATCAGTAGAAGATGGCTATGAAGTTCCCAAGACAGTAGATAAAGATGGTGTTGTGGTCAACAAACCATTGGCTAAATGGACAAAGCGTGAGAAGGATATGTCAAGGCACAATGCAAAAGCTTTATTTGGTATTTTTACATCAGTCACAAAGAAACAGCTAGATCTTATTCAAGGATGCAAGAATGCAAAAGAGGCGTGGGATATTCTGCAATTACACTTTGAAGGAACTGAAAAGGTTAAGAGCTTAAGGATGGATTTTCTCAAATCAAAATTTGAGAACTTGAAGATGAAAGAACATGAATCTGTATCAGATTTTAGTTCTCAACTCAGTGGGTTAGCACAAGAGGCTCGTGTTCTGGGCATGGAATACAAGGAAAAGAAACTGGTGAAGAAGTTTTTAAGGTGTCTACCAGAAAGATTCACAGCTTATAAGGCAGCAATGTTTGTGTCTCTTGACATAGATAAATTCAGCTTTCATGAAGTTGTAGGGATGTTAAAAGCTCATGAGATGGAGCTTGATGACGTGGAGAATCATACTGAAGTGAATTTGGCAGTTGATGAAACAACAAGTCAAAAATCAGAGAATGAAGATGAGGTGATCAAGATGATTCGCGTGCTTCACCAAGTACTACAGGAAATGATAAAGTGGCAAGGACATGAGAAAGTTGGTTTGAGAAAGCGAAGACATGAAGCTGGCGAGCAATGTGTCAATACAGAGGTGCAATGTTACAAATGCAGTGGATATGGGCACTTCAAAAGGGAGTGTCCAACTTTCAAGAGACTAAGATTCAAAAGCTTTGAGAGTAATGAATTTGGTAATACTCAGAAGAAATGTGACAATTTACTGAAGCAAAAGAATAACAGTGACGTCAAGAGTGAATCTGATATTGATTCAGATGATAGTGAAGAGTTGAAGAACTTGGTGGCGTTTACAACTTTTGAGTCTGGTTCTAAGACGAAATCTGCGGCGGGATCTGCATCAGCATCTGTGATAGGGGCTTCATGTGGAAGTGATGATGATGATGGGGATTTTGATCTTGCTGAGAATTCTGGAAAACTGTATGAGAATTGGCTCAAACAGGTTGAGGCGAATTCACAGTTGACAAAGGAGAAGGTCAAGCTAGAAGCTCAAGTTGCTGAAGCACTTAAGTATGCTTCAGAGAAAGAAGAAGAAGCACGACAGATTAGTGCTCAACTTGCAGAGACTCAGAAGGGTTTGAGGATGCTGAATGGTGGGACGAAGCAGCTAGATCATCTTCTCAGTATTGGGAAAAGTGATCGATGTGGCCTTGGATATCAAAAAGAAAGTTCTACAGCTAAAGGTATTTTTGTATCAGCAGGAAAAACTGGGATTTTAGCTACGTCTGCTACAAGACCAGGGGTTAAAGTGTCTGCAAAGAAGACATCCAATGGAAAGACTACAATGAAGACTGTAACTGATGTGAAGAACACGACTGCTACACGTACTGCTACGGTGACTGCTCCAGAGAGAGTTTCTAGATTGAAGAGTGCAACTCAACGGAAGTTTCGGCCTGTTTGTAATCATTGTGGTGTTATTGGGCACATTAGACCAAGGTGTTACAAGTTATTGAGGGAGAAGAACCAAACGGTGCAAGCTTATGGTATGAGGAGACATGGTCCTATATGTTATTCTTGTGGAGTTCAAGGACATATTCGACGTGAGTGTTTCAAGTCTGTTCAAAGGGCTAATCGTGGAGGATTTGGGCTCAGGAATAAGTGGTCTAGGAGATTTGATCACTATGGAGATGGTGGAATGAGATTTCCTCCTTACTTTGGAGGATATAAATCTTCATATTAGTTTTTGACCATGATGTGACTCATAGGGGGAGAATGAAGACGTGGTTTTCTATCTAGAGGTGATGAGTTCACATACATAGTCAAAAAGGGGGAGATAAGTATTAGTTCGCGGAGTACTACAGGAGGTAGTATGTAACATGTTACATGAAGCTGGAGTTATATTAGAGTACGTGTGTTGATTGTCTGAGCTTGGAAAAGGAAAGAAGATACATGCCTTATGAGAAAGATAGACCTCGTAGAATAAAGAGAGAGGTTTCCTTAGTGTGTGTTACTGCTTGGTGTCGAAGCAGTGTTTGAAGTAGTTCATAATGGAGTCCGATGTGGACTTAGTTTTATGGCATTGGAGTTGACGTTCTGTGTGGTGGAGTTAGCCATCGTGTGGAGCTCGTGGTGAGCGTGTGGTGCAAGATAACGTGCTCTTGGTGTCACTGGTGTATGATGGTGCTGACGTACTTGGTGAAGTACTTCCGAGAAGTGGACAAGATTGAAGCATAGACTCAGGGGGAGTTTGTCTATAAGGCTTGACATTTAAGCATCTGTATTTTAGCTTAGTATGCAATAAAGCAGGGGGAGAATGGTGACGTTCTGGTACAAGGAGTGCATATCTCGTGAGGGAGAAGAGTATGGTGGATGACGTCCTGATGTAGATTGTGCTTATCTCATGGGGGAGAAAAGCATGGTGTGGTGCACATCCCGTGGGGGAGAAAAGCACAATTAACATGGAAGCTTCCAGGTGGGAAACATGGTTGTTGAACCAGAACGGTATTGTGCTTGATTGGCACACAAAGCAAAAAGGGGGAGATTGTTGATGTAAAATGTCAACCCTGAAGTAGTCGCTGACGTAGTTGCTGAAGGAGACGTCTTGTTGAGTGATGAAGACCATGTGGAGTCGAGATGCTGAGCTGGAGTCAACATACTTAGAGAGCAAGAGAGTATCTTGAAGATATGGAAAGAGGAATAAACTTGAGAAGCAAGTTTATGACTTAAAGGAAAAGGAATAAGTGCATTCCAAGAAAAGGAAAGTTACACTTATTGTTATGGAAGATGTCCATATTCATGTTGCCTTGGAAACTAGGTTTCAGGAACGTGGAGAATAATATAAAATAGCTATGGAGTCGTCTGTATGAAGACAGAGACACATAGGCTGAGTTTATAGAGAGAGAGAGAAGCTCTTGGAAGTGTTCTGAGTTGTGCTGAAGCAGTGGCTGAAGTATTTGACGAAGGAAATATATAAGCGGTCTAGCTTAGGAATCTTTCAGTAGCGTGTGTTAGGGTGTTAACACTAGACGTGTAAAAGCTGAATTAAGCAGATCTTGTAATAGATTGTTTAAAGAAGATTCTAATAAAGCATAGTGGTTGCTTGTTTTGTTGTGTCTCTCAGTTTACTTTCTGCAGTACTATTGGGGTGTCCCTTTTGTTCCAACACCTTGAAGGCTGCACAGAATTGAAGACAGTTCATGAAGAGCTACAAAACATGGAAAGTCTCATATTCTTGAACCTAAGAGGATGCACGAGCCTCAAGTCCCTTCCACATATAAAGTTGATCTCTCTGAAAACACTCATCCTCAGTAGCTGTTCAAGTCTTGAGGAGTTCAATCTAGTTCCAGAAATTCTGGAAGAGTTGTACTTAGATAGCACCTCTATAAAGGGTCTTCCTTCAACGATTGGGAATCTCCAGAAACTAGTCTTGTTGATGTTGAAAGATTGCAAAAGATTGACGGGTCTCCCAGATTCTATCGAGAATCTAAAAGCTCTTCAAAAGCTAGTACTCTCAGGTTGTAAAAGCTTTGCGACCATTCCAAATATAAAAAAGAACATGAAGCATTTAAAGACTTTGCTACTCGATGGGACGGCCATAAAGGATATGCCACGTCTCTTGAAGCGCTTCGATGTTAATCAAGGCGACCCTTCTACTTGTTCATACTGCAATTTGCGTGAATCGCCGCATGAAATCTACACATTATCATCAGTTCGACGTTTATGTTTGAGCAGAAACAACTTCGGAAGCTTGCCAGACAACATCAGATATCTCAACAATCTCAAATGGCTTGACCTCAAGTATTGCGAGCAGCTCGTGTCCCTTCCAGTGCTTCCACCGAACCTTCACTGGTTAGACGCACACGGCTGCATTTCACTTGAAAATATTGGGAGCCAGTTAGCTCTTATCTTAGCAGAAACATAGCATCCACACTCCACATTTACTTTCACTAACTGTACCAAACTTGATCAAGTTGCCAAGAATGGTATCGTATCTTATGTTCGGAGGAAGATTCAATCAATGTCAGATGCAATAGCCCACCAAGAAAAGGTATAACATATTTCACTCTTAAACTCTTATATGGTATGAATATTGTGGTACGGATGGAGTGTATACTAAAACAGCACTAGCCCACCAAGAAAAGGTGTTATGTTAGTGAAACCTCTGTAAATTAATAATGTTGGGACTACACCAAAACTATAATTTTTTTATTAATTTATATAATTTTTTTATTAATTTATGGAGATTATTAATTTATCGAGATACTAATTGAACTAAAAACTCAATTTAAGATTATGAAATTATAATTATATTAATTTATAGAGATATTAATTTATAAATTATTAATTTAAAGAGTTATAATGTACTGAACCCAAAAAATATTATTAACCAAACCTTACCAAACATATATAAAATCGAATGAAGCCTCCAAACTCAATCTAAATGGGTATCGAAACGCCCAGACCTAGTAATCAAATGTACCTTTAGAGTGAATTTATTTCTAGCATCTGTTTGATTCTGTTATGGTATCAAATTGGCAGGGTTCGAAACTTGATGTGTTGATTGGAGTCTGCTATCCTAGTTGGCAATTACCTGTATGGTTCAATCACCGAACGGTTGGGTCAAAACTGAAGCAAAATCTGCCTAGGCATTGGAATGAAGATGGTCTTACCGGTATAGCTCTTTGTGCTGTTGTCTCTTTTAAAGACTACCAAGCTACGAACAACCGCATCTTAGTTAGATGTACCACGGAGTTCAAGGAGAAAGACGAGCCTTTCATTCAGTTTAGTTGCATCCTCGGTGGTTGGACTGAACATGGCAGCGATAGACCTCGAGAGATCATTGAATCTTCCGGTCATGTGTTTATCGGATACACCAGTTTGTTGCACATAAAAAAATGGGACATAGAAGAACTATTTGCTGCTACAGTGGCTTCTTTTGAATTCGAAGTGACTGACGGGACAAACCAGATCACAAACTGTGAGGTGGTTAAGTGTGGCTTTACTCTTATCTATGCACCCACTAAACCTATTCATCCCTTTTGTACCGAGAAAAGCTCTGACCGTGGTGAGACGATGTGTGGTTCAACTACGGAGAGTAGAGTCAACATCAACAATGAAGAAAGTCATTTCCAGATCCTAAGTGGTGAAGCCTCTTCCTCCTCGGTGATGGTCAGCGAGATCACAGAGAAGATACAGCCTTTCAAAGCTACAAGAAACGTAAAAGACATCAAGTATAGAGCTAAAACTGTTGCAGCTTCGTCAAAAGGCGACAGTGGAATTCCTTTGGAGGTTAGCTTTGATGTTACTACAACGAATAACAACGGTGGATTCATGTCACCGATGAGCTCAGGAGGAGGGGAAGTTATTGATGAGGAATCTCCAAAGATTGATGAGACCAATCCAGGAGTTGAAACAAGGCCTTGTGTATCTCCTAAAGATACAGAGAAATCTGGTAATGAACAGAACACACGTAATGGGGTAAACAACTTATGTGAGCGGATGGAGAAACCTATACGGCTTATTTGTCTTGTGGTCACTATTTGTGCTGTTTCAGTATTTTTGTTGGGCAAGGACAACAAAAAGAGATGAAAAACTCCATCAATCAAATTAAACATGTGTATGAATTGTTCCTTCCACATGGTGTTCACTTTTTTCATAATAAATGTAAAACTATATTTAAATAAAATACTGGAGCTAAAACTGTTGCAGCTTCGTCTAAAGTGACAGTGAAATTCCTTTGGATGCTGCTACAAAGAATAAAAGTGGTGGATCCTCGTAGAACCGTATTATATAAACCATGAAAAACTAAATATTTTAAAAATAAAAATGAATAAATTATACCAACAGGTAAGAAAATAATGATATAATTATAGAATCGAAATATTATCTATTTTTTTTAATTCAAAATATGTTTCGTAGTCCGACTGTTTTAATGATCGTACGACTGCAAAAGATCTTGTGATTTGCATTACTCTTTCAAAAATCTGATGGAACTAGTTTTACGTGTACAATCAGACTCAGAAAAAAAATCAAAGGAAAAAAAGTGTGAAGGATTGTTTATTTTCTCTCTCTCGCTCAAAAGAATGAATCTACACCACTACTTCTCTTCCCTTAAAAAGAGATGAAATATATGTCAACACAAAGACGAGAGAGGGCTAGGATTTAAAAATCTCAATGATTATAATACAGCCATGTTAGGCAAACAATTTTGGCTGCTCATTAAGAAGACTAACACATTATTTTCTCAAGTTTAAATGACGCTATTTCAGAAATGCGTCACTCCTGAAACTAATTTAATGGCATAGTATTGTATCTAATAGATCTCTGGTTAGCAAATAACTGATTAAAAATGTGAGATCATGATCTTCTATCTCTATATAGAATGATCTTTGGCTCCCACCACTCACCCGAGACCAACAAACAGTAATCACATGCATGAAATATCAAGCAATAGTGGACCCACATCATACGAAGATTATAGAAACCATTCCACTGAGTCAAATTCATATGGTTGATAAAGATAGATAGCATTTTATTAATAATAGGAAATACACGGTCAAATCAGGATATTAAGTGGAGCGTGTATATCCCTTCAAGAAAAACATGCTACCAGTGCATGGACCCATCATCGTTTCTTTAAAGGATTTTTCCTAGAAAATATGATGTCCACTAAAAAAACATTTCTTATAGTAAATAGTCTCAGGGTGTATTGTGGTTAAGAATAATTTGGGAGTGAGAGGGATTCAAGGTGACATACAGTGTGGAAAATGTGGAGTAAACAAGGAATCATTCAACCATGTGTTTTTTTTTTAATTTTCATCGGCGGTCCAAGTTTGAGCTCTCTCATTGATTTCATTGACTCAATATGTTTTTGCTTCACACATTTTTTACAAATATGGATCATTTTTATTGTAGGATTTCACAGCATGTAGAGGATCATCAATTCACATAGATTTTATGGTATATCTAGAAAGTACGTAATAATAAAGTTCTCAGGAATATTGATATTGAATCTTAGAGACACCTTCAAATTGACAGAAACTGAATCATTATTCTGAGCTGTGTCACAAGCCTCATTCACACGAATGGCTACCCAATCCACAGACTTGGAAGTGAGAGGCTTTACCTTCTAAACCAGGAAGATGATGTTTCATAGATGGATCATGAAAAGATCAGAATAATATTAAATGGCATTGATGGACTAATGGGGAAAGAAATAAGAGAGCCGGTCTTTCACCTCTTCATTCGGAAATAGAAGCTCTCATATGACAATGGAATATATGAAGAATTTGCGATAATTTCATGTTACATTTGCAACAGGTTGTTCCCAGTTGATGAAAATAGTTTCAGAATCGAAGAATGACATGTTTTGCAAGTTATTTGGAAGACATCAAAATACTTAAAGGAAACTTTAATCACTTAGAGATCATTCATATTCTCTGAACATAGAATATAAGGGCGGACAGTCTTACACGCAATACCATGAATCAACTGTATTTTATCGTTCACATGGATGTGGAGTTACCAGTGTGGTTTGTAGAGTTATTTGAGTTTATTTATATTGATGGCAAAAAAATGAAAGGTAAATAATTTAATATGGAGTCCTGGTTTCACGTGGAACCACATTTGCGCAGACATGACTCATATGCTTGATCTACTAGGGATATAATTCAGAGGACCCAATTCATTAGTCTTGTAGAATACATATGATAACCATGATCCTCACCAAGTTAAGGGATATATCCCTAGTACATCAAGCATATGACTCATGGTTATCATATGTATTCTACAAAACTAATATTACCTTCACTCCAATTGTGTTCCAAAACAAGGCCCTTTTCAAAACTTAAAATCATTTATATATTTTTCAGATAAAATATCATTATAATAATCTAATTTTAATCTAAATAACACCATTTTTAGTTTTTTTATGCAAAATCATCGACCAATTATTTTGGTTTGAGGGGAAGAGATATGTTTTGGGTTTTTTAATTAAAATTTTATAAAAACACTTCTTTGAGAATATGGATTTTCAGTTTTTTTACATTTTTATATCCATAATCAGAAGCTATAATCTATAAAAAAAATAATAGAACAATAGAATCTGTATAGTGGTAAGACAAAAAAAATGTAGAATTTTGATTTCATTAGACAAGAAGTTGGAGACTCTTTTTTTTTTATGGACAGAAGCTTAGACTAGTTTTTCTTCTGTGTTTACTATTTTTCTTTAGAAATATTAGTGAAAAATTATATATATATATATATATATATCTCTCCCTATTTATAATCACTAATTAATAATAGTTCTCTAAACATAATCAAATTAGAATATTAACTTTCTAAGCCTACATCTATTATATTAAAACAGAAGTCATGACTTCTAATTCATGTGTAATTTTTTAAAAAATGGACTACTTACTAGACTTGGTCACACTGCATTTTTATCTATTATTAATCCTCATATTAAATAATATCATTTAATATCTTTACCTATATTTATGATAAAAATAAATATTAATTTAAAAAAATCTAACAAAATCTTTGAAGAATCTTTTCAAAATCCTTTTAAAATTTATTTTTGAAAATTGATTAATTTAAATTTTAGTTGTCATAAAATATAATCAGAAGTTTAAATTTAATGTAGTTTTGATTTATAAACAAAAAATAAAATTAAATAAAATATTGTAATGATAATAATAGTCACTTAAAATGATTACTTTTCAAAAGATACATTTTACAAAGATTTTAAAAAGATTTTTTTGGAAAGCAATATCTATTCTGTTTAATTATATAACATGTATAAAAAATTAACTTATCTTAGAATTTTATATATACAATGATCTATTATATAAACTGAATAAACAAAACAAATTACTAAAAGAAATCTAACACTTTGAATTACGGGTCGGGATTATAGTAAATTAAATATTTTCTGAAGTATGCCATTTCTAACAAATCTAACATTTTAATTAAAATTACTATATTGAACTAAATATGATAAAATTATTTTAAATTGATAATTTAGTATATTATATTTTCATAAATATAAAACATTTATTCTAAAAATATAATATGTTGGTAGAATGGTGTAACATTAATAAACTATATAATACATGTAGTTGAAATAATTAGTTAATTAACAGCATGAAAACTATAAAATTATTGTAGTTGAAATAGTGATTTAAACATTTAAATATATGAATAATATTAAAATATATAATAATTAAATAAACCAAATATATATATAAACATGAAAATAAATACCCGCACGGTTGTGCGGGTCAAAATCTAGTTGAATATTAAAACAAACTCCAACATCTATTTTTTACTTTCCAAAATATATAATTGATATAAATGCTAATTACTTCTTAACTTATTGCATTTTTTGTTGATTGTGTTAACAAAATTAAATTTGTAATTTATATTTATTGGTTAATAAATATTTAATTAAATTTAAATAACAGTTATCTGATTTTGTAAAAATATATGATTTTAAATGTATAGCTACTACTAAAACAAAAAAAAAATATGGACTCTTAAAATTTTGGATCCTGTTCGGCCGCTCCAGTTGAACGTGCAAAAAGACGGTCCTGGGACAGAAATACCTACCTAAGTATGAATGTTGTGAGTCTTTCAAAATTAGAGTGCTGAATTAGAGCATCTCCAATGTATTACTCCAAATTTTACTCTAAAATGGTGCAACTCAAAAATGGAGTAAGGTTTTCCTCCAATGTATTACTCCATTTTTTACTCCAAAAATAGTTAATAATTATTAGTAATATCTTATACTTATAAAAGTTTACCAATTAACCCCAACTATTTTATGTTTGCAAAAATGCCTTAAAATATATTTTATTTAAATTAAACATTTATTATTAAAAAGTACAAGAAATCATAAAAATAGAATAAAACATAATATATAAGTTAGTTCAATAATGAGCATTAGAATATTTTTTCCACTAATGATCAACTAATGCATTTCGTATGTTTTGGTCTCGTGTGATGAAAGGTTATGAAAACGGAAGGAAGACAACTTGGTGTGAGCGTACAAAAAGGTCTATCCAATCTCGAATTAGAACTATTGAGAAAGCAACAAAAAAACTGCATGCATGCATCAGACAATGCGAAAATCGACGTCCTAGTGGTGTTTCGAATAATGATATTGTAAGTATCATTATATAATTTATAAATTTGTTAATATTTTTAAATTATTAATTTTTATTCTTAATGATATACAGTTTAATCAAGCCAAAATAATGTTAAGTGAAGATCCACAATTCAAAACGGGTTGGAAATTTGATCATGTTTGGAACATGATTAAAATTTTTGAAAAGTTTATGGATGGTGCCACCTCTCCTAATGATCATGTCATCAGTTCTCCGACACAAATATCTCCAGGTTTGTCTTCATTTTCTCCAAACTTAGACAATGACGACGAGATTATCAGTGGATCTTCCTCTCAACGTCCAAGTGGGGTGAAAAAGTCAAAAATGAAAAGAAAACTTGATGATCAAGCATCAACGGCTATAAAATTCTTGGAAGAAGGAAATAAACAACTTATGGAACAATTAAAGAAGTCAAGTGCAGAAAGAATGCAATATATGGAGAATCAAAAGCAAAATAATGCACTGAAAGAAGAAAACAAAATGTTGTTTTGTGATTTGAATTCCATACAAGATCCAAATGTTCGTGCGTATATTCAAGCTCAACAAGTGCAAATATATCAAAACGAAATGCTGAGTCACAAGATCAACAAGCTCTTTCTCAATCTTCTCCGTTTGGGCAATACTTCACCGGTCTTAACGGATCCACAAGCGATTTGCCAGATTATTAAATCACTTATTTTATGTTATTTTTATTTTATATTATTTATGTTTTTTAATTATGTTATGCATTTTGTGTCAAATTATTAAATAATGAAAAATCTTGTTTTTATGTTATTCTATTATTTTAAAATATTATTTAAGTAAAAAATAAAAAGATTAAAAGTTTAAAGGACCATTTCATAAATAAAAAAAGTTCAACTCCAAAATGGAGTAATGTGTAAGATTACTCCATAAATGGAGTAACCTAGCCATTACTCCATTTTGGAGTTGAAAATGGAGTGGGGTTGGAGAGGATTTTACTCCAAAATGATGTTTGGAGTAGAAAATGGAGTAGGGTTGGAGATGCTCTTAGTACGATAAGATGATCCCATGATATTCTTATCTTATTTCCAAGCATTGAGGATTAATTTTCCAATTTTTTTATGAACCGTCAAAGAAATTATTGTTTATTGATAACAGTTGCTTGAAAAATCCACATTCGTTAGCCTTATTTCGACCATAGTTACTTGGCTGATTGCATAAGCGATTTAAAATTGCAAGCCAAAATAAGAAGACCTTAGATGTTGCTAGTTAAACCAAATGTATTTGTGCCGATTTTTCATTGCATAGGTTTCACAAATTTTGTTCCAGGTTCCCTGCACATTGAAATTCTTCTTGAACTTGTTCTCAGCCAACCAATCTCCAAAAGCTAGTAGGGTGGCTTGATAAGATGATCAATCCAAAGAGTCAATTAAAGAACATTAAAATCACCTATAGAGAACTGGATCCGAAATCATCTAGAGAGAAAAATCTTAGAAATTAAATGTGTGATAGAGTAATTATTAAATCAGGTTAACTGGCGACAAAATGGGTCAGAACCATTAGAAACAAGTAAGAAATTTGGTCACTGAAACAAAATAGGTTCATTTCTGTTTCCTCCTTCAAGTGGAGAGTTAAGAAGTCTGGTCTTCAAAACAGAGATGCCTCTAAATCCTATGAAGGACCGAACCAACCTCAAGATGTCCTAAAAGATCCCCTGATTCACAGTGCACAATATTTGAGGTTCGTCGAGACTCGAGGCTTAACATAAGGAACAGTAGAAACTTCCCTAGCCGGAGAAATGAAAGTAGAATGGAACGGCAACCAGTACGTCGATATAGTTCTCCTAATGAGAACCAGGGACCAAAATCTCAGTCGATTCAGGAGCTAGAGGAGGAGCATCGACGTAGAGAAAAAGGTTGAAACCGAGGACCAGCATCACTCAGAGCTTATTGTACCGAGGAAAATCCTCACGATTCAAAGGGCTTCTACCGACGGGGGCAGACTTACCATGGATGGCGTTCTCCCAACTAAGTCCTAGGGGTTTACCGTTTACGCCAGCAACCACATCACATGTCACAAACCAGGATAAAATAGATGTGATGGACGGGGTTGAGCATCGAGATGAGGAGAATTATTTTCGTAACGCAGAGCTTTCTCCCTATACTGCAGAAGAAATGAATAACATATCAGAACAATATGCAGATGTGGAGATGGATGAAGATATGATTGCTTAGGATGATCTGTTGAGGGAAGAGCACACTGAACCAAAATCGCATAATGATGGAACATAGAGTGAGAAAGATCAGATTGCAGAAGCTCAGACCCTGCAAACATTACCAGCTCCTGAGAGTGGATCTCGAGAGAAGACTCGTAACAGCACTGGAAATGCTCAAGACCACACAGGGAAATCTCTGAAATCCAGCAAGGTTTGTACAGCAAGCAAAGACCGAAAGAAACCTATCTCACAAAGTAGAAGGAGAGGTCAGTGAAGCCCCAACAGAAAAGAGGTAATGCAAATTCATTAAAAATTTCCAATTTTAAAAAGTTATGATCAAATTTATAAGTCAAAGTATATATTTTTTCACAATTCACATAACTTTTAAAATATATCAACTCTTAAAATTCACAAACGCTACAGAGATTCATCTTCCAATACCACCTAAGGACTTTGTTGTAGGAGTAAAGAACAAAAACAAATTCAAAGCTTGGATTCAGAGTAGAAGCTACTTTCGAAGGTTTTAATTAGTTTTTCCCTTTAAAAAATTCTAAACTTGACCCGCACGTCTGTGCGAATATGTATTTTCACTTTTATATAGAAAAATATATTTATTAGTTAATATTTTAAATATTTATCATATTAAAATGATTATGAACAAAATAGGTAAATAATTTACATGCATGTTATAAAAATATTGACTTGTGTGCCATATTAAACCTTTGACAAATATTGAACCATTGATATGTTTGAGTAATATTTTTTAAACACGAAATTGTTTCAAAAATCTAATAATATTTAAAATATTTTGGTTAGGTATAGGTCATATGCCGAGATTTAGATACATCAGAAAAGAAATATTAAAATATAAACATTAAATATTATTTTAAAAATAATTCAACGATATTTAAGTCTTAATATAGATTGATTTACTGTTGAAATAATTAATAGTAAATGAAATGGTTAAATATATTTTAGAAATTTTTAGATATATATATATATATATATATATATATATAATAGGCAAGATTTAGAAAGATTAAAAATAAACATTCAGTTATATAAAATACATATTATTCTACAAGTAATTCAAAAATATTTAAACCATAGCACAAACAGATTTTATTGTTAAAAATAATTAATGGTAACAGTAATTCTTAAGCATATATTTGTAATATTTAAAATTCATATGTTGAACACAAAAATTATGTGGAAGCCTCCTTGATCCAGTGGTTTGACTAAGGGTCCAATTGCTTTTACACCCGGAGGTCTGGGATTCAAACCCTAGAAAATACCAAATTAAGCAGATTATGGAAAAACATGTTACAGGAGATCTTCAGCTTGGTGTAGAGCGTACCATCGAATATGGATCTCATAGGACGGCTCAGAGTGGTGCAGTCAGACGTGTATTCTCATAGGGTGGTAGAATTATCGGCCGTAAAATCGTCTTTGTAATATTCTCATCATTGTAATAGTATAATTAATCGATAATAATCGACTCAGATGTTCAAAAAAAAGAACACAAAATTACATAATATTATTAAAAATTGTTTTTTAAACTTGAAGTTTCCTAAAATTTAGCTAAATCATTTTTGGAAATATGTTGAATACAAAAATTTAGCTAAACTTGATTTAGGAAATGATTTAATAAAATAGGAAAAGACATGAATTACTTAAATGTAGGATTATTAAATATTTCAGTGGCATAAACTTTTAAATAAGTAGCAAATTTTAGGGTTATTTTATATTTGTATCTATTCTATTAAAAGAGAAACATTCTGAAAAAATCTACTTACAAAAGGTTATTGGACCTATTCATTAGAATTATTTTGAATATTTAACATAGCATAACATACAATTAGTTATAAATATAACAAAATGTTTAGGCCCATTCACCTACATTTTAGGAAAGATCAGTTGATTGCAATATTTACACAACAATATTTATAAATAAGATCTTCAAAGATTTCCAAGAAAAAATGAATCATTTAATAATTTATCTTCTGCAATTCACGTATAAATCACAATACCATATTTAGTTTAATATTTTACTCAGCCATTATATTCTAATATATTATTATTTCAAGTTTCAAAGCCATAAATAACACCATAGAATATTTCTTAATAAGATCATATTCAATGATATTTTATACACAAATAACCATTTAAGTACAGTCCAAACGAACAAATTTTAAAAATAGTTTAGCACCCAACGTTAAAATTGTTATGCACTATATTTTATACTCGATAATGGATCTAATTTAGAGATTAATTATCAAAATGAATTAACTTATATTATATAACGTGCCATCTTACATATATAGTTTTAAATATTTACGAAATCAAATTTGATAAAGAAGAGCAGACAATATGTTTAAAATTAAATTATATATCATGTTAAATTATCTTTATAAACATAATTTATGATAAAAATTTGTTATCTAAGATACATTTAAATTTGTGATAACCGTAGAAATCTACACTATTAAATTAGCCAAAAATCTACCAATTACATCTAACATTTTACTAACTCAACAAATATGATTTATAAAATTTACATAGGAATGTACATACGAATTTCAAATAAACTAATTCAAAAATTATAAATTTTAATAAAATTCCCTTATAGAATATAATATAATTTGTCACATAATATATAATTTTATTTATATTTTAAAAATCCGCGCTTTTGAAACGCGGATCAAAATCTAGTTTATATTTTAATAATATAGATGTTTATGTGTTTCCTCTTTTTTTTGAGCCGCCTTGTCGTATACATTGTGCAAAAATATTATTCCATCGACACAGTACAATGCCTTTATGTTATTTTAGATGTCTTATCACATGCATAACCAGTCGACATAATGGTAATCCGAGTCACTTCTATCTTTTGTCTTTCTCTCTCTCTCTCCCTTTTATACTAATTTGTTTGACTCATCACAGACGTGAGTTAAGGATTCTGTTCGTAGAAACTTGTAAACCGTTTCTTTGAAAAACTTAAAGCTCCTTCAATGGATGCCCACAGCCGCCAGTTGAACCAGCAAGTGTTCGTCAATTTCCGTGGCAAGGAGCTGCGGTATGGTTTCGTCAGCCATCTCGTGGCGGCTCTCCAGACACATGGGATCAATGTTTTCATAGACAAACACGAGAGAATGGGCGAAGATCTCACCAATCTCTTCGCAAGGATCGAGGAGTCGACCATAGCATTAGTCATATTCTCCAGGAGGTACACGGAGTCCAGATGGTGTTTAGACGAGCTCGTTAAAATCAAGGAACGTATAGATCAAAGACTGCTCAAGGTGCGTTTGCCTAAACTATAGATCGGGCCAATATGAGATTTGTTTACATCAGATTTACTGTCTTTTCCAGGTCATTCCTATCTTTTTCAAAGTGGAACCAATCACCGTTAAACAGCTCAGGGGAGCATTCGGTGATCAGTTCAGGGATCGAGAGTGGGAATATCGGTGTGATAAACCAAGAACCGATAGATGGAAAGAAGCTTTAGCATCTGTGTCCTGTAAGATTGGTCTGACCTTTGACAAGAAAAGGTATAATGGCTTTTCAACCTTATATAATTTACGACTAAAATATGTAAATTTCCTGCCGATGCTTTCTTTTTGGACTATGTTTTATTTGGTTGGTATGGGTTTTTGCAGTAACGAAAGTAAATTCGTCAGGATGATTGTCAAGGAGGTCAATAAAATGCTACAAGGGAATCTTGGGGATTTTTCATTATCAGGAGGATTTAGAGATACTGCTTTTCTAGGAGGTCAGACATCAACTCAAGAATCGGTTGACCTATACAGAGAGAGCATTAGTCTAGTGCAAGCAAACTCTAACATTGCAAACCAAGTTGCTGCGGTTTCCAAGTGTTTCACGGACATCGAAAGTGAGAACCACATTCTAACGACGCAGTTCGCTGAGCTAACCGAGAGGCTGCGTTCATTAAACTCTGTCATCGAAATGGTGGAGGGAGTCGTAGAGATTCCTGAGATTCCTCATTTTCTGATGAACCCTTGGCAAATGTCTTGCTCTTTACAGCCAGTCATGGCTTCTGCTGAAATGTTTCAGTACTGATAATTATTATTTGGTTATCTGGGTCTTTCACTCTTGCATATTCAATCACGTTTTGTTAATGACTCACTTTTATAATTAATCTCATTATAAACTCTTTTCAACCTGTGCAATAATATCATTCCCAGCCATTATACTTTCAGTAATTCGGAGCCGGTTTCATTTATATAGTCTCCTTTCATGCATTTAATATTTGAATTCTGACTATGAGCAAGCAGGTACCGTTTACCTCAATTTGACTCCAAAGAGTTCGATAATCCTCAACATAATTCTCCAGATTATGTGTTATTCTCTTCATCTATTTAAACAACCTTAGACCATTTACGTCCTTCAGGCTGTAAAGCAACTTATTAAGGTTTCTATTCATTTTCGGCATTTCAGAGTTCATGATATAGAGTGAAGTGTGTAGTTACTCTGTGAAGATATCCTAGTTACCTCGATCTCACTTACTCTTTGTCCTCTCTTTGTGTTTTAGCTCTCAAGAACAATGAAAGAAAGAAACTAGAACATGCAAAACGATTTTGTTTACCTGGTGTTCACTTCACCTCTCAAACTAGTGAAGCAGTTATACTCATCAATCAACTAGCTTTGGTGACCTTAAAGCTTACACTACAAGAAAACACGCTGATTCTGAGGGAAATACCGAGGGAAAATGAGTTCCTCGAAAATTTGTGACAAAATATCGAGGAAATACCGAGAAAACCAAGAAATGGGGTTTCCTCGAAATTTCCTCACAATTTTTTGAGGAAATTTCGAGGAAGACCAACTTCCTCGGTATTTTTCGAGGGAATACCGAGGAAAGCCGGGTCGTCGGAAAAAAACCGACGGATATTTCTAATATTTCGACGACATTTTGTAGCCGTTAGAGAGCCGTTGGGAGAGCCGTTGGGGGATTTAAACTATTTCGAGGAAATTTCGAGGAAATGTCTGTTTCCCTCGAAATTTCCTCGAAATTTCCTCAGTATGCCGGGAGGATTTCTTCTATAAATACAGCCACCCCTCTTCCTCTTCATTCACTCCATTTCTTTTCTTCTTCTCTCCTAGTCTCACGAATTTGATTCCAAAAAAACATGTCTTCTTCAAATTATTTTCGTTCTTGGATGGATCGACCTCATTTGGATCCGGACACGAGATTGCTTACGGAAGAATACAATCAAGGTATAATCGAGTTCATGAGGGTAGCTCGCCAACAACCGGAAGCAGAAACAGGTAAGTTAAGATGTCCTTGCTCTAATTGTAAAAATAGAAAAGTTATTAAAGAGTGGGATGTTTGGACTCATCTATTATTGAGTGGGTTTACACGAAGTTACAAAATTTGGTATCATCATGGGGAAACTGATTATGAACTTGGTAGTACTAGCGAACCTCAGCCGGTAGTTAGATTAGAAGAACCAGTTAGGGCGGATGTAGATTATGGTGTAGGTACTGAGCAGATGATAAATGATCATTTTAGAGGGGAAGATTTACCCAATGCAGAAGCTAGGAGATTTTATGAAATGTTGGATGCTGGAAAGCAACCATTGTACGAAGGTTGCAGAGATGGTCATTCAGCTTTATCATCTGCTATGAGACTGATGGGCATTAAAACAGATTATAACTTGGCTGAAGACTGTGTGGATGCGATAGCTAATTTTGTTAAAGGTATTCTACCTGAGGATAATGTAGCTCCAGGTTCATACTACGAGGTTCAAAAACTCGTAGCTGGGGTTGGTTTATCTTATCAGGTAATAGATGTATGCAGCGATAACTGCATGATTTATTGGAGGGCGGATGATCAGCGGACTACATGCAAATTTTGTGGGAAGCCTCGTTATAAAGATACGAGTGGAAGAGTTCCAGTGCCATATAAAAGGATGTGGTATTTGCCTTTGACGGAAAGGTTGCAGAGGTTGTATCTTTCAGAACGCACAGCGGAACGAATGAGATGGCATGCGGAGCACTCAACAGATGGTGAGATTAGACATCCTTCAGATGCAAAAGCGTGGAAACATTTCCAATCAAAGTATCCCGACTTTGCGTATGAGAGAAGAAATGTCTACCTTGGATTATGTACTGATGGTTTCAGCCCGTATGGGAAGAGTGGAAGACAATATTCTCTATGGCCAGTCATTGTAACACCATACAACTTACCCCCAAACTTGTGCTTGCGACGAGAGTTTTTGTTTCTCTCCATTCTCGTTCCCGGACCAGAGCATCCTAAGAGATCACTTGATGTGTTTCTTCAGCCACTAATATATGAGTTGCAACAACTATGGGCTCAAGGTGCTGAAACATACGATATTTCGTGTAAAGAAAACTTTCAAATGCGGGCAGTACTAATGTGGACAATAAGTGATTTTCCAGCATATGGTATGTTATCTGGATGGACAACGCATGGAAGGCTATCATGTCCATATTGTCAAGATAATACTGATGCTTTCCAACTAAAACACGGAAGGAAAACGTGTTGGTTTGACTGTCACAGGAGATTCCTACCACCTGATCATCCATATCGTAGGAGTAGGAATTTGTTTACGAAGAACAAGAGGGTGTTTGACAGTCCACCTGCAGAAATTAGTGGGGAAGGTTTGAAGACACAACTAAGAGATTTTGGTGCAGAAAGGACGCCAGACGTCGGTGGACATGCGCGTTTTCCGGTAGATGCTGTTGGAAACCTACATAACTGGCACAAAAAAGTATATTCTGGGATCTGCCATACTGGGAGGATCATTTGCTAAGGCATAATTTAGATGTCATGCATATTGAGAAGAACTTTTTTGACAACCTCATGAACACGATCCTTAGTTGATATATGTGATCGTTCAGAACTTCATGTTGATGGGAATGGTAGGGCTCCTTTTCCCATATACCGACTTGATGCAGAGGGAAAAAATGCGTTCTTCGATTGGATTTCAAACGATGTGGAATTTCCAGACGGTTACGCATCTAATTTGCGTAACTGTATCGACAGAAAGGAAGGAAAGTTTATTGGTTTAAAAAGTCACGATTGTCATGTGTTGATGCAGCGCTTACTTTCGTTTGCTTTCAAGGAACTATTACCACGAAATGTTCATGAAGCAATTGCAGGGATAAGTGCTTTCTTCCGCGATTTATGCTCCAGATCAGTGACTCTTGAAGGTATTGAAAATCTGAAGACTAACATAGCCATGATTCAGTGCAACCTTGAGAAGATATTTCCTCCCTCATTTTTTGATGTTATGGAGCATCTTGTTATTCACCTGGCAAGAGAATTGGAACTTGGTGGTCCTGTGCAGTATAGATGGATGTATCTGTATGAGCGGTATATGTTCCATTTGAAGAAGATGGTGAAAAATCTAAGTAGGGTGGAAGGTTCTATAGTCGCACAGATGATCAATGAAGAAATTTCAAACTTTGCTGAGTACTACTTTCCAGCAGAAGTTCAGACCAAAAACAGAAGACCTGCACGGCATGATGATAGAGGTGAACGGGCAACATACCATGTTACGGTTCCTGACATTTTCACAGATGTTGGACGACTTAGCGGAAAATCAAAAGACCGTCGACTTACTGAGCAGGAGCGCAGTCATTTACAAACATATTTGCTCACCAACTGCGAAGATGTTCTTCAATATGAGAGGTAAGTTTATTATCTTACAAAATTTTATTTTAACAAATTAACATTTATATCTTAATTAATTACATTTTTGTCTTCACAGGATTTTCATGGCAGAAAAGCGGTTCGAATATAGATACGCTACAGAGGCAGAACTAGAAGAAATGAAGCAAAGAGAATTTGCTGGATGGATGTTTACTTATGTGAGTGCCTTAAACAAATTAAAAAAATCATTTATCACATATTTATAGAAATTAAAAAAATATTTATCACATATTTATACTCATATATATGTGCTATTAATAGGTGTCTGCTGGTTTGGCCAGAGGCGAAACATTTGACGATTGGATACGCGAGATGGTGGTTGGACCAAACTATGTTGTGAAGTCATATCCGAGATTTTGTACTCGAGGATATGCATTCACAACTGAAAAGACGAAACGTTCGCGTACGACCTATGATGCTGGCGTTTGTTCTGCATCGGGAGATGATGTATACTACGGACACATACATGAGATTTTGGAAATCAAGTATTTAGGTCTGCTTGGATTCCGCTGTACTGTTTTCTATTGTGATTGGCACGACATCACTCCAGATCGAGGTGTGAGAACAGATGCATTTGGTGTTACATCAGTTAATTCGAGACGAAAGCTGCAATATTATGATCCTTTCATTCTTGCTTCTCAGGCCGATCAGGTAAGTTATTGGTCATCATGTGTAATAATTTAAACTTGTACTAAAAAATTTTAAAATGTTACAGGTTTGTTATATCAAGTACCCCCGGATAAGGAACAGAGATGATCCATGGGTTACTGTTACCAGACTCAACCCGAGAGGCCGAGTTCAGGGGAGTTCTGAGCTGGAAGACCCACTACAACCAATCACATCCAGTAACTTAAGTGCAGCAGAAGATGTAGCAGGAGTTGGCCTTGTAATAGATTTCACCGACTTCGCAGAGGAAGCCGTCGTGCACGCACAGGATGAACCAGTTATTGGAGAGTTTCACCAAGATCCAGATTCAGATTCATCTGCTGATGATGAGTCGGAATCTGAGTAGTTTTTTTTTTTTTTTTTTTTTTAATAATTTCGAGGAAATTTCGAGGGAAGTTAGGGTTTCCTCGAATTTTCCTCGAAATATTACTTAACGGTTTAGGGGTTTGATAAAAAACACCTAGATCCTCGAAATTTCCTCGAAATATTTCGAGGAAATTTCGACGACAAAGATGATTTTAGGGGTTTGATTTAAAACACCTTGATTCGTCGAAATTCCCTCGAAATATTTCGAGGAAATTTCGAGGGATAACAAATTTTTTGGTTTTCCTCGAAACTCCGTCGAAATATTTCGAGGAAATTTCGAGGACATAGCCAATTTTTGGCAGTGCCTCGAAATTCCCTCACAATATTTCGACGGAATTTCGAGGAACAGGGGGTTTTAAACCGGAAAACAACGTTTTGCGGATTGAATAACACGTATATAACCTTCATTAAGTGTCTTAGCCAGATTATAAAGTCCAACTTTAGGGTTTTAACCCGAAAACAATGTTTTGCGGATTGAGACGAAAACCACACAACATAAGATAAACACTTATACGTTTTAATAAACGTTAAAGGAAATACTTACAATAATTTTTGTAATTGTGTTATTTCATTATTTATGATCATCTATACAAAGAAACCTCATTATTATGAATTACATTTGTATAAGAAATGACATAGGGGAAAAAAATCGATGTTTTCAAAACCCCAAACCCTCTTTCCTCGAAATGACATAGGGGATCAACAGTATGATGTACTCGTCCCTCGACAATGGACATCCGACTTTCACCGACTTCCCTCTCGAGAAGCAGCATATGTGGTTTCAACAGTTTGCGGTAAGTATTCTATTTTTTACTTATTTTTTACTTATTTTTTTCATCTTTAATATTAATTTTCTACTAATTGTGTTTTATTTTCAGCAACAATTCAACTGGAATGCCGATGATACGTTGTTTATCTATTACCACTTCGTCCATAAAGTTATGGACAACTATGGGAAGCAGATGCACTCGTGGAAGAAGAAGTGGGAAATAAACAAGGTTCGTTTTTATTTATGATACAATTTTTTAATTTTTTAAAATATTTTTTTATTTATTTAACAATTTTTTTTTTAAAGGTTCCAAAGGGGATGGACCCGACCGTCTGGCAGGAGTTGAGTGTGCATTGGAGTAAGAACGAAGTGAGAGCAACTTCTTCCACCAACTCCACCAACCGCAAGAGCGACCGTAAGGGGAAGGGCATGTACGTCCATAACTTGGGTGCTCAATCTTTAGCCAGTCTGGGGGATCGCTTGGTAAGCTTGTCGGTTTTTATTATATTATTTAAGATTCTAATATTTTTTTGTGCATTTCTTTTAATTACTAATGTTTGTTTAATTTATGTTTTTTTCAAGGCGGAAGAAAATGAGGGGGAGCCGGTTGATCATCTCCGCCTAATAAAGACGGTGTATACCAACAAGAAGACCAGCGAGATTGATGATGGTGTTGTGAGGGATGTGGTCAACCTCATCGACAGTCAGATGGAACAGGAAGTGTCTCAGCTTCAGACCGAGGATGACGATTCGACGGGATCGACCGGCTTGCCTCGGGTTCGGATCAACCAAATCGTTGAAGCGGTAAGTTCATTTTTTAAAGTTCAATCCATTTTTATATTATTTAAATTTGACACTTTCTTTTTCAGTCGGTTCCAAAGAAGAAGGGCCGTTTGTTCGGTTTGGCTCGTCGGTCTCCCTCGTTTCCGTCTGCTTCTGCACCACCACCGTCCTATGTTGATCAAGAAGTCCTTCTAAGCCAGATGAGGGACAAGGATGCTCGTATATCTGCCCTGGAGTCCATGGTGGCGAGTCAAGAGGCGGGCTGGGAGGCACAGAGGAAGCTGAACGAGCAAATGATGGCGATGATGAGGAGCATGAACCCCGTAGTTTAATTTCTTTCAAAAACTCTAAATGTTTTCTTTTCGTTTGTATGACTTTGAATTTTAAATAATATGTTTTCAATTTTAATTTTAATTTTATATTTTCGAATTTAAATTTTAAATATATTTTTTTTAAAAAAACAATTTTTAAAAAAAAAAATAATTTTCAATATATTTCGAGGAACAGCTGTCCTCGGTATATTCCGAGGGACTGTTTCCTCGAAAATTTCGAGGACCGGTGTTCGTCGGAATATTTCGAGGAAGTGTTTCCTCGAAAATTTTCGAGGAAGGCAGCCCTCGAAATATTCCGACGAAAACCGGACCTCGAAATTTTCGAAGAAACTGTCCCTCAGAAATTTCCGACGGAACTGTTTCCTCGAAAACTTTCGTAGGTGTTTTCCCTCGGTATAATCCTCGGTATATACCGAGGGAATTGTTCCTCAATATATACCGAGGACCTCTTCGACGAAGGTCTGTCCTCTAAATATCCTCGGAATTATGTTTCCTCGGAATTCCGTCACAAATTTTCGAGGAAATTTCGAGGGAAAATGAAATTTCGAGGAGATTTTTTCGAGGGACGTTTTCCTCGGTATTTCGTCGGAATACCCTTATTCCGACGAAATACCGAGGAAATCGTCCCTCGGTATCAGCGTGTTTTCTTGTAGTGTTAGATCAATGTTCGTACACAATCATACCTCTTCTCTAACTCTTTCTTGACTGTAACAACTTCAGCTCAAGAGACGAGTAGACGAAGCCCATCCCTTAAGGCTTTATAATTAGCCTTGCACGTATTTCACATCCGATAGAACGAGATATGGTTTATATTTAACCTAAAGCAGAACTCAGTTACTAACCAGTTTAGCTTTTCTTGATTGAACTGAATGAACCGGGAAAAACTTGACTATACAGTAAACTCTATAAATCAATAATGTTAGGATTTCAAGAATTTATTAATTTATAGAGTTATTAGTTTAAAAGAATTTTCTTTTTTTTTGGATTTATATATTTTCAAAATATATTTAGTGTAGAAAACTGAAATAAATATTTCATTATGATATTATATATTAGTTAAAGTTTATAGATATATATTTTAATTATTTTATTAAATTTTGATGTATTTTATGTATGATGATTATCTAGAATAAAAAATCAGTTTTATATATAGTTGGATAAAAATATAATAAAAATATAAATGAAACCTATTTTAAAGAAAGGTAAATAACAAAAAGTTTTGTGTATGTTTATATATAATTTATATATATGATAATTATTAATTTATGATTTTAGAAGGACCATATATTTACCTAAAAGTTTTCAAAATATTATTATCTCACTATCTTACCGAATTATGTCATATTTTATACCGGACCAACTAAGAACGAAATAAAATTTATTAATTTATAGTGTTTATTAATTTATCGAGTATTAATTTATAGAGTACTTTCTAACGTATCTTCATATATCCAAGGCAAGTTCTTTACTTCATCACAAATTTTGGATGACTTCTTCAGACCTTTCTGATAAACACTGAGAACACAAGAACCGTGTACTGAATCTTCTAGCAGATTCTATTCAATTTCTTCACTGAACTGCTTCTAAGGTGGCTGAAGGTAGAGTTTCTTCATCCAGAACCTAGAGTTCATTTTGTCCCCTTGGATCCCAATGCAAGCAAGGTATGGGTCGATGTGGTTAAAATTGGAGAAGCACCTGTTTGGAGAGGAAACTAAGAAATTCAATTTAATACTGCTGATGCTTTAGGCGTTCCAATAGCTTGACCTAATGAATTCTTCATTGTCAGTTGAACATGCATGAACTTGTGGTTGCATATATTTTGTATGAATGATATATGGTACTTTGGCTTTCAATCTGATACGTTGATGTTATTTATTTCGTAAACAAATTCTACCAGTACTGTCCAAGTCCTTGTTGCCCATAATATATAGCCCATCAATTTATCATGAAAGTATTAACTCTACATTTACACAATATTTGCAAGTGTGTAGGAACTTTATAGTAACAAATAAATATCGCTATTATAAATAGTATAGTTGCAGAAACAAACCTCTATTAATGAATAAGCTTACATAACATTCCAGAAAACCGCTACAGAAAGTCTACGATCTTTGATCACATGTGTGGTCATCGCGCTTTCAAAACCGGCATGGTTTATATCGGTAGCGTTTTTCCAACTTACTAACACGGGATTTTCTGTAGTGAAAACCTCTCAACTAAATTTACTAGAGGCGTAGCCCCGCGCAAGCGCGGGGTCGGAAACTTGAGTCTTGTTTGATATACATACGTGCAGGTGATGTCGTTCTTTGCTGTGGTGTATGATTTTCCAAGTTTTGTATTGTAATAATTCAGAGTTTGGGAGACGAAGAGAGTTTATTTATTTTTATTGTTTTGGTGTTGTTAATGATTTTCCTTGTTGTAGCATAGTATTACTTTTGGTGTTTTTTATTTAATGTTGTTTTGTTTTAAATAATGTTCGTCTATCCATTTTCTGTAATTTTATTTTGTTTGGAAAATTTCTGATTTGCCGTATGTTCTGTATAAGAAGGAACTAATATAATTTAATATTCTGTATGGAAAAAATTGTGAAGAAGATGAGAAAGGAATATAATCATATCTTCTCATCCCAGCTTGGTTTTACTAACCTTTCCTATTGACACTTAAAACGCACACAAAAATTCCGTTATTATTTATAAATAATATGTTAAAGCTCCTCGTGGCTCCCTTCTTCTTCTTTGGTAGATTCAGAAGAATTGGTAGAGTCTGAAGACTTTGACTGTTCCCCCCGCCTCCTTCGATGTGTTGTCATTCTTGGTTGTTTTCTCTATCTTTGGCTTTGGCTTTGGAATCCTATTAAGCTTCGTAAGCTACATTTTATATATATACACATATTAGCAGCAAATTAAATATAAATGTATTCTTGCCACTTCTATTATGAATTTATCAGGCCTCTTATCGTGATATATCTTGCAGGTAAATATTTTGGTGTACACTTCATCGGAAGGGAACACTGGTTTGCTCCACAGAGCACTCATGTGACCAAAGTTTCGTCATATGTTAACTCTCTATCTCTCAAATTTTAAAGACGTTGAAACAAAAGAGAAAATGAATCAACACTCACTTTTTCTGCTCAACGTCATTCTTCTCCAACCAGCTTTTCACCTTCTCCGCTTCCTTTGGCACCTTAATAAGAAACAGATAAATAAATGCAATTTCAGCAGTGCTCGCCAACATGTTTCAAAAGAGAGCTGTGTGTGTGTATTCTTTTACTTAAGGATGAGGTAAACAACCTCGTCGATTATTACTCTCGGGAGCTAAGTTTTGTTCGTCTCCCACTCTTTTATGATCTGCAATGTGGTTGAAACTCAGCCAGATTGTTTCCTGTTTATCATGAGAAAAACTGTAAAATGTACCTCTTTCATTCTGGTTAGGTGTTTTTGAGCGTTGTCAACTGCTACTGGTCGTTCTGTAAGCTCCTCTAACCTGTACATAGATTTGAAAAATGGTTTGTGAGAACATTTTCAAGAAGCTCAGGTTCGATCTAAATAGGGGCAGAAAACAAACTGCAAAGATATGGGACTGCCAATGGCTTTTACTGAGTCAAGTCACCCCGGAAACTCTGTGGCATTAGCATCTTCTCCGTCCATGTAAAGACAATCTTGCACCTGAAAGTACACAAGACACACTAATCACTGTCGAACGCTTGAACTCATCGTTGGAACCTATTGGTATACATAGAGTTCGGAAGAAAATTGTTACATGCCTCATCAAGCTTCTCAACAAACGTTTTGCGCTCTTCTTGGGTGGAAACCTTTTCAAATTCGGGTGTTTCTAGCTGTACAATGACCAAAATAAAACCAAAGATCTGAGTCTTCAGGAGAATGCTAACTAAAAACATCATAATAGGTAAAGTGAAAGCAAAGATTTCAGCAATTAAAGAACAATGAAGTAGCCGAGATAGTGATCTGTACCTTCTCTTTGGTAGCATAAACATAAGATTCAAGGTTGTTTTTCAAACCAGGCGTTCTTCTTCTTTCTTATCTTTCTTGTCCAAGGCTTCTAATTTTATCTTAGCTTCATCAAGAGACTCTTTCGTAAAAGGTGCTCCAGGGCCAACAGTTTTCTTGTTAAAGGTTTATAAACACATTCGGTTAGTTTAATGTTTGCTGGGCAGAAATAGTAACGTGTCTTGAGATGTTGTCAACCTTACCAGCTGCATGATCTAGAGGAAGAAAAAAAGAAACAAATACAATACAGGTAAGAAAACACATGTATTTTGAAGATGCAATGATAAAGTCAACAAAATGCTAATTCTAATTCTTAAACCTTGTTAAAATCAGATCTGGAGTATGAATCTCGGTGGACAGTAAGACATACAACAGAATCTTAACTATACGATACCACCGAAAACCACTTCCAACAATAAATGATTCATAGTTGGCTTTAGTTCAGTTATTACAGAAAATATAAGAACAAAAAAAAAGAACAAAATTTGTAACGATGGAAGTTTCAAATACAAAATTTCAGAAGAACATATAGTAATATTTTTTTCCTTACCTGCAGTATCTAGGAAGCGTGATTCAAGTCTACAACATTCTTCTCTTCACGATAGATACTGGCCTGAGCAATATTCGAACATGTTATAACGGAAAGAAAAGAAAACCACTTATTATGTTTAATCTTCTCAGAACTCTGAAAAGGCCAGAAGAATCATATATGTTTCTCTGTAAGGTCTTTCAAAGACATGAACGTTAAATCGAATGTAGAAATTCATAATATACCTGGCTGAGAAGATTATCAGCGATGGTAATTACGGAGAGGCGTACGATTATCAATTGGAGTAACCATGACGACTGAAAACGATTGAGAACAGATGAGAATAAAGATCTGGATTGAAATCATATAATATAAGATCGAGCAATAAAAATGAACGCCAGAAGAGGAATCGTCTGAAACAAAGGATCACGACGACGACAGCGGTGAAAAAAAAGAGAGGGTGGGACCCACAAATATGCTAAACCCTAGTCTTCGTTACTTTTGTTTCGTCGAGAAGTCTGAAGAAGAAATATTGGCCTTACGAAGCCCAGATTTAAAAACATAAAAGCCCACCGCGGAAAAACGATGATGACGTGGCAAGCAGGGAGAGCCTCAAGTGTCTCATTATAGTATAGATTCCGGGTAAAAACTCCTCAATCTAAGTATTTAATGGAAAAACTTCTAAAATAACTTAATTTATTGAATTAAACCCTATGTTACATGGAAACGGAAGCGGATACGTGGAAGCGGAAACGTATAAAAATGCAGAAACGAATTTTTATAAAAATTAGGAAGCGAGTACTTGTTGGAAGCGTATATATATATATATATATATATATATATATATATATATATATATATATATATATATATATATATATATATATATAATAATATTTTTTTGAATTATATGATTTAAATTTAAAATAAAGCATTTTTTATTTATAATAATTTTGAAATGAATTCATATTAAAACTATGAAAATACACATAAATTAATTTTAAAAGAAAGTATTATATTAATTATCTTTATACTTCATAAATAATTGACACAATATATTTGAATATATGATATATCTTTAATAAAAACCTCAATGCATAAAGATAATTTATAGTATTAGTTTTAGTATTTATATATTTCTATTCACTCTGTTTTATCACTATTAAAATTTGGATTTTAAATAAATTAAAAACTAGATTTTATATTTTTATTGGTTTATGACATTGTGTTTTTTTTTTAAAACGGAAGCGTGATTCCAAAATGAGACCGTAAGCTTTCAACGTATTTTTAAAGTGAATATTTTAGAAGCGTTTTGAAAGCGAGATTATGTAATCTTTCACAAGGTTCTGATTCTGATTCCGGTTCCGAAGCGAGAAGTGGACATCCGATGAAACTTCCGTGCAATCTAGAGACCATATGTATATAGTGCTGGTCAAAACTACCAATACGCCTAGTAAATCTTTAGTTTAAGAGTTTTTACATTAACTAAATATAGTTGAAGATTTTACCATTAGAGATCTAAAAAATCCAAAAAAATCCAAAACAGGTAAAAATATAATAAATTATCTAAAAACTATAATAAAATCCTATTCAGGACAAGGATGTCACAATACCTGAAAGGTTTTGATGGATTAGTGGGAACGAGAAACACAAGAGCGAGTCAGTCTCCACTACACTCAAAGATCGAAGCTCTCTACACTCAAAGATCGAAGCTCTCATTTGGGCAATGGAATGTGGAATCTAAGGCAGTACATTGTTAATTTTGCAACAGATTGTTCTCAGTTGGTGAAGATGATTTCAGAGTCAAAAGAATGGCCAACATTTATAAGTTATCTGGAAGACATTAAGATCTTAAAGAGAAATTTCAATAGTTCAAAGCTCATTTATGTACTACGGACGTAGAATACAAGGACGGATAGTCTAGTACGAAGTGCAAGAAACACAACCGTCTTTTATTGTCCATATGGATGCAAGTCTGAATGAAAATGAATAAATCGAAAAGACTCGAAATATAATTCGTTGGCCCATTTAACTTTAGAGGTCAAAGGAAAAATGGGTCGTGATAGCAACTGCACGTTCGCAAGAAAAGTGTCAATTTCGTTCCTAACAATTTCAACCGTGTCAAATACTACGTTAACTCAATTATAATTCAAAAAGTTAACTAAACTTCTTAAAACATGCCTAAATCTACATTGACTTTAATAGAAATTAGTCAAATGTTAACAAAACAAAACGAAGTTGTTTTGATATACGTAAAAAATACCAATTTCGAAATTTTATTACAAATTTGAAATTGTACAAACTAATATTCTTCTTCATTTTATCCAGTTTAAACTTTGGTGATTGTTTTTCTATATTTTAGTTATTTTTAATATGTCTAATATTTTAACAAGATATCTTAGTGAAAAAAGGTAAAAGGCCTCTTGATATTTTTGAACAAAATATCACAAATACATAATATTAACTTTGAAAAATAAAATAAATTCCACTTAAGTTTAAAATTAAAAATAATTTATATAATATTTTTTCTTAAATAGCTTCAAAGTTTAAAGTATATTTAATATCGTATAATTATAAATATTTTATTTATTTATATTTTGTAAGATATAAGTCCATTAAAGATATGATAAGTAAAAAACATGTTAATGTATTTATATAAATCATAAACAAATTATTACCAAAGTTTTAAATTGGATAAGATGACGAAGAATATTAGTTTATATAATTTCAAATTTATAATAATATTTTAAAAGTTATTTTAGACTAGTTGTTAGTGTGCCCTTTTAAAAAGATATCACGGCACGTGTTTTATCTTGTCAACGGTTGGCTAGATTTTGTTAGACATATTTTAGAAGTTTATATTTAGACATATTTTAGAAGTTTGAGTACCTGTTTTAATTACAATTGAGTTAAGGTTGTAATTGACATTGAGCATTTGTTCAGACTAAAATTGTTAGAATCGAAATTGGTATTTTTTCATGTATATCAAAACTACGACGATTTATCTTTTTAATGGTTGACTAACTTATGTTAGAGTCAATATAGATTTAGGAATGTTTGAAAAATTCAAATAGTTTTTTAAAATTATAATTAAGTTGAGGTCGTATTTGATAATGAAATCGCATTTGGTAATACTTAAATTTTTGGGGTCAAAATTGATATTTTTTGGTTATAATAGAGTGGGTGTCAATAAATAAGAATAACAATTAGCTTGTTTGTAACTTCGAAAGAAAACGATTAATGAGAATTTTTTTTTGGATAGTTTTTTTAGTCTATTTTTACAAAAATAATTTTGAAAGAAAAAAATGACCAAAATTTCTTATTAAAGAATAAATATGTGTATATTCTTGAGTTAACTAATCTAGAAAACTTAGAATTTTAAATTCATAAAAATAAAAAATAAATATTAAAAAATTTATAATAAAAACGATTATTTTTATCATTTTATTGAAAAAATATATATTTTGTGACAAAATTTTAAAAGGGCTATGGAGGAGAATCGCCATTATTTATTTCCTAATGTGTAAAAGTGAAGAGTGGAATCTGTCTCGGCTTTTGGGATCAGACTCTTTGATCTCAACCCTATCAATATCCCCTTCTCCTTCTCTTCTTCCTCCCCCTTTGTTTCTCGCGACTTCTAGTGTTAGGGTTTGTTCAATTCACGCTATATTCTCTCCTCGTCCTGCAAATTCGATAATTAATTTCATCGCAGGTAAAGGTAAGTATCTATCATCTCTATCATTCCTTCCTTCCGTCCTTCTTTCTTCCGATCACTGAATTGGCTTTTAGTTGAATTTCTTCTTCTATCGATTTGGGTCTCTTTCGCATTGAACTTTTCAACCTTTCGATTGCTTTCCCTACAAACCACTTGGATTTGATTGGTCTCGGTCTTCTGAGCAAAAGTTTCTAATTTTAGATTTGCAATTCGCACATGGTTTATCGTTGTGCATGATTCATGTTCATAGCTTGAAACTATGTGCTTATGTCATATGGCACTTCAACCAATCTCTTCAGTGTATCTGTCTAAAAATCTACTTTCTTTGTTATTGATTGATTCATCTTCTTTTCACATCTGCTAGTCAAAGCTAAAGTTTTTAGTGTAATTATGAAGATCATACTGTTGCTAGTTATTTACGATCTGTTGTTTTTGTTAGGTTTGGGATATATATTTTTGAGTTTAAAAGAAGATAGCATAATGGCTGGAGTACTACTAGCTGGAGAATGTTCGTACAGTGAGAGTGGAGTTTCGTCTCACTCTCATGAAAAGCAAGACGAGGGTTCCCGCTGGTACTTCCGAAGAAAAGTAATTGAAGATAATTCACCCTCAAGGTTGGATGGCATTGACTTGAAGAAGGAAACTTACCTCCGTAAATCCTACTGTACGTTTCTCCAGGACTTGGGCATGAGATTGAAAGTGTAAGTTCCTGTTCTCACCTCATCTTACAACTTCTTTTTTTTTTTCGCTGAACTGCTTGGTATTGCTTGGCATTATAATTGTTCCGTTTTAGTCCCATCAACATTGTGTACTGAGGAATCATTACTGAATTTTACTTCCGGTAGTCATGATTTCTGGACTGTTCAAGGCTTTCAGTTTCTTGATTCTCATTTAAAGTGGCTGATATAGTTTCCCCAACAGTCCCCAGGTTACAATAGCTACAGCGATTATCTTCTGTCATCGATTCTTCTTTCGCCAATCACATGCAAAGAATGACAGAAGGGTGAGTTTGTTGTTTTGCACCTGAGGCTAGTTGAATACTTTCAAAAAAATTGGTAGTCTTTTATCTGTGTTGGCTCCATCTCCTTGCCATTTTTAGAGGTTACACTTCTCTGTGAACAGATAGTTTGGCTGTGACTTTGATACATATTTAGCTTGATTCTTATCCTATGCAAGGTTTATGAATTGTGATTGTCAGTGCTGATTTACACTTACTAGAGCAGGAAAAATAACTGAGCAATTTCTTCGTGTTGGTTACACAGACAATTGCAACCGTATGTATGTTCCTTGCTGGAAAGGTTGAGGAAACTCCACATCCCTTGAAAGAAGTTATTTCTGTATCCTATGAGATCATAAACAAGAAGGATCCTGGCGCTGCACAGAAAATCAAACAAAAGGTAATCATCATACTAATGAACCTTCTCAGATCTTTTGCCTCCGTTAAGCTAAAGCTAAAATATATCACTCTTGCAGGAAGTATATGAGCAACAGAAAGAGCTTATATTAAATGGAGAAAAAATAGTACTCTCTACACTAGGCTTTGACTTCAATGTTAATCATCCTTATAAACCCCTTGTAGAAGCCATAAAGAAATTTAAAGTTGCCCAGAATGCTCTTGCCCAAGTTGCATGGAATTTTGTCAACGATGGGTACGTTGAAATGCTATTTCCTTCTAAAGCTTCCATTAGTTTTATGTGTCGTGTATTTTCCTCTTCATACAATGAAAAGTGGCTTGCAGTCTGCGAACATCACTCTGCCTGCAATTTAAACCTCATCACATTGCGGCTGGTGCAATTTTTCTTGCGGCCAAGTTCCTTAAAGTGAAGTTACCATTAGATGGAGAGAAGGTTTGGTGGCAAGAATTCGATGTCACACCTCGACAATTGGAGGGTATGTAGATGATGAAATTGATATGACTACTCTTTGTTTGACTTGCATTACCTGTTTGGATATGATTTCAAGAGTGATCACCTTTTGTATATTTCAGATGTTAGCAACCAAATGCTTGAACTCTATGAGCAAAACCGTGTCCCTGCATCTCAAGGAAGCGAAGTCGAGAGTAGTGTAGCTGGAGGGTTAGCTCATCGGCCAGGCTCCAGAAATGGAGCGTCAACCGATGATCATATTGGTTCTAGGCAAACTTCAGTACGTTCAACCCATGAACATTCAAATTCTGATAATCATGGGGGTTCATCAAAAGATGGCTTGAGTCAGAACAACGATATTAGGGGTGGTGAAGCAGCTAATTCTAGTGTCGATCACAAAGAGGAGATAGAGAGAGAAACAAAAGAAAGCCCATATCATGAAAATCATCCAGCTCACAAGGACAATGCGAGAGAAGTCCCCCACAACTCTAGACCTTTAGTTGATGGACCTGGGAAGGACAATTCAGAAAGAGAGAGTGGAGAGCTTCAAGATGATGGCGCTGTTCCTAAATCCAGAAAGGTTGGAACAGGTGATGCCCCGATCATCCAGTCGCCAAAAGACTTGAAATTGCTTCGGGATAAGGTGAAGGCTAAGCGAGAAAAGGCTAAGAAGTTGCTAGGTGAAAGAATGAGGGAAAAGGATGTGATGGATGAGGATGATTTGATTGAAAGAGAATTGGAAGATGTGGAACTAGCTGTTGAGGATGAAAAGGCGAAGCAAAGGAATGTACAGAGCAGGCCAAAGGCCGAGAACTCTGATCTCATGGTTACAGAACATGGTGAGATTCGAGATGCTAAAGGAAATAAAAATGCTGCAGAAGAAGGTGAAATGGTAAACAATGCGTCTCCAGTGCATAGCCGAAAGAGAAAAATGGAAAGCCCTCCTGAAAAGCAGTCAGAAGAAAAGAGACGCCACAGTAGTGAGAATGGTGAAGAAGGCCACAAGACTGTGAGCAGAGGTAGTAGCCATCATGATGATAGAGCGCAGAGAAGACGCTCACAAGAGAACAACCATTCATGGGAGAGGTAATGACTATTAAAAGTATTTAAAACTATTACTCTTGATATCATCTTATGGTGTCTTTCTAAGACCTTTGGGACTTCGATGCCCAACCATGTGAACTTGACTTCTCTTCATGGGTCGGTTCAGTCGTTGGAACCGTGGTCGGTGTATGTTATGTTTAATTATATATCTATTTGTGGCATTTTGCTCAATCCAACGGCTTGAACGAGAACTCATCATCCTAGAAGGATTTTGATAAGCTAATCAAGCTTTCTTTTAATAAGTACTCCATGCTAGGGAACTTAAAGTATGCATTATTTCACCTGCTTTTTTTCTTTCCGCCTAATCTTAAACTGGGAAATGATTTGTTTCCGCTGCTAAACTTTATACTTCCATTTGCTTAAATAGAGCGATTATGATAAACTTTCCTCCACCTATTGTAAGATGAGAGTTGCCATTGCCTGAGATACCCTATCATATGAAGTGTAAGTTGTGGTGGTCAAACCCACAATCACTTAACTTCTTTGTTGTTTAACTCATTTTACTTTTGATAGCACTCCAAGATTTTGTTATTACAATATCTTTTAAAGTCATATCTCATGTAAAAGGGAAACATTTGTACGCTATTGAAGCGAATTATGTAATGAATCTATCAAAATTCTCCTGATATGCTTTGAGTTTGGTCTGAGTGCCATTAGTCAGCCAGTGATCTGCTGCAGTATATCGTCACTCATGAACACTCTTGTTTAGTAGCCTTGGAGTTTTAGGATGCAATATACTTTTGTACTTCCTATTTTTTTAACTCGACATCTTACATGAAAAGCTATTTGTTATATAAGTTGTTTTTTTTTGCTAATAACTATTACCATATTATCTGCAGTAATAAAGAAGTCTTAATTTGTAAAACACTTAAATCGCAACCAAGGCTTTTTATTTTTTTAGTCTTTTTTTTCTTTATCTTTTTGTTTTATTTTAACATTGATTAAAATAAAATAAAAATTATAAATTTGATGGACAATAAATATTGGAAATTCTTCACAATTTTTTTTCTTATTTATAAATGAAAAGAGTTTCGTGTTCAAACGAAGAAACATGACTTTGATGAACATTAAATATGGAAAAATAGAAAAAAAAAATTTTCTTGCTTCTTTTTTGTTTTTTTTTTTATTTTTATTTTTAAAATTCCGAGCTTTGATTTTAATTCTAGATTTTAGTATTTTTAATAAATGACTATGTTGATAACATGATTCTAAAATTTATATAATATGATCTCAAACTAAATAATTATGTTTTTGGGTATAAAACCGAATAACCAAAAACCGATGGTATATAAACCTAATCAAACCGAAGTGAAGTAAATATAGATTTAGAATGGTAATTGTATTTTACTAACCGAAATACCGAAAAACAAAGAAAAACGAAAAAACCGAAACCGAACCAGTATCCAGATTGAACACACCTTTATAAAGAATTCTAAACAATTCTAAATATATACATTTAAGGAGTCTTTTTTTTTAAAATAACTTTTAGTTCATGTGTGATTTACATAATTTGCCACTCATATATTTTTTTAAAAAAATATATTAATTTGTAAAAAATAATTTACATAATTTAAAATTTAAAACCTAATTTAAATTTAATTAAAGTTTTGCTAGTTTTTAGATTTTATTATTTGCTTACAATATTTATTTTTATTTTAATTTAATTATATCTAAAAATTAAGATAAAATAAATATTTTTATTTAAATTATATATATATATATTTAAAGTTATGATCTTGAAAAGTTTTTTTTATCTATTTTGGTTAAAATTTATTAAATTAAATTCTATAAAATTAAGATAGATTTTTTTTTTAGAAATTAAGATAGAATTTTGTTAGGTATATAATTATCAAAACATATAAACTACTAAAATTTGTAGATATTAAAAGAAACTAATGGTATTGAATATGTAAAAACTACTAAAATTTGTTAGATGATAAAAAGAAACTAAGCACGTCGAGAAAGGAACTGTACAAAAGGTGATATTACGATTTGAAACCCTTTATAAACAATTCTAAAATATTCAAAAACAATTTTGAACGCCTCATGGACAATTCTGAAACCTTAAGAAATAATTCTAAACTAGAAATTGACCCGCACGTACGTGCGAGTATATATTTTACGTTTTTATCAATAATATTTTTTATATAAAGGATATATATTAATAATTTTAAATGTGTTACACAACTAATATAATAAAATAAAAATAAAAATTTAAAAGTTTTTTTACCGACATTAGTATCATATAAACATATCCCCTATTTATAAATAATTAAACTTATATATATATATATATATATATATATATATGGAAATATTATACAATAATATATCATTAAAATTTTAAATATGTGAGTTTAAAATTTATATTGGATAGGTTTCTTATCAATATGAGTTTATTTTCAATAAGAGATATATAACTATGGGATTGTATTTTTAAAATCATAAAAAATATATAACTATGAGATTGTATTTTTAAAAAGAAAAAAAACATTACAATTAACATTTAAGAAATAAAATGATTAATCAGTTTATCTCAATTTTTATCATAAAAAACATTTGGATTAACATCTTTAATAAAATAAACATAAATTCTAATTTTATTAAATCGCTAGTTAATAACTGATTTATATAATAAATATGTCGAAATAGTACATGTATATACTTGTCTATCTAAATAAATGGTTTAGATGATTCCGTTATCAATATAATTTATTGCTTAGCTAGATTATAGGAAAATTTCATAAGTCAGTGGTAAATTATTTCAATTTATAGAATATAACTTATTAGTTAACAATTATAGGAATCAGTTTGATCTCAAACAATGCAAATATCTCGATTTTTGGTAACAAATCAGTTATGGAATTAAACTAAGCTTGTTGTGCATTTAATTTTAGATTTCTGTAATTAAATTAGAAAAAGACAACAAATGCTTAAAGTTAAGCTTAGTTATTACTTCAGTGGCATAGATGTATAATAAGTTTTAATTTTATGGGTAGGTTAATTATTTGTACTTCTCTTTTAATATTATAGATTATCTTGGTCCGATCTTGAACTAATAGATTCGTTTTGCGGAAGATTAAAGAAACATAAAAGTGATGACACAATAGCTTGTTCACCGAGATAGTAGGCAACAAAGTTTTGTTACATTAAACTAGAACTGTTTACAATCATACATCCACTTGTATCCAATCATATTTGTATTCAATCATATTTAGAGAAAAATTTATAACAATGATGTAACACCGCATAATTGTTATGTAATGTAATGTTAATCCAATTGTGGAAAGGATACACTTCCATACAATTGGATATAAGTGGATGTACTTGGACCTATGGTATACTACAATTTCTCTAATGCAACAAGCTTGCTATAAACAATTATGTAACACCACATAAACGTTTTGAGTGTATTTTAAATATAATTATGAGATATACAATTAGATATCTTTCATACAATTGGATCGTTAAATCCAAATATACATGAAGTTGAAAAAAACAATATGTAGTTTCTAATTAAATGAAACCGTTTGATATTGAAAGGGTTTCGACTTAATTCATACAATCGGATGAACTGTCAATTACACATGGTAAAGTATTCTCATCATTTTAAACCGACTTATACATATTAAAATTTACCAACAAAGACAAGCTATGGCCGAGCTAAATATTATGTTCTTTCAAATCGATATGGGCATTACCACTGTTTTCTCTAAATTGTTAGAACCAGTAGTTTAAGTATTTAACATAAGAAGTTTTTGAGAGTTTAATAGGATTTTGAGTGAATCTGCTATTTTGAGTTTTTTTTGTTAAAATTAGCTTGCTGTTTTTGTTTGTCACAAAAAGACCCTTCTCTTCTCCTCTCTTCATTTATTCATCAATGGATTCTGAGTTTTACTTTATTCTTTGTTTGATTGTCGCTTACATTTTCTACATATTATTGATCATATTAGTATTTATAGTTCTTTAGTTTCGATCTCTCTCGTCCTCTATATCACCACCATCTTCTCCGGCGGTGTTCGCCCTGCTGTCTTTTCTGGTGGTGTTCGCTTCATCATTTTCTCCTAAGGTGTTCGCTCAGATGTCTTCTTCATAGGTGTTCGCTCCGCCGTCATTTTTGGAATCTTTCAGGTAAACTTATATGGTCTATACGTGTTGTTCAAGTTATCGGTTGTCATGTGTTCATGACTTGTTTGTTTCTGGAATAGATCGGGTGTGCTAGCGTATTAAATAATCCGATATAAATATTAGATTGAAACTACACTCCAAAACAATTATGTGGTGTTACATCATTGTTTCTAGCATGCTTGTTACATTAGAGAAATTATCATATACATATATAAATATATGTCCAAGTACATCCACTTGTATCCAACTGTATGGAAGTTTATTCAATTATTTTTTCCATGATTTTAAGTACATTCCAAAACAACTATCTGATGCTACATCATTATTTATAACAAGCTTGTTAATTATATCAGAGAAATTTTGTATAATGATATAAGTATCAGTCCAATTACATCCACTTGTAGGTCCAGTTGTATCTAATCGTGTAAATGTTTATCCAAATTTACCTATTTTATTTTAATCGTGTAAAAGTTTATCCAATTTATTAGATCTGTGTAGCAGAGATGATCTTTCAACCCTTTGATGTTTGCAGGGTACTAGAAAATCTTTTCTCTTGTGATTTGAATAGTAAAGTTGTTTCCTTAGCCATGTCTTACTTGTGTAGATCCCTAGCTTTGTGGGTTTACTTTGTCATGTATTAAATGGCTGTCTAATCTTTTATTGAAGGATTCATATTGTGGAGTGAGTTTTGAAAATTGTAGTGTACTGCTTTTCGGTCGTTTTTCCTTGATTTGAAGGTGTCTTATCTGCATGACGAATATGAAATCTTTGTAACTAGTCTTGAAAAATGATGTGTTATGTTGCTTATTTTAGATATTTAATTTTTTGAGCTGACTAAGACCATGAATTATGAGACCTAAGATGCACCATTTGATATACTAGATTTTATAAAAGCTTCTGAAGTGTTAGTGCTAATACTCATGATAAATCTGAAACATTTTGCTTTAGGAAATGAACCCTACTTACACGTAAACTTCTTTCTTCAAAGGACTCTGTTGTCTCACTAAACTTGCAGCTGAGCTTTAGCAGGAGAAGCAGCTTTTAAATGGGGAAGCGTAATTGGCTGGGTACAGTGTAGTGATTGTCAATACCTGGAAACTCATAAAAGAGTATAAATGGAGAATGCAGACAAGTGGAATGCAGTGACTGCTGAAAAAAATTACATAAACGTTGGTTGGGTGCAACCAATGTTTCCTGATACTTTCACTGACTATGATCAACAAGACCCCACTAATCACAAGTTTCTCAGTCTCTTATGTTTTTTTTTGTGTAAGCACTTTTTGTTTGTGCTATATAGATGATGTTCTATATCTAAGTTTATACTTTCTAGATGATGACACTCTGCTCCCTGTTGAGAATTTGTCATGCTGTATCTTTAAATACTTGATTAAACCAACCAAGTTAAAAATATGTTTTATTTGACGATTTTTCCTACAACTATTTTTTTCTTTTTTTGGTTGATCAATGTTTGTTGTGCTATTGCTATCTTAGGATAGCTTCAAAACATCATTTGTGTTTATTGTCAAATTTGAAGATGAGAGTAGGCCATATGAGGCACAATAGCTAAGCAATGTCAAGTTTTTACCTGTCATATATCAAATGCTTCGTTGACAAAGAAAGTGAAGTTTTCATCTGACTGGTCAGATTCTTTGGGAAGAAATTCTGCACAAGACAAAAGGAATTCGTAAACATTCATAAACTAAAAGACTTTGATTCATTTTGCAACATCATCAGGATGAGAGAGTGCAAAAAGAAAACAAACAAATGTGGCGCAAGATTTTTTTGGGATATACGAGGCATGTTGTTCTTCACACTCTGAAACTCTACTATACACAATTTAATTTTCTACAAAAAATTTAGAAGATAGGAGAGTAAGCTTAGCTCTCTAAGCAAAATTGTGGGAGATCAATAAGATTAGTTGATATGTAAATAATATGATACTAATTTATTTTGTTTAGGATTTAAAGAGATTTATAAAAAAAAAATTATTATCACAAAAATATTCTTTTACGAATTCTTTTTAGGAATGTAGAAAAGAAATTTACTATTGCATAAATTTTTACAATTATATTTTGTTTAACATGATTGTGAATTGTTTCAATAAAAATGTAAAATTGTGACATGTACCAAAATATGATACAAATCTATTATATTTAGGATTTTAGGACTTGGTGTATTATTTAGCTTTTGTTTTGGGATAAATATTTTGATTTTTTTTTTTAATTTTAGCTTATTATTTATGATAAAAATTTTGTTAAATTTTTATATTTGACTAAAAAATTATTACAATTAAATATAATATTTTGATGGATGTAAATATAAACTATATTTAATTTATTTAAAATACAAATTTACAAATTTAAACTACATTTTATCTATTTAAAATAGAATTCTACATATTTAAAATTAAAATATGAACTAAATAAAAATAGCCGCATCGTCTGTCAAACAAACATCACTAAATCTACTTCCTGCGTCAGCGTCAACGTCTAGCATTTTCGAAACGAGCAACAAGCTGTGGATGCGTCTGTGTCGGCGCCTTTGGCTGCATCTCCAAAATAAACAACAACCAAACGAACATACAAAGACTCAGACGCAGCTGCATAAAGTTGCGGTTACCAAACGAACAACACTTATGTGGTGTTTTATTATTCTTTCAAGTTATCTTGCTACATAACAAAAATTACGGTATACCGATAATTATAGGTCCATTTAGATCCACTACTATGAGAATATACTCATTTGTATGAGGGATAAGTAACATAAAGGTACTCTACAAATAGGATTACAAGATATATCTTTTTGAATTATAATGTTTAGATGATTTACTTGTGATATAAAAGATCATTTATTTAGGAGAATAAACCAAGTTGTATCCAATAGTCTAAAGATCTATCAAATTGTAAATTTTATATTTGAAGTTTCAAAACCTTTTAGAGTAACTATGTGATGTTTTATTATTCTTTTCTGCTATTTTGCTACATAACAAAATTATCCTATATTGATATAATTATATGTTCATCTGAGTCCACTTATATGAGAATATATCTATTTATAACAAAAATTATCATATACAGAACAGTAGGTCCAGTTGTAACCAGTCGTGTGAAGGTTTATCCAATTTTATATGCACATTTGTATCCAATCGTTTGAAGGTCTATCCAATTGTAACTTTTATATTTGGACTTTCTATAACTTTTAGAGTAACTATGTGTTCTTTCACTTTGTTGTATTTTCATGAGAGTGTGGAGAGCACCCTAATCGAGATGTAGGGTTCGAATGGGTAACGCAGATCAAAAATGCAGATCATATAGAAATGCAGATCAAGCAGAACAAATACAGATCAAGCAGAACAAATGCATATCGAACTGGTTAAACTAATTTAACGAAATAGCTTATTTAATCGAATGTAAAAATAAATTTATTAAATTTAATATCTAAAATAAAATAGAAATTCTTATATCAAAACATTAATTATTATTATTAGAAAATACAAATAAAATGTAAAGATTTAAAAATTACAATACAACATACGATGAAATTGAAAAACATTAACATGGTGCATTTTTATCTGCCCATAATGTATTCGCAATAATTTCTCTAATGTTTGCCATAAATTTTCTTTGTCTCATTTCTGTTGTTTCGTATCATTTTGTTCAGCCAGAAATAGCATTGCCAATATTTGTATGCGTCATTGGATCATCAAAATCTTCATCAGAAAAATTTGAAATTCTAATAAAATTATGTAATCTCATTGTCGCTAATACCACTCTTTTCTGAATATGAATATCATATATCGGGAAATCACAAAGAATCCTCCATTTCTTCTTTCATACTTCAAATGTCCTCTCAATTAATAGAACATATAGATGCATGATATCGATTAAATAACTCTTGTTTTTTTTTTGGAGGAGGACCACTTTCGAACTGTGACATATGATACCTAACAACCTATTTCGTGAAGACCTATAGGGAGCCAAAAACCAAGTTTATTTGGATAGTCAGAGTCGACGAGATAGTATTTATCGGCTGGAGTTAAAGGAAAATCAGAATCATTGTCTTGCGCCATTGTGAGAACTGTTGTATCGTGACATGAACCTGCCAACCTGGTGCTCCATTCCAAACTTATATGAATAACATATTCAAACCACTATCGCCATTATGTTAAACGACGTAATATTGTGCCGATTCCAATACATTCCTTGAACTTCAGGATTCACTTCAACACAAACATGAACTCCTTCCATAGTAAGGCCAATATCTCTCTATCCATTACTAGTCGTTCTGGAACCCTTCTTAGTTATTGTGTTGTTGGAGTCTTGATATAGTCACAAGCAAGCAATTCAGTCGCTCAAAGCACTTCAAAAGTTTTCAGATTCACTGTCTCTTGCGTTCGTCCAAATCGTAATCCAACATTTCTCTGAACTTCGTTATGCCCACATATCATTAGAAATATAACAACAGTCTCTTTAATGCCTACATTTAATGTTGGTTGTAAACCATGTGTTGTTTGCAATTTCTCACACAATATGCGGAAAACGCCAAGGGACATTCGTAATAGCTGAAGATAAGCAGCATTATCTTCTTGTAATCGATCCCATATATTTCTCCATCCTAGACTACCATCAGTTTGAGTTGGTCCTCTTTCAAAATCTTTATTGTAATAATTTAATGATTGTTGTATAATTAACTCTTCAAACTGCTCATTTTCTAAATTCCACAATTCAATTCGCTCTTCATATCCTAGATTTTGAACACCTTGTGCTAGCAACTGACATATACGAAATACCTGCAATTTTATAAATATGAAATAAAATTTAAATAAAACTTTTAAGAACTCAGTAAATACTAAATCAAACTTTCAATCACAAAATATAACTAAATTAAATTGAAAAATACTTCATAATACTTAATGGATATGACGAAGACATAAAGTCAAACATAACATACTTATTAATAAAACAACAAACATCACAAAACTATTCTTCATCTTCGGATTCACTTTGATGAATTTCATTTAAATTTGGTCCTTGTTTCTTTTCATATATATTGAATAATCCTCCTTTTCTGTGTGATCTTAGAATTTGCACTTCTGAAGAATAATTTGTAAAACCAAGTTCCGGTGATACTTTCGTATTTGTTTTTGCTTGTGGTTCTACTGAAAATCCACGTTGGATATTTGGAGGTGTACCCCACTGTGGAACATTTGATGATGAACTTCATTGATGAAAATTTGGAGATGTACTCCATTGCTGAACATTTGGAGATGTACCCCATTATGGAATATTTGATGATGAACCCCATTTTGAGCATTTGGAGGTGTCCTCCATTGTGGAATATTTGATGATGAACCCCATTGTTGAGCATTTAGAGGTGTACCTCAATTCTGTAATATTTGACGATGAACCTCATTGTTGAGCATTTGGAGGTCTACCCCATTGTGGAACATTTGATGATGAACCTATTGCAGAGCATTTGAAGGTATACCCCACTGCTGAGATACGTTGACCTATGGTCCTCCTGAAGTTTGACCCCATGAATTATTACCATAGGAAGATGGACTACCAGGAAGAAAACCACTTAAATTTGGACTTTCAGAATTCTGACACGAGGCTACCCGCTTTCCAACAAACTCATTGTCTCGTGTATATCCAGTGAGAGCTTGCAAAAACTGTAACTTATCTTCAATACTATTGTCAACTCTATCAATGAAATACTTCCGCCAAAATCTGTCATCTTTGAATGCTTGAATGCATACCCAGTAAAAATTAGTATTCTTTGGAACTTCCATCGATTCAATTATCATGATAGTCCTTTCACACTCATCGTAATTATCTTGATCGAAAAAATCTGGATGCAGTTGTTGTAAACATGAACTTTACCCATCAAAGGTGTTAGTATTTTTCTGTCGAAAAATCAAAAGTGTTAGTCATAAGTTAATTTATCAAAACAACGTTATTTAATTTGATAGATTTTGTAAAATTAAAAAATTACAAAACGACGGATATTTTCATAGTTTATCAAAAATAAAATCTTTTGATAAATTAAAATTAAAGCATGACTAACACCTTTGACAATCAATATATATAACTATGATTTTGAGAGTCTATATTTTAAATTTTTTAAATTTAAAATTTTGCAGAATTTATTCAAAATGACATCGTTTTGATAAATTAACGGATGACTAACATCTTTAACGGTCAATATATAAATAAGCACGATTTTGAGAATCTATGTAGTATTGTGTGAAGACTAACACCTTTGACGGTCAATGTATATATATATTGACCGTTAAAAGTATTGGTCATAAATTAATTTATCAAAACAACGTCATTTTGGATATATTTTGTAAAATTAAAAAAATTAAAAAACGACGAATAATTACATAGAATTTATCCAAAATAAAGTCTTTCTATAAATTAAAGGATGACTATTACCTTTGACAATCAATATATATAAGTAAGATCTTGAAAGTCTATATTTTATTTTTAAATTTTTTATTTTACAAAATCTATTCAAAATGATATTTTTTTATAAATTAACGGATGACTAAAACTTTTAACGGTCAATATATAAATAAGCACGATTTTGAGAGTCTATGTAGTATTTTTGAATTTTTATTTAGTTCACTGTGAAATACGCACTACTATAAAGTTCGTGAAGGAATAGACACGATGCATAAAGTTTCATATAGTATTTTAAAATTTTTGTTTAATTCATTTTAGAATATGCACTACTACAAAGTTCGTGAGGGAATAGACACGGCGCGTAAAGTTCATGTTGAAATAGACACCTTTTTATATATATTATATAATACCTTTTACTTGCTAACAAAAAAACTAACAATTTTGATTCTCAAAAATCGTGATTATATATATATTGATCGTCAAATGTGTTAGTCTTTTTTGTCATCAAGTCAAAGGTGTTAGTCATACATTAATTTATCAAAACAACATCATTTTGAATAGATTTTGTAAAATTGAAAAAAAATTAAGAAACGACAGATAATTTCATAGAATTTCCAAAATAAAGTCTTTTGATAAATTAAAGGATGACTATTACCTTTCACAGTCAATATATAAGTACAATTTTGAGAGTCTATATTTTATTTTAAATTTTTAATTTCACAAAATTTATTCAAAATGACGTTGTTTTGATAAATTAACGGATGACTTACTCTTTTAACGCTCAATATTGAAATAAGCACGATTTTGAGAGTCTATGTGGTATTTTTCGTTTTTTATATAGTTCAATGTGAAATATGCACTACTACAAAGTTCGTGAAGGAATAGGCACGACGCGTAAAGTTCATGTTGAAATAGACACTTTTTCCTATACAATATAGTGTAAGACCAAAAAAAAAGTCTAAAACAACTTTTCTACATTTTCTAAGTAAATTTAGAAAATGGGAGAAACACCAACATCTAGAAGGATAACTGGCCCGGAAGTAAACCTGCAGGCCCCATCAATTGCACAAATCTCCTCCCTGATCAGCTCCGATAGATCATGTCGCCAAACATGACAGTACGAGACTTGATGATCAATTCTGGGCAAGAATGGGATACATAGTTGATTACTAGCATCTTCCCACAAGAGGTACAAAGCCAAATCAGACTCACAACACCGCAAGAAGAGCGAGGGGAGGACACCTATAGTTGGGTATACACCAAGACGGGTCATTATACTGTAAAAATCTGCCTACTGAGTCCTAAAGAACGTCCTTGAAATGAGCAAGCGAGGGAAAATGGCTGACCAACCGAGTCTTGATGGTCTTTACGAAAAGATCTGGAAGCAAAACACCAGCCCGAAGGTTCATCACTTCATGTGGAGATGCATCAGTGGCGCTTTACCAACTGCAGAATCGATGAGAAAGCGTCACATTACAAAAGATGGTAGATGCACGCGCTGCTCCATGGAGAATGAATCAGCAAACCACATTCTATTCACTTGTCCCTACGCTAGGCTCATATGGGCATCGTCTCCGATACATGCTCCTCCAAATGGTGTCATGTCTGATTCGCTATTCTCGAACATCTGTCGTGTGTTGTCTTTGCAGGAACAATATCCTGGCGAAGATGTCCACTCAGACTTGGTCCCATGGCTGTTGTGGCGCCTCTGGAAAAACAGAAATGTCTTTCTTTTCCAAGGCATAGATCACACAGCCTCAGACACTATCGCGAAAGCCATGGAGGACATGAAAGCTTGGAATGAAAGAAAGGAGGTACAAATTGCAGAGGTCAAATTACCCCCACAATCCAGCATTCAAGCGCAAAAATAGAAACCACCAGAGCAAGGCTGGCTCAAGTGTAACACTGATGGAGTCTGGAACGCAGAAACACAAACCCAAGACGATGGATGGGTATTACGAAACCATTATGGGGGAATGCTATGGGCAGGAGCTCAAAGGGTTCAGGGAATGAGTTCACCTATAAAGACTGAAGCTACAGCCCTCAAATCCACTATGTTTAGACTTGGCTATAACCAAGTCAATTTTGAGACAGACTCTTTGGTGTTTGCGAGGATGATTGCAGGAAAGGAGGATATATGGCCAAGGCTTCAACCAATTATCTAAGAAATCGCACATTCCTTGCCAAGAAACCCGAGCTACAAAGTGGATTTTTTTTTTAGAGAAGATAATAAATCGGTGAATAGAATAGCGAAGGAAGCTATTTCTTTTCAGAATTATGTTCCTAAGTTGTATTCCTTAAAGCCAAGTTGGTTAAAAGTTGTATTAGAGGTAGATTTGCCTGTAAGTGGTTTGAATACTATTGTAGGTCTGAACTCTTTTGGTTAATATAAGTGGATGTTGAGCCAAAAGAAAAAAGTAAATTTATTAAAACTCCTTTCCTTTGTTATTTGGGAAAATCGCATAAAAAACCTTCAAAGTGTCACTTACTAGCACTTTAAACCTTGAAGGTTTTTCACTAACACTTTTAACCTTCAAAGTGACATTTGTATCATAAAAAACCTCAAACACAAAAATTTGACCTGTTCAGCAGGTAATTTTTCAAAAGTAATTATTTAATTAATAAAATAAAATAAATAAATGAATAATAAATTTCGAAAAATAAATAAAAATCGAAAATTTTAATAAAATTCATAAAATGAAAACATAAATCAAAAATTAAATTATAATTTTAGAAAACTAAATAAATATTTTAAAATTAAGTAATTTTCTAAAATTTTAATAAAACAAAAATAATTAAAATTTAATAATAAATAAGATTAAATTTAAATAGAGAAGAACTAAATAAAAAGTTCACAATTTTTTTTTTAAAATAGAAAATTCAAAATATATTTTTTAATTATAAGATTTTTTTTTCAAAAATATATCGTATCATCATGGACTATAACAATTTCTAATGCATCACTAGTGACGATGATGGTTTCTCACATAACCATTAACAATGACGATAATTGTCATATCTCCAATGATAATTTCCAATATCATCATTGAAAATAATATTTATGAAAATATATTATTTAATTAATAAAATAAATATAAATCAGAAAATTAAAAAAAAAATCGTAAAATTTAATTAAAAAATCATAAGTTAAATAAAAATCAGAAACCATCATCGTCACTAGTAATATATTTGAAATTGTTATTGTCCACGATGATATGATATATTTTTTGAAAAAAAAATCTTATAATTAAAAAAATATATTTTGAATTTTCTATTTTTAAAAATTTATGAACTTTTTATACAGTCCTCTATTTAAATTTAATCTTATTTATTATAAAATTTTAGTTCTTTTTATTTTATTAAAAAATTATTTAATTTTCTAAAATTTTAATTTAATTTTTCATTTTTGTGAATTTTATTAAAATTTTCGGTTTTATTTATTTTTTGAATTTTTTATTTAGTTATTTTATTTATTTATTTATTTTATTAATTAAATAATTATTTTTAAAAAATTACCTGCTGAATAGGTCAACTTTTTGATTTGGAGGTTTTTTATGATACAAATGTCACTTTGAAGGTTAAAAGTGTTAGTGAAAAAACTTCATTGTTTAAAGTGGTAGTAAGTGACACTCTGAGGGTTTTTTATGCGATTTTCCCTTTGTTATTTTAATAAAGTAGATGGCGGAATTTCTGGATATAATTCTATTTAGCAATCAAAAAGAGAAGAAGATAAGAGAAGTGAATAATCATCGCACCAGAAATTAGAAGAATCATAAAATAAAATAAAATAAAATAAAAAGTCAGAGATGCTAAGAATAATCATAATAATTTATCACTGAAGACACTTTGGTTTGGTATGAGTCAGCAGAAACAGAGAGAGAGGAGAAGAAGGTAGCCATGGAAATCGCTTCTTGTTCGATCCTTAACAAACTCCAGCTTTCAAAGTCTCCTCCTTTCACGAGTAACCTGTCGTCACACGACACTGGAAGAAGACGACCCAGTTCCTTGGCTTTTCTTGATTGCCCTGAAAGATCTCAGATTCTCGGAAAATGCCTGCGAGTGCAGAGGCAGAGATCCTCCACGCGCTGCTGCTTATCAGCGAGCCAAGATGATGCAAACCCATCTGAAGAACTCGCCGTGATACTTGAGGTTGATGGGTAAGCAAAGCTTCAAACTTTATGAAGCCATTCTATGAATTGGAGCAAGTTCTTGGTTTTGATTCAGTTTGGTTTTTGTTTGTTCTTAGGGTAATGATTGATACATGGTCTAGTAATCGCCAGGCTTTCAATGTAGGTGCGTCTTCAACCACCCATTTCTTCTTCTAGTATTTTTTTTGATCATTTAATTTGTCTCTTTTCTGATCGTGTTGCTCTCTTATTTGTGAATTTTGCAGCTTTTAAAAAGCTTGGACTTGACTGTGCTAACTGGCCTGAACCAGTTTATGCAGACCTGTTGAGGTATGTGATATCTAAGTTTTGTAATAATATGTGCTCTCGTTGGATTTTTGGTTTCTTGAAGATTACTTTGAAATGCTTAAGAATTGATTCTATTCTTGCATATGTGATCGTAGAGAACCAAGTTGTTCCCAATCATATCTGTTTCTTTAATTCTTGTACAAGTCTATTAGATACTAAGCTGAATGTTTGTGCTGTAATTCAAACTGTTTTTGCTTCACTTGGACATGAGCCATAGACGATTAGATTTTCGTTGTACAGTTCCATTTCCTTGTCTTAAGTTTAGTTGATTATTTCCAGAAAAGGTGCTGCTGATGAAGAGAAAATGTTGGTTTTGTATTTCAACCAGGTAAGTTAATCAGTTCTTTTTTGCTTGAGTGTCACTACTAGCAACAACATACGCTTCTTTCTTATCTCTACTACCTCTTTTCCAGATTGGATGGCCTTCCTCCTTGCCAACCAATGAGAAAGGGACTTTTGTAAAAAGTGTATTGCGAGAAAAGGTTGCACTCTTTCTTTGAACATGACGTTTTCTTTTCAGCTAAGTATTATTCTCTTGGTAGTTAAGTTCTGATAACTCCACCAATTGCTTAACTTCAACTTGTTTTGCTTGTAGAAAAATGCCATGGATGAGTTTCTGATGTCGAAAAGCTTACCTCTGAGATCTGGAGTCCAAGAGTGAGTCTCTTTAGATATGCCTCTTTCAGACTGATTTAGAGACTTCACTTCTCTTGTGGCTTAATCTCTTTGCGGTGTAGGTTTATCGATAATGCACACACTGAGAAAGTACCCGTTGCTATCGTAACAGCCTACTTCAAGAGTGGAGACAAAGTAGCCTTGTAAGCTCCCAAAGATATTCTTTTTGAAATTTTAGTTAAGTTAGTTAGTAGCCTTTTTTACAGAACAGTCCAATAGCATAGACACAATCCTACATAGAGTTTCTCTCTGTTTTGCTGATTGCTCATTGTCTTCTTGATGCGGGTATTTAACAGATCCATTGTGGAGATGCTTGGAGAAGAAAGACTTCCCAATGTGAAGGTTATTGGAGAAAGTGAGGTGGAACAGAGTATGTATGGACAACTTGTTCTTGGCAAAGGAGTTTCTTCAAGTCTTGAGGAGCAACTAGTCAAGGAAGTCAAAAAAGCAGGTATAGAGCTCGGAGAACAGTTTGCAAGTACTCTTGATCTAAGATCTTGTCTTGTAATTGCACTTAAAAATCTCATCCTATTAAATTTTTTTGTGACTAGCATCCGCTGAGAAACAGAGGATAGCTGAAGAAGTTGCATCGATGCTTAAGCTTAGTGTGGACATTGACACAAGCTCATCTGAGAGGTGGAACTTTCTCTTCTTCTGTACAAAAAATAATAATTCAATACCTCAAACATAAATAATAACATATTTTCTCGTTTTCTTTATTTATTTATTTTCCAGATTGGAGAAAATTGTGGTTGCATTGCGTGCTGCTGCAGAGTATACTGGATTACCCGTTAGAAACTGTGTACTTGTTGCTGGTAGTCAATCTGGAGTTTCTGCTGCAAAGATGATAGGCATGCCTTGTGTAGTCATGAGAAGCAGGTTTACTATTTGATTTGCATGTTTTTTTTTTGTTGCTTATTATTCTTCCTGAAAGTTTTTTTATCTGGAGCATTGTTCATTTGCCATCTCTTTCTGCTAGTTTGACTGCAAGGGGTGAGTTTCCATCAGCAAAAGGTGTAATGGATGGGTTTGGAGGTGCAGACTTGACCATTCAAAAACTTAGGCACAAGATCAAGCCTTGAAGAAACAATTTCAAGAAAGCCGTCTCAGAGTGTGTTTGTTTATTTCTGGTGAAGTTTTCAGGTTGATGATATTTTATCTATTTCTACATGCTGTAACATATTTGATTCTTTGTAATGTACTTTTTTGATTAGTTTTCTCAAAAACTAATGTCTATTTTAGATTCCAACGCTCTACGAACTTTTTTCTTGTCTAGCCTAAGAAGAATACCAGAGAATTCACAAAATGAGCTTCAAGGAAACATAAGTTGGTTATATAGGTAACCAAGATTTTAAAAACTTAAGTTACTTCTTCAGGTTTTATTTTGATATGATTCCGTTTCCAAGTCAAGACATCACCTATTTATACAGACACATACTCTTCCATGGTAAATCTTTCACTTCTAAGTTGGTTTACATTTCAGTAATCTCTGTTTCTCGTACGTTGCTGGTGTTTCGTCTCTGAACCGGAGCAGGGCTCGAGTATTCTGCATCATCATCAGCCAATGATGATATGTTTGATGAGACAGATTCAGCTACTGTGTTTGAGACGGAGTGTGAGGGAGATTGGTGTCTGTAGCTTTGGGAAGCTGAGTATTCTGGTACTCCTTGAGTTGTTTTTCCTTGAGCTTCTTCCGCAAGCTTCCTTAGAAGATTCATAACAGTTGGAAGAAACTTTGATGTGACGGAGAGTACTCCAGCAAGCTAAAGATACAACAGGAAACATGATGCTGTTAAAGATAATGGTTTGTATTTGAAACAGTTGGAGAATTGGAGTCATAAGAACTTACTGCGCCGTGTTGAAACTCCCTAGGAACGTCAAGCTGCACCCATAAGGCTTTGGAGAGTAAAAACGCCACAAACAGGCCTAAGAGGTACAAAGGATTCCTGTTCCACAAAAATGAAAAATGCCAAATGAATATAACTAGCTGAAGCACTGTTATGGAGAATTCTGGAATAAAAAAATGTAAAGGAGTTACAAAGACAATAAACTTTACCTCAAGAGCATCATTAATTCATTGAAACCAAGGACAATCATCAACACGATCGCCCAAGCAGGCGGAAGCCAGTTGTTATTCCGCTTGTGGGCTTCCTGTAGAATAGAAATGAAAACAGATTCCACTTATGTATATAGAACGTATAGAAATTCTGAGTTAGACTTGCAAAATCACCTGTGCCGAGATAGCCTGGGTAACGGTATACTCGGTCTCAGATTTGAACTGTCTCCACAGAGACTTGCACTGCACTGGCGTCAATAGCACGTCTTTTGGAGGAACCTGCATCCACAAAACCAAACATTGGTTAATTCTATTTGACTACAACCAGAAGCTGTATTGGTATTACCATCTCATGTGCCACAATGAGAAAAATGTCTGGCAAAGTGGACTAATATGTTCAATTCTCTATTCCATTTAGTGTGATGCCTCAATAATAATCATTTACATCAACCAGACTGTACCAGAGGTCACTCTTATCATGTTGTTTACCTTTTCCCAGGAGCTAGACGCAAGTGGATCGGTAGAAGTTCCCAAGCTTCTGTTGTGGGAAGATGTATCAGATACAGTTCCATCCATGAGAGAAGAAAGAAGAGTACTCTCAATTTTATCTGGTCTTTCATCCAAATTTATCGCAGCCATCACAGAGAGAAGACTTAAAGCCTGCAGGATAGCAACATATAGAGTGAGTTTCATGACATCAACTTAGCCCCCTTGGCTATTAATTCTAAGAAGTTACCTCCGTGCGAGCTTCTTTTGTGATTGCTCTAATATCCTCTTTTCCAGTCCAAACCCGTGGCATTGAGTCTTTGTCATGACTAAATACTGTTGAGAACCTGCAATAGGTTTGGAATAAAGCAAAGATAACTGACTAAAAAAGCTATTGATAGGAGGCTAGTCTTATCCTTTTCTTACCTATCTTTCATTCGGATCAGAATTTTTGCAGCTTCTTCTCTCGCCTTTTTCTCCACCAAACTCCGAGAATAGTCCTTTAGATTCCGAACCATAGCATCAGTTGTAGCGTGATCTAGCTCAAAACCAGTAACTACATCCAGAAAATCTGTAACAGCTGCTTCAGTCTCCCGTTTGAGAAGTGTCCTTATGGAAGGCCAAGTCTCTTTTCCACCAGCTTCCAACAAAGATTCGACAGGTTCACCCAGTGCTTGAGTTAGCCGTTTCTGAAAAAACACCAGGATGCAAAACAAATATCAATACAAGCACTTGACAGCTAAGAAATCAGAAGAAGAGAAATCCAAAGCAGAACCTCGTAATTGGCAGTTAATTCAGATAGTTTAGCAGTCTGTGCAGAAGATGCGTGAGAATCAATATCACGACAAAGCTTCTCTCTGACTTTTGATGCATTCCAAGTTGCTTGTTTAACCGCAGCATCTGACGGGGAACACAGTTTATAAGAGGTATAGTCTATAAGAAAGTTATTGTAGTCGATTTGTTTCTCACCTTCACATCCTTTGTCAAAAA